>JAMWYP010000348.1:0-419836 GCA_025563575.1 Acacia pycnantha
CAGCTGTTCTAGAAGATTGTAGAAGGGTCGCCACCAGCGAATTGGCCACTTTGACCTTTGTCTTCGATCTCAATTTCACCAATGTCCACATTTCCTCCGTACCTCCCTGAGCTGAGGGTCTCTTTCTATCTGTCGTTTCCAGCTCTTCTTCAGACTTCAAACCGCTCCCCAGTCGCCACCCTCCCCAGATTTCATCACTTTCACCGCCACGACATCTTCCGTTTTGACTCTTGAATTTGACCATCGATGTGATTCATTCTATCTTACAAATTGCTGAGTTGAATGTGTAATGTGTTCGTTGCGGCAGATGATTTGGGACTATTATGAGTGTTTTGAATCGGAGCATTTCAATCAACACAACGAAGGCGCTCAATCGAACGTCTTTTGGTGTTGCGAGTCCTAAAGCTAACCGATTCAGACGTCTCTGGCTTCACTTCCACGTGCTTGTGATTATTGGGTCTCTAATTTCATTCTTCGTCGCCATTGGTGGTGGATATCTGTACTTACTTCCTAACCTTAACCGCACAATCTTCCATGGCCAGCAGGTCTCCGATTCTAACAGATCGTTAAAAAGCTGTGATGTTTATGAGGGAAGGTGGGTCCAGGTGCCGCCTTATCCATTGTACAATGCGTCAGAGTGTCCTTTTGCAGAACGAGGATTCAATTGCTTAGCTAATGGCCGAAAAGACATGAGTTATCTTAATTGGAGGTGGAAACCCAATGATTGTGATATTCCGAGGTTCGATGTAAGTAATGTTTTGGAGATGTTTCGAGGCAAGAGAATTGTTTTTGTTGGCGATTCTATGAGTAGGACTCAATGGGAATCACTGATATGTATGCTGATGGCTGGGGTGAGGGATAAAAACAGTGTTTATGAAGTAAACCAAAATAAGATATCAAAGAGAATTAGATTCTTAGGTGTTCGGTTTAGTTCCTTCAATTTTACCATTGAATACTTTCGTTCGGTTTTCCTGGTACAACCGGGTCCGGTACCTAAGCATGCACCAAAGAGGGTTAGATCAACACTTCGATTGGACCGGTTAGATGATATAAGTGACCGGTGGGCTGATTCTGATGTTCTTATATTCAACACTGGGCACTGGTGGGTGCCATCTAAACTTTTTGATGCGTAAGTTCCCTTTTTTGTTTCATTCAGTAGTCACTTAGAAGTTAGAATCTTTATGTTTATGGATATATTTGATACAATAATTGTTTCTTCTGCTGTTTATTTCAAAGTAGTTTATTTCAATGGCTCGTGATAGCCTTCATTATTTTTCTTAACTTCACCCGTGATTTATTAGTCTTTAAATTCTATTGTTCAAGAAGATTGGAAGTAATGTTTGTTGAACTTCTTCATGATATTAACCAGATCTGCAAAAATAATCTGACAAAATGCTGCTTATAGCAGTTATATGTATTTTTAGATGTTGGGGTTGATTGCTGCCATTCCAATGATTGTGACGAGTCCTTTCTGCAGTAGTGTTCACATTGAAGATGCTTGATAATTGAGATGAATGAGGCTTTATTCACTTGAGTATTGATTTTATTCTGTCTCACTTAGATCTTTGATTATTTTTGTAATAGCCATTGAATAAGAGGCATGTCTTTAACACCGAAAAGAAAATAAGCGTTAAATTTTTTTTTGAAAGGAAGGTTAGGGTCTAGCTTTCATCCTGATATTGTTCACTGGTTAGCCTTATTGAAATTATATTTTATATGCTATCCTCTGTTTCAATTTAAAGCAGAAAGATTTTTTTTTGGTAAACATAATTTTTAGTATATACCTCTATACAATTAGATTATGAATTATGTTTGTGATGCTTCATATGTATTTTCATCCTCCAAGATTAGTATGGTTTTTAATTTTGTTTATGCCTATGTATTTATCTGTATCCAACAGGGGTTGCTATTTCCAAGTTGGAAGGTCATTGAAAATTGGGATGTCAATTCCTGTTGCCTTCAGAACGGCACTTGGCACTTGGGCATCTTGGATAGAGAGAAAGATCAACAAAAACAGAACAAGTGTCTTCTTTAGGACTTATGAGCCATCTCACTGGAGGTATTCTGACCTAATTGGTAACTTGATGTTCTTTATTAGAATTTTTCAGGCTCTTTCCTATATATGATCACTTTGAAACTACTCTTTCTCCTGGTGAACCTGTCCTTGTAAGACCTGTGTTGTAAGACATCATTTATATAGCTGTATGCTTGTAGCATCAGCGGCTGCATTTGCTTACTTTAGCTTCCATTATGTTATAATGTTATACCCTTTTGAAATATCAATGGTTCCCCTAGCCTTCAATGGGAAAAATGGAATCTTTTTAGTTTAAATCTGCACTGGCCAACCTTACTGATCTAGTTTCCTTGTCTGCATCAGTGATCAACAACCCCAATGGACTTGCACCGTGACCCAGTACCCCATGCTGGAAACTGATGGAAGGGACCAAAGTTTGTTTTCAGACATAATTTTGGAAGTGGTAAAAAATGTCAGAGTTCCCATCAATGTTCACCATGTTACATCTTTGACAGCTTTTCGAAGTGATGCACACGTTGGTAACTGGAGTGATAATCCATCTATCCAAGATTGTAGCCACTGGTGTCTGCCTGGAGTACCTGATACGTGGAACGAAATTATCCTTTCACAACTATCTGCTGAATGCTGATTATGAATTTCCTTTCCAGCAAATGGAATCACAGAGTGAGTTATTTTCCTTTCTAATGTTTTTTTCCCTTTCATTCAGTCTCAAAGCATCTGGCATGATTTAAGCTTACTCAAGTTTTGATCATTATATTATGCTTCCAAATGAAATTGCCGGGAGTCACGATAAAAATTTGTCCTGGCAGTCCTTTTTCTTGAACCAGTCTCAAAAACAGCTTCTTACTTTGTTGACTGTACCATTTGTTTTTGTAGTAACTCATTCTTGTCAATGACTTCTGTCTTCAGGTTGACCATATTTCTGGCTGCAAATTAGAGTTTGACTTTCTTTGCATTGCATTTTGGCTAGCATAGATTCTATGGATGAACCAGCACTCACAACTCGACATAATCACCCTGGGCTGCTACTGTTCGTTCTATAAGTCTTCCTGCTGGAGATTTTTTCTGTTTTTCTAAAATGCAAGCAACAAAGTTGTTAGAATATAAGGGAATAATTGATTAATTAGTTAGTTAGTTAGAGGCCCTAGTCTATATAAAGGGTCTTAGGCTATGAGATTAATAAGTTAGAAAGTTTCACCATTACTCTTTGTAAGAGTAATAAGCTCTATTGTTAATAAGAATACATCATTCTTCACCTTTCTTTCTCTCTATTATCTTCCCTAATTATACTATTTAACATGGTATCAAAGCCAGATTGATTTTTCAAGATTAGCAGCCTAGTAATCAAGATTCAATCTGCACCCCAAACTCCTAGTGTACAGGAACAAGGCTTGGCTCTTTGTATTGCAAGCCCATATTCAAGAAACCATAAAAATCGCCCAAAATTGACGGCCCAGCTTCAAGAAAGTCCAAGAACTCAGCCACACGAACTGGGTCGATCCAAGATTCGTCGTCCTTTTGCTCACCAAGATCTACCTTTTCAAGAAAGCCCTTGCCCAGCAGCCCAAGATCCGATGAGTTCAACCCAGACTCGACACCACAAAGCAAGACACAGTCAAGGGAGTCGACAATTACAAAGTTTTGATTCAAGATGTCCAGCCAAACGAGCTCCGATGCAATCTCCGGCAAGCACCAAGATGAGTGCTTCAATTGTCTTGACTTCCCAGTGGTTAATTTCTTTGAGCCCCAAGATGACGAATCCGACAAATGGGATCGAGACGATGAATTTCTGATTTTGAAGATTCTTGGCTTCCAAACGATCCTGGAATTTAGAGTTTCTACTGTCTCTGGTAATTATTGCCGTCAGTTTTGAGGGTCTTTTGTGAAGCTCTCAGTCGCGGCTCTTAATGGCAGAATACCCTGTTCATCACTATCACAGCGAGAATCTCATAATCGGAGGGGAGATTTTCAGAAAATCAAGATAGAATCAAAGGAGGAGAACGATCGACGGAGTTAAGCCAAGATCATCATGGCTATTGAAGCCGGCGGAGAAACGGGAAAGAATGGCCCATGGTTGAGTAGAGTAGAGAGCAAAGACAGGCCTCCTCCTCCAAGTCACCTAAGAACGGCAGACGGATTCAAGAAGTAGACGCACGAAAGGCGAGAGAAAAATCCAAACTCAGCCCCTGCGATCTCCGAGAAGAACCAGCTCCGCCACGACCTCCGCCAAAGCAAGAACAGCTAGACGCACAAAAGGCAAGAGAAAAGCCTGATAGGCGATCTGCCCCTGCGATCTTCGCCGGCCACTCCCCTACAATTTTAGAGAAAACTACTGGTAAATAAGCAATTTAAGATTCCAAGCTCTCTCATATTCATCATTGTGATTTCTGAATTGAGAAGATTACTTGATGGAAAATTATGATGGTGCCTTGAGTTCTTGGTGTTGGATGCCATTATCGGAAAATTATTATGGTTCTTGCAATCATGCTAGTGGTCCGCTGCCCAAATCGTTGAACACCTTCGTTTGTGATTAGAAGGATGTTGACCGTGGACTTCATCGTATCAATCTCTGATTCTCTGATTGTCTGTTTGAGATCCAAGAATAGGTGTAGGCAAACGATGAGTCTTCCATTTGGTAGCCTCTATATTTGTACCAGGAGATGGATCTAAACCTTATTCTCCTTGTCAAAGAAAGATTGCGTGTCACTGTGCTCTCTATGGGTAAATTCTGGATTGAGAAGCAACATGACCAAGTTAAGATGTGAAGATGGTGCATTGGCACCCACTGGCTCTTTTCTCTGAATTATGGTTAACATTTCGTGTTGAGTACATTGTTTTGTGTTGTTCTGTTTCTTATCCAATCAGTGGATCGTATGCTACTTTGTTTGAGCTGTTTTTGGATTAGATGCAAGAAGATAAAGCCAAGGATTGATGAGGATGCTTTTAGAATTGATGATCCTGAAGGATCTGCATTGGATGATCCCATGGTTCTTGTCCAAATTCCTATGTGTAACGAGAAGGAGGTGTATGAACAGTCTATTTCTGCAGCCTGCCAAATTGAGAGAATAGATATATAAGGTGGCCTCTGTGAATCTTTGTTCAAATATGCAGTGTAGGATCATATAGTTTAATGGGTGAAGAATATTGCAAATAGAAGAGCTTGCAGATTGGTTTAGGTTAAGGAATTATGATAAAGGCAAAGAATGTTGATGTTTTTGCTCAAAAGTTCAAGGCATGTGGGGAGATTGAAGAAAGTGGTGGCAGCTGGATTCACATTATATGTTCATTGTAACTGCAAGTGATGATGTTAGAGAGTAGAGAAATGACGCCTCCTCGTTCCTGTTGATTTAAGGGAAAGCAGAGTAGAGAGCAGTGAAGAATAGCCTCCTCGCTCCTGTCGATTTAAGGGAAAGTAGAGTAGAGAGCAGTGAAGAATCGTCTCCTCGCTCCTATCAATTGTGACCATCAATTAAGCTAGAAGAGCAAGCAGCAAGCATGGAGAAGAATGTTATGGAAGAAGATTGTTGTGAATTGAAGAAGTCTTTGTATTTTGTATTGTGTTGATTGTAAAACTATTCAATTTGATTCACCTTATCCCCTTATTTTGTTGTTCAAGTTGAGCACATTTGAGATAAATAGTTTTCAACTTGAGGGAGCGTGTTAGAATATAAGGGAATAATTGATTAGTTAGTGAATTAGTTAGACAGTTAGAGGCCCTAGGCTATATAAAGGTCTTAGGCTATGAGATTAATGAGTTAGAAAGTTTCACCATTACTCTGTGTAAGAGCAATAAGCTCTATTGTTAATAAGAATACATCATTCTTCACTTTTCTTTCTCTCTATTATCTTCCCTAATTATACTACTTAACAAAAGTACACATATCAGTTCCACCAGATTCACCGAAACTTAATGTAACAGAGAACGAGGTATATATGTTTTTCAACTTCTATTCTTTGTCCAATTATTTGTATCTATCTCATAATGGAAAGAGTGTTTTGGACGTAAACGATTTCTAATGGATGTAATGGCTCTTGTTTTGCTCATGATAATTATATTATCCGCCATAAAACGCAGACAGAAATGATCGTGCAAAAATCATGAAGGTGCATGTGCACTAGTTATTTTCAGTTTTCCACCACATAGGATGGACTCATGGGAGTCATGACGAGTCAAACTATAAGGACTGAATTTGCAAACTCAATAAAACTGATTAAATAATTAATTTTTCTATATTTTTACAGAGGGTTTGATTTGTTAAAGTTCTATGTTATGTATGTGTATTATAAGAATCACCCCTCAAAATCATTTGAAAAAACATTCTAATCTATATATGATATATGGATATGAATATAAGAGTATATACTAAAAAATTAAAGAAAAATGAACGAAATTATATTTCACTCAAAAGAATGTCAATGAAGGGGAGGAGAAACACTGTCAATTTATGTGAGTTTAAAAAAAAAATCCACAATTTAAGTTAGAATAAATTGCAAACCTCACTTGAAATGTTTAAAATTGCATATGTTTTAATTTTCTAGATATGTAAATTTTATTTATCATTTATAATAAATTATAAAAAAAATTGAGTTTTCTTAAAATTATATATATTTTTTCAACTAAAGTTTATGTCAATTTTAATTTGATCAAGGGCTTTCTCCATGACACTGAGAAGGCAAAGAGTTATCACATCTCTCAACAAATGTGCTTTTGAATATTCAAACTTGTGTTCTCTTCCTTATGGGGTTGAGATCCTTACTACCCCAACCAACAATTTGTTGGTAAGTTTGTGTCAATTTTAAAATTAAAATTAAAATTTTTATAAAATTAAAAGATGTTTGTGTTATTTTTTTCAATAGATACCTACTTAGGTTGTAAAAAATGAGAGAAACTGCATTTAATTTAATGAACTTAAAAAATTCATATTAGTTTAAAAAATAGTTGATGGAGAGAATGTAGGGAGTTCAATGAAGGCCATTTTTCGTATTTTTCAATTTATCTTTTAGTAATTGGTCCTCTCAAAATAATTATAACTTTTACGGTCCTTCCCAATAAACATCATTTGCACTAGGTCCTTAGTTCTAATTTTCCTTTAATTTATCTTGTAGATTATTTATTTGAATTTAATAGTATAAGAAGCTTTTTATCAAATTTTAAAAGTTATTACAATTATTAATACATTATTCATATTTTCAAAGGGAGTTAGCTGTATTTTAACTTTTAAACAATTAATTTTTTAATATTTAGAGACATAGCCATTTGGTTCGATCCCATTACACCCTGCAATGCACTACAATAAGATGTAATGGTAATGCAATGTGATATTAATTACAAAGCTTATGTTGGGTTTGATTTTTAAATAAGGTGCAATGAGTTATTGTTTTAATTATTATTTAAAATTAATATATCACGCAAAGTCTATTTTACCCTTAATATAATCTTTGTAGAAAAAATAGTCAATAGTCATTGCAATACCTCATCAAAACCATCACATTATCTCATTGAGCATCGTCTGATGGCAATGATTGTGGTGGTGGAGACGATGGTAACGTTGGTGTGGCTATGGTGGTGGCAAGTTGTGACAACAACAACGAAGGAGGAGTAGGTAGTGGAGGCGACAACGATGGAGGCGGCGGCAGCGACGATGGAGGAGGAGGTAGTGGCGGCGACAACAGTGGAGGTGATGACACCTGTGGAGGAGGAGGTAGTGGTGGCGGAGGCAGCAACAATAGAGGTAGCGGCAATGGTGGTGGTGGAGGAGGTCATGGTAAGGGGCAGAGGTTGTGGTGGCAGCACTGGGGAGGTAGTGGCAAGGCCGCAATGGTGAGGGTGGCGGCGGTGGAGGAAGTAGTAGAGGCAGCAGCAAAGGTGGTGGCGGCTACGGTGGAGGTGGCAGCGGTGTAAGAAGGGAGGTAGTGGGGGCAGCGGTTGTGGAGTGACAGGTGAAATGAGACAAATGAAACTCAAAGGTAAATTGAACTTTTTCATATTCATAGGGGTAGGAATGAATGAGGATTAACAATTTTTCGGTAATCATTATTACGATGGTAAACTTTATTACCATGCTAAAGAGCAACCAAATACTCTTTTTTTGTAATGCAATCAAGATTACCATCGCAAAAATCTAGTGAGATTGAATCAAACATGCTTTAATTAAAAATATTCAATTAGAAATATCATTAAATTTAATTTAAATTTATCTGGTTACCATTTTTTGTGACCTGAAAATTATTTGGTTGCCATTAAATTTTATCAAAAATAAATCTAAATAAAATCGTTGATATTGTAATTTAAATACTGAATCAATATCATAAATAAATGAAAATTTCCATTTAAATCTATTTGAAATGTTCAAATAAGTTCAGGCCTGCACTTTCATCAAATAGAGAATAATTACGCTAAGAGACTTCATTAGAGATTTCTGAATTAGTTGATTTTACATATATGTTTTGCCATATTTTCTCCTTCTTCTCTTTTTGTTTCCTTCTTTTTTTATTAATAAAATCTCCATCTTAGTCGAATTCCTTTCCTCTCCCAATCGTGAAATGTCTCCAACTGATTCACCAAACGTGTGCTTATAAGGAAGAATTCTATATTGTTTCCAAGTAAAAAAACGCCATCCCAATGACTCGTCAATCATAGACTTACTCATTATTTACTTTCAATCACATTACAATGGAATAATAAAATTCAATCATCATTCATTATTCATAATAAAATTAATTTCTCTGATGTTTTTTTTTATAATTTCCCAAGATCGGGTTGGGTTTCTCTCCTCATCCTTTTCTCATTATCCCTCATCATCTTTAAATCATATCCGTCCAATCAATTACAATACTACTTTAACATCTCTCTCCTCTTTCCAATCAATAGTCCAGATGTGTTGATGAGAAGAAAATGAGAAAATGGATCATGAGAAAATCCTCTCCCGGACCTTAACCCGAGCGGGCTAGGGCCAAAAAGCCCGCATGTTAAACAGCCCGCACGGGCCAAAACATTATATAACTCTAAGGGCTAGGGTCAGCCCGCGGGCCAAAAATCATTTTAGAATAATCAACTTAGACTTGAATAATCAACCTCAAGATACTGCCGGTACTTAAAAAATACATCATGATCTTGAAAAAATATTTTAGGATGTTGAAAAAATATTTCAAGATACTGCCCGGTACTGAAAAAATACATCAAGATCTT
Organism: Acacia pycnantha; assembly: GCA_025563575.1. NCBI lineage: Eukaryota > Viridiplantae > Streptophyta > Magnoliopsida > Fabales > Fabaceae > Acacia > Acacia pycnantha. Next base: position 9,225 of record JAMWYP010000348.1, read on the forward strand.
GAAAAATTATTTTAGGATGTTGAAAAAATATTTCAGTACTGACTGGTACTGAAAAAAATACTTCAAGATGTTGACTGAGGATATTGGCTGGTATTGAAAAAAATACTTAATGATTTTGAAAAGTTATTTTAGATCTGAAATAATTCTTCAAGATCATTAAGTATTTTTTTAGTACCGGCCAATATCCTTAGTCAGCATCCTGAATTATTTTTTCCAGTATCAGTCAGTACCCTGAAATATTTTTTCAACATCCTAAAATAATTTTTCAAGATCATGAAGTACCCGTTAATATCCTAAAATAATTTTTCAAGACCATTAAGTATATTTTCAATACCAGTCAGTATCCTGAAATATTTTTTAAGTACCAGTCAGTACCCTGAAATATTTTTTCAATATCCTAAAATAATTTTTCAAGATCATTAAGTATATTTTTAGTACCAGTCAGTATCTTGAAGTATTTTTTAAGTACCAGTCAATACCCTGAAATATTTTTTCAACATCCTAAAATAATTTTTCAAGATCATGAAGTACTCGTTAGTACTTTTTCAGTACCGGTCAGTATCTTTAAATATCTACAGTATCCTGAAATATTTGTAAAAAAAAAAAAAAAAAAGAGGGATCAGTGTTGTTTTTTGCGCAGTGGACCGGAAGTGAACGCTAGTGGCAGTGGACTGAATCCAATTCCTTGATTGAAGAATGTGAGGAGGTGTAGTTTCAGATGGATTTGTACAATTTCTGAATGTTGGAAATGGGGCTGATTAGTGGCCCACGGGTTGACCCCAACATAACCCAAAAGAGTGGGGCTTATTTTGGGTTAGGGCAAAAAATGACCCCATCATATGGGGGCAAAAAATGACCCCATCATATGGGAGCTAAAAATATGGGGGCCAAACATGGGGCTTAATGGGCTGGCCCATAGGGTCCATCCCATTTTGACATCTCTAGTTCTATCATGTAGTACTAACTAGACTCTAGAAATTAGGGTTAAAGAAAATATTCTCAGAACTTATCCCTTGATTTTCTTTGTTGACTCTATTTCTTCTCCTCTTTGATTGTATGCTCAAAAACTCTAGTTCAACTCACCCTTTTATTTTTTAGATGATTCATGATATGATGGGGAGGGGCATTATGGTCTTTTAACAATCATTAGAAACCCCTAATAAAGCCTCTTGGCTTGATTAGGGATTTATCAAAAAAGTGCATGCCTAAATGTGAATTTGGATATTACAAATTGATTTAAATGATATTATCCCTAAAATAAATTATCATTAACTTCGTTAAATTTTTGGTATATATAATTATTAATTAATTAAATCTAAAATATAATGAATAGAATTTAGGGTTAAGTATCAATTTTACCCCTGAAGTACACGCTTAAGAGCAATGTTACTCTCAAAGTTTTTGGTGTAGCAATGTTTCCTCTGAAGTATCAAAATGTAGCAATGTTGCCCCTCTGTTAACAGCCTTAACGGTCAACTAACATTTCACTGCTAATCAATTAATCATGATTTAATGAAGAGTTCTTACAATAGTGTTAGGATTATGCTGAATGTGATGGTATACGAGTGGACCCCTTTTCCTCACTAAATGAACTTACAAGATGCAGCCAGGTACACTGAATCAATAAAAAATGCCAAAACATGCTCTATTTTACTATTCTCCTAGACACAACATGAACATTCCCATTGGCTGTTTAAATACATAAAAAATAGGGTTGAAGTTTTAACCTAAAGCATTTTACCACGTGTATATGGTGTCCTAATATATTTTGTGTCACAATTTTGTCCATAAAGTTTTAATTTTTTTCAGGAGAAATTTTTTACATAAACCACTTTTTAGGAGTAATTTTGACCTCGCCAATAATTACAGAAAAGTCACTTAAGTGAAAATGCATCTGACATCCTAAAATATATTTTTAATAGCAACTAAAAGCGTCTGAAAAAACACTTGAAGGTATTTTTTTCATAGAAAAGATTTGAGCCCCTAATTTCTCCTTATTAAGTTTTTTCCCTCTCTATCTTTGGACACAAGTTGAATCAAATTTTAGTGATTCATATTATTTTATTATTTTTATATAATATAATATTTAAACCATCTAAATTTAATCCAATAATTTATTGGTTTCCTTGAAATGACGCAGTAGCATTTAATAAAGAGCTCGATGAGGGAAAGATACCTCTCTAAAAATATTGGAGGGAAGAATAATGATTACTTAATATGTGGATGATGTTTTCAAATTTTTTTTTTTTATATATATATAAATTTTAGGAAAGGGGTTGGGTTCACCCACCATCTAAAGGTAGGGTGAAATCTCTTTTCTTCCTAAATAATACCGATGTTAAGTAGGGTAAGCCGTCTATTATCCTCAGACATTAACCTAGGTTCCAATTAATTGGTCGACACCATGTAAATTTAATGGTTACTTGAAATGGATCAACATTGACTTCATTACTAATTAGAATCTGATTTATATACCCTTGTCATGAACCCAATAATATCTAATTATATCAACAATTTTCAAGAACATTAATCAATAATAATTTCCTAATTACCTACCCCTCTCAAGTTCCCAACTTACTTAGCAAATCTTCACGTACTTTGCTTCCATTTCATAAGAATGTCAGCTAACTAACTGTTCCACTAATCTAATATGTTTCGAATCAATCAACCTAATTTGTGTTCGTCCTCCCATGGAATACCAGGTTATTTGTTATATGTATAGCAGTCTTACCATCAAAAAATACTATAGAAGACTCCAGGTTAACAAGTTTCAAGTCTTTTAAAGAATTTCTTTTATTACAGCTCCCAATGCTCTTTGATTTTTAGGAAACCAAAGAACTTCCCAACTTGACTTCATAACTAGTCACCCAGCATCTACTATCTCCACTGGCGTCCCAATCTGAATTGCACCAGCAACGCAGCTTCATTCTACCGCTGGATGACAAATGCAAGCCTAGGAACTTTTCCACAATGCCACACCTCTCCATAAACGAAAATCCCGGGTTAAAATTTCTATGGCCTTATTATAATTGATCTTTATAGTTAATCATTATTTAAAGAAAAGTTCTTAAATAAGATGAATGACAATGGTGTTATGATTATGTTGAATTAGATGGTATACAAGTGGACACTTCTTTTACTCACCAAATGAACTTACAAGATGCCCCCAAGTGGACACTGAATAAATAAAAAATACAAAATACGTTAAAACAAGCCATTCTACTATTCTCCCAACATGAGAATTCCCATTTGCCGGTTCCCATTTTTCCCTCAACCTCCACTTCATTATCCTCCAAAAGTGGCACCGCCTCATAGTTCTCCACCTCCACCAAAACTACCTTCACCTTCTCACCCAATCATATCTCCTCTTCCCCATGACGGCTGCCATTTTCAGTTCCGGCAACACCACCACCACCCTCAGGACACCAATCTACTGTCATAGTTGCTGTACTTGTCTCAGTAGGTGGTCTATTCTTTCTTGCTTCCGTCTCTGTTGTTTTGTGCTGCTTCCTCAGAAAGAAAAAAGAGTTGAGAAATCTCAGGTTGCAGAAATTGACGAATCAGTGCAGGTTCAAGAAGCCATTATTATAGTAGGTTCTCATGCTGAAGAAGTCAAGGTATCATAATTTGAGGTTGGCAAAAGAAAAAAGAAGCATCATAATTTGGCAATCACAGGATGAATTCTCTCTAACTCATACAACGCGTAAAGTAACACAAGATGCAAAAACGATACTAGCATATAAATTTTTTACTGTTTTTTTTTTTTTTTGGGTTTGAGGGGAATGTAGCACTCCCAATGAAGATTGGATTCTCTTAATATCGAAGAGGAATCTACATTAAAGAATAGATAACTAGATGCAATTCATGGAACAAGAAGAAAAGAAAATAGTAAGACTCATGTAGACCGCCCAAAAAATATACAAGGATAGACGTGCAGGGAGTTTCCCTGAGACGGACTCCTGCAGTCGACAAGTGCAATCATAAAATCTTCCCTTCTTTTAGCCCGACACTCACATTAAGTACTGGAAGAACTACGATGTTTAGCTATGGTGATTGGCTAAAGGGTGTAAAAATGGTGGCAACAGTAGCAGCAGCAACTTTCGGATACTTGGCATAATGGTTATAGGTGTCAATGGTCATAGACTGATAAATAGCTGTGACGGTATGCAGCTTACTCATTTCCTTGCAAGAATTCCATCTCTAAAACTAGCAAATCAGAAGCCATAAAAGATAAAAATTTTAGTGGCAGGGGCGAGAGATAGGTCAAATTTCATGACTATACCTGCAGTCAAATAAAATGACTGCAGGGGCCTGACTGTGTTTCTCTCATGGATCAATGGCAATGGGAGTAATACGCTTTTTGCCTGTCTTACTTGATATTGCCGTTCCCCTTGAACCAGATGCTACCCTTTCTTCTGCTTCACTTTTATTTAAACTAGATGTTTGTTTCTCTGTCTTCTCTTCAGATTCTTTTCTTACAGCATCCAAACCAGATGGATGTTTTTCAGTCTTGCCTTGCTCATCTGATTTCTCACTATCTGAACTTACTGGCTGTTTCTCTGCTTCATTTTTACTGCTGTCCACTACAGTTGCACCAACATTCCCACTTTCTTCGATGATCGCAACAGCTTTCTCTTTTTCTGTGCTTTCCCGGCTTGCTGCCACAACTCCACCAACATTGCTCGTTTTCCTAATGATCATGTCATCAGCCTTCTCTTGTGCCTCATTTTTCCTGCCAGCTGCCTCAACTCCACTAACATTGCTGGTTTCCTCAATGACCATGTAGTCAGCCTTCTCTTCTGCTTCCCTTTTCATGCGTTCTGCAGCAACTGCCCCAATATTTCCAGTTACTTCTATGACCATGTCGTCCCCTTGCTCTTCTGCTTCAGCTTTCCTGATTCCTTCATTAATTGCACCAACATTGCTAGTTGATTCAATGATCATGTCATCAGTCTTAACTCCAGCTTCATTTTTCACACTTTTTTCAGCTGCACTAATATTCCCAGTACCTTCAATGACTAAGTTGTCAGATGTCTTTGGATGTGTCTTATCCTTGTCAGAAACCTTCTTTTCTCCTAGATCAGTATGTTACAGAAACATTATAAACCACCTCAGAGAGATGAAAATATGATTTAGCAGCAAAAAATGATACCTGATGAAGAGATAGGTGTTCCTAATTCATTATTTTCAAATTCCACCAAAGTGCAGAAACCATCTTGAGAGGACAATGCCAAATAATGAGCATCAGGTGACCTTTTGAACAATGCTAGTAGTTAAAAATTTTCCCCAAAAGTGTGTAATTGCATGAATTCTTAAACCAAAACATGAAAAAGGGACCTGGTAGCCACTAAAACATTTACCATGCAATGTCTGTTATTGGTGCATAGTGGAGACCAGCCATAATAGCTATGGGAGGATTGCTCTCAGTGTCATAAATGTACAATGAATTCAAAGTGGCCACCGCAAAAATGAGGCGATAGGGAAGCTTAAATAATCCAGCTGCACACATAAATACAATTATTATTACCTTGCGTCAGTAAGAATATACATTCTCCAAGACAAGCAGAAAGTTTCTATAAGAAAGTAGTTCAACTTTGGAGGTCACTTTAGGGGACAAAGTGCCGGAATTAAGTTGGGTTCCACATGATTGAGGAAATGGCGCCTCAAATCATACATATACTGCAACTGAGCAGATGTACAAGTAACAAGCACAGAATTACCTGAATTTGTCCCACGAAGGCTGAAATTAATAGGGCAGAATCGGACAGCAACAACAGCTTTATTTGCACAAGGAAGCTGTATGGCAGGCCTGCATATGAGGAAAATCACAAACAAAATGCCAAACTTGGTCAATGATATACAAGATAACATAGCATGTTAGGTATTAAAGCATAACAGGTAATCTCAATTTTTTTCAGGTAATCGCTTAATGGAGAAAATTTTGGTGGACTTACCGAGAGAGATCCTCTCTAGAAAATACATAAGCTGCATTTACAGATTCAGATCCAGAAGTAATTTTGTATGAACCTGAAACAGGTGAAGTGCCATATAATTTTTTCCCTTTTTAAAAGTAGATAACATAGGTTAACAACTGTTCAGGAATCAGAGCCTGGAAGGAAGAAACTTATAACCAAGATGCTATACTTTTCAAGCACCATCAAATACTAAAGAATGCACATTAAGTTGTAATTTGACTGCAAGAAGTCAGGCAAAACCGCAAAGGTAAAATTTACAACTACCTAGAGATAAGTATAACTTTTCACCATCCAAAACCAAAAAATGACGAGTATTATTGGGCTGAAGCAAATAAAAATTATCAGCAATATAGGAGAACTATTAATTCAATCAACTTGAACACTATCCAGATTTTTGTACAATACAGCTAAAGGATGGGCTATCTAGTAGAATTTGAGCAAACAGTTATCACAACCTCTGACCCATAAAACCAGAGATAGAATTATGTGTTACCGTGAAGAGAAAATAATTCAGAAATAAATTCAATCAGATTTTGGTCAAGTTATTACCTGCAGGAACAACAAGAAACGAGCCATCAGGAGACCAGGCTGGTCTTCTGAAAAAAGATGGCAGTGTCTCATCATGGAAAAGATGATAATTTGTTGTCTGCATTCCAAAAACTTTAAGGTTCATGTTATGGAAAATCAATCTATACATTTAAAGACAGAATACAATTCAATTTATCTTAACCTTAGAATTATCTAGTAATGGATGTACTGCCTTGGAAATAACTTGCTGGCAGACATAATTGATTTTCCCACTTCCTTTAGATTTTTTAGGTTTATTAAAGTAAATTCGGCAAGTTCTGTCCGAACTTAGAGAAGCAACATATTTCCCTAGAGGATCCCATGCAACTCCTTGAACGTAATGGGCATGAGCATCCAATGTCTGAAGATTGGTGCCTGAGACACAAAAAAAAGTGCAATCAGTAGTAATATAAACAAAGATATGATCAGCAGATGTCATAACTCATAACAAAAGCATTTCAATTGCCTTCTACCAGAGTCAAAGCATCATAATTGGAACATGCTGCAATTATTTGTTGCCATTCTCACCTTTGCTAATGTCCCATATAATGCAACTATTATCAACTGACCCAGAAATTAAAAATGTGCCATCAGGAGACCATTGAAGGTCCAGAATGTCCTTGTGATGAGACCTGTTTCACAGAAAATCCTTGATAAGAAGGAAAGTGATGGGCCTAAAATGAGTTTAAGGGAGGGAAAAAGCTAATGATCTTTAAAATATATTTATTAGAAGCAGAAACCCATTAGGAAAACCAAAAGGGAAAAACTGTTTTAGTGCCCTCGGGCTGATGAGCAGTTATATCATAATTTATAGTTTTAACGTCAAGCATAGTGTTTGTTTCTATACCATAGCCTTCAGAAATAGAGTAGCCATACATCAATACTGTAAAGAAGACCATGAATAAAAGGATAGAGAAATAGTTGGTTGACTAGATTTTAAAATCTTAATCATCTACAGAAATATAAAATTTTCACATAAAAAAAATATATCAAACCAAAATACCGCCTCTTGTACATTACATTTATAGTATATGCAGGGATCACAGGTGAATCAAGTCAAAGGCCTCTTACCTTAACATTTTGAGAACCTTCCATGTCTGATCTGTATCTGTGAGATGATACTTCCATATTATAAGGTCACCTCCTGAAAATAAGGAAAATCCAGTCCAGAAACATCACCTATTTATATCATCACAATCTTAAACGATTAAAGCGGTTCAATTAGGCAGATGAAGACATACCATCAGCACCAGAGGCCAAGAGTTCCCCTGCATCATGCAAAATATTGTTCTTAGTAAGCAGATAACATCACCCAATTTTTTTCTTGGGGAAAATACAAATCAGACAGTAACCAAGAGAAGTAAAGAGTGCTTCAGAGTCTGTGAACTTAATTAGGAAAAGGGACAAAGGACAAAAATTAGAATTTTAGACCTATCAACTCTAGTCAAAGCTGCTTGCTATTTCCTGGAGGTTTATAAGGGCAAGTAGAAACCATTTCCATGAGGAAACTCTTTCAAACAAACTGCCAATGAACTCTATAGTGTACGCAGAGATAACATTTTAGGATCTTGATAGCTCAGACACTGAAGGTCACCATGTATCAAAATAACTAATACAGTGGTCAAATACTTCGGTCCAGGATAATTTTTCTAATAACTAATTAATAGAGAAAAAACTAGTGAAACAACTATTAATCCTGAGTGGAGGGAGGAGAGAAAACCAATAATACTGACATACCTGAAGAGGAGAAGCGAATTACATTTACTGCAGAACTATGGTAAGACAAGCTATTCAGATAGGACACTACAGGTAGTTTCTTTTGTACCTCTGCAGGTTTTACAGACCAAAGCTGGAAATATAAGTTACAAAGCAATAGTTAGTCGCTGTTGAAATCCAAAAAAGTAAAACATGCTGAAATTTTGAAGAGGTCTTGTTTTAACATGTTCATTTATTGAAGCAGTGTCAGATAGAGAAGGAAAACTCTCATTTGCATTTTTCATAAGCTATGCACTGAAACATAAGTCGGGTGAATAATAAAAAATGTCACACGCTGGTATATGGGGAAATTGAACAAAGGTTACAGATACCAGGGATATTCTATGATTCAACAATATTACTGAGATCAATGGTCTACATAGTCCATATAGTATCTCCTCGTCCCTTACAAAGATGGTATTTCTTGGTTCAAATTATTCTCCAAATTAAGGTAAGTCAATGATTTTAAAATAAATAATGAATAATTAAAAAAAATGTCTGCTATACATCCACCCCTATTTTACAAGATCAAAGGTACAGCTCAAGCATCCTATCTTCATAAATAAAAAGAAGACATTTAGATATGAAGATATAATTTTAAACACATTTCTTAAAAAGCTATGAAATATTCATAACGCTATAGTAGTTTATTCTATTCTAACGAACTGCAAACCAATTCAACAAGCACTGATAATGTTTACACAATTACAACAATCTACCATTAACCGTCGTATAATTGACAATTTTCTTGTTCGGACAAAAACCAAATAATGTAACTCATATAATCAAAAGTAGAGAGGAGCTCAGTGACATTTTCTTTATAAACTACACAAACTCCCGAAACATAAATAATAAAAATATTTTTTTTTGCAAAATTTTTAACCATTTAAGTCCGAGTTCTAATCTGACCCACGAAAACCCCAAATCCCAAATTCTGTCAAGGGGACAACAAGACTAATAAACAATCATCAATATTCTGCACAGGGAAAAGTTAGTTTCCCGCTTAAGCTTAGAGTAAAAATGTTGAGAAATAAGAATGGTAAGAGAGTAATTGGAAAAGGGACCTTGATGTCGAAATCGGCGCCGCCGGTGGCGAGAGTGGCGGTGAGTGGGTGGAAATCAAGGGAAAGGACTGGTTTGGTTTCATGCCAGTTTATTTGTAAAGTTCCACCCCTCATTCCTCAATTTCTTGAGAGGACTTCAGCTTCGGGAAGACGAAGAAGCAAGCACAGCACAAGCCGAAAGGGATCTTCGCTCGCTTCTCTCAGTTGGCGGGAAACCGCTTTCGTCAAGAAATAATGCTCTTCTATAATATATTTACCAAATTACTAAATTTTGGCCAATGCCAAATTACTAAATTGGCCCCATCAATCAATTCTATTTTCATCCCACTTTTTTGCAGGTGCCCTTTTTTTTTTTTGGGAAGATACAATCAAGCTAAAGCTTGAAAAGGAAAAGGGCTAAACTGATAAAGAGGAGCCCAAGAACAACAGCCTAAGAAATAAGCTAGCGATAACAAGCCTACTAATCCTTTAAGACCATAGGGAAACACCCTCTTGGAACCGTCGGAACTAGAACCATATCAGCATCAGTGGGGGCCTCATGCCCTTCTCTGGCCATATAGTCGGCACAATGGATGTTATCTCTGGGAGTGTATCAGAGCTCCACATTCCAATCCTGAAAGAGCAGGTCTCTAATCTCTTTGATGATGTCTCTCAACGGATAATCGGTATGACAATCTCTCATTAGAGTATTGACAGCTTCCAAGGAATCCGAGTAGAGAAGGATCTGATGCTAATTCATCTGCTGCCCAAGCTTTAAACCTATCTTGATAGTGGAGATTTCGGATTCGAGAACCAAGCAGAGCCTAAGGAACTGGTAGAATCCCATCAACCATTGGCCTTAAGAGTTCCTGATTACTTCGCCACAGGCACCGTGGGAGACTTTAAAATAGCGATTAGAGTCTTAAAAACAACTTTTCAATCAGAATTGCAATATATGATGTAAGCATGTGAATATTTTTATCTCGATTTATGTAAATAAACATTTTTTAGAGTCTCAAACATGATCCCAAACAAGTAGAGCTGGGAATCAGGGCCGGCCCGTGAAGGAAATTACTATTCCAAATTTTAATTAATTTTCCTATGGTTTTTTTAAAGAAATATAATTAGGAAATTACATCACAAATCATCCAACAAATAAGCACAGTCACTAATTTATAATCAAAAGCAAACTATGTTTACAAATAACTCATATAAAACATAAGAAACATACCACTAAGCGATATTAGTACGATGACTATTATTGTAACAAATAATTTAATCTGTTAAACATAAGAGTAATTTTATTTGCAACAAATAATAAACCAAATCATAAAATTAGAGTTTAGTTATTATGTATTTGTAGTTAAATGGATAAATAACTCTATAACAAAGATAAAATATATATAAATTAATAAATTAAAAAGGGAAAAAAGAAAAAGCTACCGTGAAAAGGGCCTGCAGGGCTGGCCCGAGGCCCTCCAGGGCCAATTTCAAATATCTCGTCTATTTTTCAAGCCCGGCCCTTGACGGGCCAGGGCCTAAACGGGCCAGCCCGATGGGCTCGGCCCGATTTCCCGGCTCTACAAACAAGTACAATCGAGAATAAATCATGCTAAGAAACCTGCAAAATTAAATAAACAATAACAAGAAAGTCTTATCTCATTATGTGAGGTCAGCTAGATGAAAGTTATGATGTCGTCGAAGGTCAAATTTTTAGATAAATTATTAACTAAAATATCATTATATAACCTTATTGACTGTTCATTTAAATCTTCATCGACCTCTTTTGAGAGAACTTCAAATAATGTAAAATTAAATACAATTAAAAAACAAAAATGCTTTTTTTAATATTTTTTATTTATGTTATTTCTTTCCCTTTTTGTACTAAGTTTTTTGTCTGGAAAAATATATACAATTTCTCTTAGAATACCCTTTGCATTGAACAGGTCTACCTTCAACTTTATTTTGCAGAATTGAGTCCAAAGTTGTTATACTCAGTTTTAAATTTTGTGATGAGAACTTAAGCTTTCAGTTTATTTTTATCAATAAACAGTTATTAAAAATATATGATTAAATAATTAAAATATAAAAATAAAAATAATTTCATTTAAATATATTTTCAATATAAATAATTAAAATTAAATCTCTCAACACTCATGATTTATCATTCTTAACAAAGAAACTTTTATAAAGTTTATATATGAAGTAATTAGACATAATTAAATTTAAAAAGTTAACACAAGTTTAAAAGTGAATTGTACAATTTTATAAATTAGAAAAAAATGTAACCTCAAGAGGTAAATTCATGAATTTAATTGAGTTTGTGGCTAGCACTGATTTAAAAGTGAGTTACCATGATTTTATAACTATTAAAAAAATATTATTTTATAAACTACAAACATAAAAGTAATGAATTTGATAACTCAACTTGCGAATTTGACGATAATAATTACTAGAGTTAAAGTTTAAAGAATGAAAATAATGTCTCCATTTTGTCATATTGAATTCACTGTACATTTATTTTGACATCACCATTCCCATAAGAAAATAATCTATCCCCTTCTAAAAACGTATATGTATTTTTTTAATTGGTAACCGTATGATCTACCTATCTACGGTCTATTATTCCGCCAATAATATATCATAAATATGATTTATAATTAAAAAAGTTGTACTCAGTTGTCAAGCTAAAGAAAATACAATCTAAAAATCCTTCGAAATTTCTAATTTTTAGGCAAATGCCGTGAAATATTTAGGTAATATAATTCAATTGTTAAAAGACCATGATATCTTTAATCAAAAAAAGAAAAAGGCAGCCAAAATCAATCCGAAAATGGGATGCTAGACCCAGGGAGGAGGGAGTTTTATGGGGTGATGTGAGAAACAACCCAAATAATCAAAACTCAGATCAAGTAACAGAAGCAGCATGAGCTTTTACAATGGTGTCAAATTCCTATTCAGATTCCACAATAAATTCAATTATCACTATCAGCAGGTCAGAGATGGCCCTGGTTGGACCTGTTGAGTTTTCAACCCTATAATAGCCATCTCGGGTCTCTACAAAAAATCATATTCTTTAAAATAATCTATATTTGTTTGATTAACCTTCATAGGGGTTAGGGGTTGATATCATTCATTTAGAATAGTCGTGATAGAAGTGACTTTTTTCTGAGCAAAAAAAAAAAAAAAGATAGAAGTGGCTTTTTTTCTTATAGATTTTTATTGATGGTTTTTTTTTTTTTTCTAAAAGTCATATTATTGATGTGATTTTTATTTGGGATAACGGTGGCAGAAGTGACTTTTTTCCTGATGGATATTTGTTTAGCATAGTGTTTGAAAATGACTGAGAAGAGCATTAATGTTGTATATATATATATATATATATATATAGTTATCGTTTGTCATGTCACTTGAGTTGACATAAGATTATGTCAAGTCATTCCAAAACTACGTCGTTTTGGGATTAGAGGAATTAATGAACTCTCAAAACGACGTAGTCAGGGGAATTAATGAAGGATCTTTTAGTAAAACTCATATAATAAATTCTAAAACAAAAATATAAAAACACCCTTCATTAATTTTCTTAACTCCGAAAACGACGTAGTTTTGGGCTCACTTGACATAATCTTATTTTAAGTGATATGAGAAACGATAAACTCATATATATATATTGTATATTATGTGATAATTTATGATAAAAATTAAAATTAAATATAAATTTGTTAAAAAAACAATAAAGTTACCATTAAAAAAATTACAACACAATAATAAAGTGTTTAAGAAAAAACTAAAAGGAAAAACCTCTAATCCTAAAATCACAAGTTGATTATGTATGATTACAGTCCATCAACTCGAAAATTAACCGCGAAGCAGTCTCTCCACCACTCAGTAACTTCCATTTCCACTTTCAGTTGCTTGTTAGAAACTGCATCTATACCTAAACATTTATTTCTTCTGTAATTGTTTTCTAAACCTAAAGCACATTATACATTAAAGTTTATCTATAGAGCTTCGAGCCGATTCATTACGTCTGTAATTAAACTTTGAATCATATGCTAGAAAGCTGATTCATGATTTGAAGCATTCTCAACCCATAAAATTATAAGGGAAGAGAATATATTTTAACGATGGCACAAAATCCAAAACCTTTTGTGAATCATTTTATAGGCAGGGTAAAAGCCTTGAATCCAACAAGTGTCAGGAGTAAATATATACAAGTAACTGAGATGCTACAATAAGTTTTTTTTTTTTGATAAGAAATGCTACAATAAGTTTGGGCTGTCTTTGTAGACTTGATTGATAGAGTGGGCTTAAGCTTTGAGTCCACACTTGTATATATTTAGGGTCTGGGAACCAACAAGGCCTAGTTTTTCTTTAAAAGGCCAAAACTTAGAGTTGCTTAAACCTTTGATGAACAAGCCTACAATTGCCAAAGAGAGTTGGCATAGATGGTAAGGGATTTGTTCAAGTTCCAAAGGGATGTGTGTTCGATCCCCGCTGCCGTTGCTGGGACTCCTTTGGTAGGCGATCTCGTAAGTCCCCATTAAGTGCTCAAAGAGTCCGGGGCCATGCCTTGGCCTTGGTGGGGGGACTGATGCTGAACCCCTCCAAAACTTTCTTATATAAAAAAAAAAAAAAACCCTACAATTTACCTAATAAGGATTGGTATAAATGGTAAGTGACTTATGTCGCTTAAACAAGGTTTCGAGTTCGAACCTGGGCAAAATTAATCGGGGGCAAAGTTCTGGATATCGGATTGGAAAAAAAAAAAAACCAAGCCTACAATTTGATCCAATGAGGCAATAGGCAATGTATTGGATGGACCAATGTCGATCACGAACTTGGTATATGAGAGAGTAAAACATCAATCAGCTAGAGTTTTTTTTTAAAAAAAAAAAATATTTATAATTTTATATTAATAACCCTAAAATCTTCAATTTCTCATTAATTTGACCCTAGGTTAGCTCTGGTTTAACTTCAGTCTTACCCAATACCTCAAAAGGTTTGGTGGCCGATCCAAATTTAAAAACATTGGTTATACTTATATTGTCACACCAAGCAATTGGTTATTTCCAATGTTCATTGATTTCTCAATGATTGAATTCAAGCAAATTATGTGGCTAAATTTGTTAAGGCTCAACATTCAGACTCAGAACTTGATCAAGCCACACATTTTTGCGCCTTGACCGGCCACGAGATTAAAGAATCGCCAAGAAAAAACGCAATCAATTGTATTTTCATTCTGAATTTTTGCAGCTGCCATTTAAGAAAAATCATATTTTGGTAAAATATTTTATTATTCAAAAGTAAAACATGTAGAGAAAAACTTTAAAATTCAATATAAATTTTTAAGAATACATTTTTTTCATTATAATTTAATTTTTTAAATTATGCTTTTTCTTGGATTACGGATGCCAATTTTTGTTTTTTGTTTTAAAATGTGCATGTTAGCCAAAACACAATGAGATAAGTGGTCTGATTAATAATTTATAAATAGTATAGCTTAAGATAAATTTCACATATAGAAATGCGCGCGCATATTGATATGGCTTAAAAAATATAGTGATTTTGATTTTAATAATATATATTTTATATGATGATAAATAATTATTAATCCTATATTTAGAGAAAAAAAATATCGTAAGGAATTTTAAAGAAATGACATTGAGACAATTAAGTTTTAAATTATGATATTAAAAATTTTAGGAAAACAAACACGATAACTTTGTGAATGGAAATGCACTCAATATGAAATATTTCATTATAGACAGCTTCATATTATTTTTCCCGAAAATATTTATATAAAATTATTTTAATCTATTTCTATTTTCTTAAAAAAATTGCGTACACATAATAAATTATTTTTTAAATCTTTCTCTAATAATGGGCCTCCCTTACCGTCATTAGGGTACTCAATTCAGATTCAGACCTGCCGCAAAATGAGGCATTTCAAAAAACAAAAGTCAGCAAAAGCCCAAATCTTACTTTTGATGTGGTAAGACATAACCCACCCATAGATCTTAGCAAGAGACTAATTTTTTTTTTTTTGGAAAACAAAGAAAAAGAAAAGCTTTGCCGAAAGTGAAAAAGGGAACCAGAGGAAGTTGGTCTAAGTCTAAGTAGAAGGGGTTTTGATCTCTTAAGCAAGAGATCTCGATTTCGAACCCGTAAAAAACTTCTCTGAGAGAGGTCTTTGCTTCGGCGTCCGACATAACCTCGGAATGGTTGCACACTTTGTCACCATTTTTGTATTTTAAAAAAAAAAGTGAAAAAGGGAGGAAGAATCAATCATAGTTACATCTTGAGCAAAAAAAAAAAAAAAATCATAGTTACATGGAGTGTGAGAAATTAGTAGGATTATTCAAAACTAATTGTATATAGTAACCCACATGTATTTAACTCTTTTGTATCATCCCTCCCTCCCTCCCTCTCTACTTCAATTTTTTTTAAAGTTACTGTGTTAGCTCTCCTCAAGAAAGCTATCCAAAGATTATTCTGATACAGCTTTTAGTAAAAAAAAAAAAAAAGGATTCATGTGTGAATGTTAGCATTGGTTCTTTTACCAGCGGATTAAGGAAGCTTTAGACAGCTGGCCCCTTTTCAGTTTATGCCTTAAAAGAAGGACTTTACAGTTGGCTTTCAGTTTTTATTCTGCAAATTCTGTGTGTGAGAGAGAGATTGTTTATCTCTGAAAACAATGTTAGTTTTGCAGTTAGCTTGGATTTTGAAGACTTGCTGTGTAGGACACTAATAAGTATCGATCTTGTAGGATCCTCCATAGCGCTGCTCTTTGTTGTTACCTGTTTTGTGAACTGATGCTCACATTATCCAAGACGCAATGTAATATCGAGAGGTTCTTTACTGTTAGTAGTAGGCCAGTGACCATGATTAATCTTGATCCCAATACTTGAAATCCAAGAGCACACAGGATATTGGAGTCTGGTTGGTAGGGCTCAATCATCATGTCACAGGCCCCATTTTACTATCATTACCTTTATTCGTCTTTGTTTTTAATAGAAAAATGTTTAGGCAGGTTGGGTCCTCCTGGACTCACTAAGATCAAAATATACTTCAAAGTTTAAAGAACATTTACACAAGTACTTACTCATCGTCTACCAACAAAATCCTCATACGACAAATACTTATAGATGAGCTTACATATCGATTACCAACAAAATCCTCATATAGATGTACCTTTGTTCATCTCTTTGATTTTTTGAGTATATAAAATATATAGAGAGAGAGGGAGAGGGAGAGAGAAACAAACCTGCTCCAACTTTACAACTTTATCTGATATATATGGCTTTGAACTTTGAAGAAGGAAAATGAGAGAAATTCAAAAGAGGTGATGAGTCATTGGTAGGATCAATTATTTCAAAGATCTTTATTCAAGGAGAAAAACGACAGGTCTTAAAAAGTGAGTTCACTTCATAATACAGTACTGAGAGGGAACCAATCACAAACAAGTTTGATTATTTTGACTACCAATAACATCCCATGGACCCATCAATCTCTCAACTAATTAATTTGCACAACTCACGTTACTGCTACTAGTGGGGAGATATTCAACACGCATAATAATCCTTATCATCTGCTTTTCATAGTGCATTATCAAGATTAACCTAACACAATTAGCCCCTCATGGTAGGGATATATCTCTTTCCCTAGATCTTGCTTTTATGTTTTTGCACCAAACACACAAGAAATAGTTGGATTGAGTAAAAAGACTCAATTCCCTTCCCTAAGGTCTTAGCTTTCAATTTGAGTTTTTGGATTCAAATATCTTCATTTGAAAGAACTACCAGATCTATAAGGCCAGCCCTATGCACAGGCTCCCATCAGGTGGAGTCAGAGAAAAGAGACAGTTTTACTCCTACAAGTAAAAAAGTTGTTTCCTTTTACTGTTGTTACTGCGAGCATTGTTGCTATGAGGCTCACCTTATTTAGCTGTTCCTAGGTGCTCAGATCTAAATCAGTATATAACACTAATGGTTGCCACACAAAAATGCGAGAAATGGCATGAATTGGCATTGAGGGAAAACAGTAGTATAAACCTTAAGCTTATATCATAAGATTATAAGATTCAGAAAGATTTAACACAAGATATAATGTTTCTGCATTACAATGTGAGAGAAGGCACTAATTGATTGATCTAATTATTCCAATTCAGATTATCAATAAGCCCCAAAGCAACATCACAGATATTCTTCAAATCCTTTTCTCTGCGAGAGATATCTGAAGGATACACCAAACTGGGATAACGTTTAAAGGCATTGTGACAAACATTAGGGTAATCTGAAGCAGCAGTGACACGCACATAAGCATAGTCATATTCTTCATTATTCAGATCCTGCAAAGAAGCTTGAAGGGCTTCACTAGCGTAACCATACTTCTCTGAGCATTCCTTGAGTACTCTGTTCAACACAGTGTCGTTTGAAGGGCCAACCAACTTAGACGACAAGTAGGAAGAAGTTGCTGTTGCGTTTTCCCTTCCAACCTCAACCATTATCCTAGCTAAGCCCTTTGGGTCTGCGTTTGGACTTGTGGGGTTAGATTTCAGGGAAGAGTAACAGAGATTGTAGTACTTTGTGTTTTTGCAAGTTTGGCGGATCAGTTTGGTGTCTGCTTTTACAAATGGTTGAGGTTGAAGAAGAAGGAGGAGGAGGTGTGAGAGGAAGAGGAAGAAAGGTAGGAGAAATAGTTTAGAGGCCATTGTTATCAGAGAATGTGATGTGAAGGAAGATGGTGAGGACACAATGAAGAAGTAGAAAGAGATGGGAGAGAAGGCAATTATTGCTTTTTTTCCCTTTTCTTACGTTGTCTTGACCTTTGTGTCTCAGATAATTTTTTTATTTATTTAAATTTTATTGCTTTTAGATTTATTTTGTGAAAATCAAAGCAAGTCTAAGTAAAATAATATTAAAAAATTTTTATAAAGTGTACCACTCTGATCTTATTTATAAGTACAGTTTGACCAAAAAATTTGGTCCTATTTATAAGTCTAGTTTGACCAAATAAATGAGATTGTAACAATTTTGCCCATATTAATGATGATGAGAGAGATTGGCTAGCTATGTTGGGAAGAGGAAAAGATGAGAGAGATTTGACAATAAATGTTAAAAGGTACCCATTCATAAATGAGGGTAAAGTTGAAAATTTGCTCTATAATCATTGAAATACCTAACTTTCCTTGGTATGTGAGATTTGATCAAACTGGACTTATAAATAGGACCAGAGTGATAGTTCTTTCACTTATAGTTACAAGCTATAAGCTATAAGACTTTTTTTATATAGGACAACATTTGGAGGTTTATTTTGATCCTAATTATAGGACTAACATTATAAATTTTGTCAATTTCTTTCTAAAATACCCTTATTGGTACTTCCTCAATAATAAATAAAAATAATAATAATAATTTAATAATGCACCTATATATTCTATAAATTAATTAATGTTTTCAACTCATTAATACCATATACACGTCAATTCTATTTTTTTATAATAAAATAATTTTGAACAATTTTTGTCATATTTTTCCTATATCATCCCTACTAATACTTCTTCTACTATAATTAATTTAATAACACACTTATATTATATCAAGTGAGAGATTCTATTTTTTATTTTTTTTAATTGAGGCAGCCACCACTACCAGTACTAGAGTTAAGTTGGGATGCTATATGTATGAGGACAATTTTTTTTGGGCGATAAAAGGGCAATTATTAGGGTTGTCAATTCGTTACAATGGCTTTATAATAACATGCTATATACTTTCTCCGGTCATAATTATAGGAATTATTTAACCGATTTGGAGGGGTTAAAGAGAGAAATTAAATTAGTTAATTTTACTCATTTTTCTAAAATACCCTTTATATAAATTTAAAATGACATAAGTAAAAGTGGATTACAACCCCACCACATACTCTCCAACCAATTTTCCTTCTCACATGCTTTTTAATTGAAATAATGGTCTTACTATATAAACATATATGTGTGTGTATATGCATACATATAGATTTATCTACATACACTCATATATCTACACACGTGCGCACACACACACACTCATATATATATCTATACACACAGACAGTGGCGGAGCCAGGATTTAGAGTTTATGGGTGCACAATTAGTATAGGGGTTAAAATTTTTTTTTAAGGAAAATTTTAAATGTTTTAAGATTGTATCGTTGACATTTTCTGGAAGGAAAAAAGTTTAAGAACAACGTCTCAAATAGCTAACAGGAATTTGAGTTGCTGACTCTGTGACGGTAAGGATTATTCTCTTTATCCCATAGATATTTATCAAGATAAACTAACCCATTAATGTTCAGTATATAAAAACTCTGGACCACTTGGTCATAAAAACTCTAGTACTAAGTCAAATACTATTCAACAAAAAAACTTAGAAGGCCTATTGCAATATCCAACATCACAAGTAGAGGATTATAGGAGGAATTAATAATGCTTCTCATTTCCTAATTTCAATTTTAACTACACAATTAAGCCATAGCTTTTCACAGGAACCACTGATTTGTAGGGGGAAAATCACACTCTTTAAATCTTTGGTCAACATCAACAACAGAGATGAATTAAAATACCCAAATCTAACCATATGCATTCTGTATCAGAATTATTCAGTATATAAGAACAAAGTCTACTTGCAGAACATTTTCTAAGTTCAAAAGTCTCCAGTCTACTAATTCATATTTTGTTTTTTCATAAGCGATTTGAGATTTCTCCAGGCTTTAACTCAGGACCTTTAACATAGATGGCCAAAGCTTTAACCAATTAATCCAACCAGATCTATTGTAATAAAATTCCTTCACAAAATATATATATTTTAAATTTTTTATGGGTTCAATTGCCCACATAAAAACCAACGTGCATCCGCCCCTGCACACAGAGATATATATATGTGTGTGGGGGTGGGTGTACACACACACAAACACAGATATACATATATATGTACACACACATATACACACACATATATATAAATGCTCCTAATAATAAGTATAGATATGGGTATTATAGGAAAAAATTGATAAAAGTTAAAACTTTCTCTTATAATTAGGACAAAACCAACTCCAAAATGTATTCCTATAATTAGGACCGGAGGGAGTATATTTTATCAAATTGGGATGCATGATATAAAGTAAAAAAAAAAAAAAAAGGTTGTGTACACATACAAATGCAAGTATTCAGGTTAAGTGGGAGAAAACAACAGGCTGGGCTTGAAACTTTTGCTGAAGAAACATTCTTGCGCGTGGCTATGATTCAGCAAACTTTTCATTGATGTCATTTTAAATTCCAAGCAAGGGATTTTTTAGAAAAATCAATGAAATTAACTAATTTAACTATTCTTCTTAATCTCTCTAAATTCTAGTAATTATGTCCTATAATTAGGGCCGGAGGGAGTAATTTTTTTGTTAGAACCTTGGTGTGATTTTTCCTTGTTTTTTGACCCAAGGAATTAAGATTTGTTGTGACAAAATGTTGAAAATAATGAACGGGTGGGTAATAAGAAACTTGGAATTGTGGGGCCTAAGTGATAAGTGATCCTGAATTGTTATATGAACTGAAAGGAGAAGTATGCTTGCTGGCACGATAAAAGGCCACCAAAAGTAAACTCAGATAAAATTTGGCGATTTTCCTCAAACCTTGTGGGTCAGTTAAAAGCACACTGAGCATCTTCTACGGGAGACACTTTGTAAAAATTAAAATTACTTTTGTGTGACCCAATTTGAATCTGAACGTTTGAAGTTTTGAGACGGAAGTTTTTGTTTTGAGGAAGTTTTAAATATGTACTAATAGTTGGTTTTATTTTTTTTTGGTTGCCCACCCGATTCACCAGAGCTTCGCTCTGACTAGTCCGGATCTGACCCGGGTCGCGCATCTAACTGTGGTGGGTGAGTCTCCCAACGGGGATTTTCTGCATTCACAAGGCTCGAACTCAAGATCTTGCTTAAGCGACACAAACAGCTTACCACTTATGTCAAACCCTAATAGTTGGTTTTAAAATGCTCTATTGGCACGCCAAAGCACTTGGCATTTGTGATAGCTTGCTTGCTGAGGTATGGGCCATAAGAGAGGGGCTGCTACTTGCTTGGGACTTGGGCTTGAGTCAAGTGATTATTGAATCTGATGTTAGAGATGCTATCTTAATAGTCGAACCCCTAGAGTGGGGGTTCCAGATTCAACATCCTGGCGGAAGACGGTGGGGTTACCGTTGGAGTGGGAGCAAGTCCGGTGGTCCAAGCCGTACAATTTCGCGCAGAACCGAAGCAGGATTTGCAGAGCATGACGGCAGGGAGCAGTATAAAAGTGAAAAAAGGTGGTGCCAAAAAGAGGATAAACAAAAAGCAGAGTGCAACAATTTAGAGGGGTGACCAGGAGCACAACAGACAAGAACAAAGGAAAGAGAAACGCTTGAGGGAGGGATTTCAAAAAGAGAAGGAATGTGTTGAAATTGGAGAGTCAACCTATGAGACATCAAAAAGTGAAGAGAATCAGAATGCAAACCTGATGGAGGACAGGATCGAAGTCGACGTTTCGGCCCCCTTGCAGAACGTGGCGAATCGCGAGGCAGAGGAGTTGATCCAGGGTTGCGATTCTGGGATTCCCCTATTCTTACCACCCGAACCTGGAGATAACGAGAGATTGGGGGAGCTGCAAGGAAAATTCTGGATTGGGCCGAAAGTCTTGGGCCAAAACGTGGATATGGAAGATGATATTGAGGAGGACTCTTCACAATTGGGCTCTTTGGTAAGTGTGGTTCCTAATAGCCAATATTTGTTATAAGTTGGGCCTAACCTTTAATCCTTTTCTTGTGGGTATTTGTTTAATTATTTTATGGGCTCTATTGTTTACTGGAATACTCATGGAGCTTGTGGTAAAAATCTCCTCCAACAAATTAAAGCTGGATACAGGGGTGTTAACCCTTCCGTTTTGATTCTCACCGAAACCAAGTGTGAGCAGGACTCAAAATTCCATTGTCTGAGTAGATTGGGCTTTGATGATTATGCCTTTGTTCCAAGCATTGGGAGATCTGGAGGTTTGATTATGGCATGGAAAAGTAACTGTGTCAGGATTCAGGTGCTCCAAACCGATCGTCAGTTCATCCATGTTAGGTGCTCTCCGGTTGGTTCGACTGAGTTCCTTCTAACGGCAGTGTATGCTATTCCCAATCCAACGCTCAAGGCGTCGTTGTGGCGGGAGCTTACCTGTCTTTCCTCACTCATATCGATGCCGTGGGTGGTTATTGGCGACCTTAATGATATCCTCCGGTCAACGGAGAGAACGGGTGGTTCACCGGTGAGCTACTCCAGAATCTCTTGCTTCCAGAATAGAATCCAAGCATGTAATCTCTCTGATTTGGGATTTGTGGGTCCCAAATATACTTGGCGTGGGCCTAGGTTGTTGAATTGCAGTCGCCTCTTTGAACGACTGGACAGGGCTCTGGTTAATGCCTCCTTTCTGGTAGAGTTGGAGCACTGTTATCTGAAGGTTCTTCCTAGAACTAAGTTTTCTGATCACAACCCCATTTCTTTGTGTATGGGCACGGCTGCTTCCTCTGCTGTTATTAATAAACCTTTTAGGTTTGAAGCGATGTGGACCAGTCATGAGTCTTATGATAATTTTCTCAATGATAAGTGGTCTATGGGTGAGGATTTTGATATAGCCCTCTGATAGAGACTTCGGCAAGTGCACCGATCGTTACAAGTAATAAAGTAGTGAGAAAAAGATCGTTCCACGAGGAATAGTACTCCAACCACTAATTCGTTATTTCAGCTTTAGTTGGATCAATGAGTAAAAGGGGGTGAGTTGTAACCAAACAAAATTTTAAAGGAATTTAATCGAAAACACGCATTCAAGATTAAGAATCTCAAAAACGATTGTTTAGAAAAGTTAATCAATAGAGAAAAACACAGTTAGGGCATAGAAATCCCCCTATGTTCCTTCAAGTATTTGTATTAAATCCCTAATTGACTATTATTCCCATGATTGACGATCAATTCTCTAAAATTAGACTAAGTCCCAATGTCTTGACGCTACCTTAGTCCGTTATCTTTGAAAACAACCTAATGTCTTAGTATTGTTTGGAAAGATCAATGTATTTAAACCAGAATTATGATATCGCATAAACTCGTAAGTCTATGTCTAGGTCATGCAACTCTATGACGAATTATCGGTTCCAGTTAAATGCACCAACATCTCTATTGTCATACACCAACCTATGAACAATCTAAAAGGTGATCAATCTTTAAGAAAGCTTTAAGCAAAGATAATTCATTCAATCATGGTAAATAACGTTCAATCAAGAATTCAAACAAATACTTAAACTTGCATAGGGTTCATCCTCGCCCTAACTACTAAAGAAGACTAGCCAAGCATGGCTAGGTTAACAAAATAGAAGAAGAGAGATGAAAATTAGAATTGTTCTTGCGTCATCTTTCTTCCTTCAGCCGTCTCGAGCTTTTCTTCCTTCGTCCTTTCTCTCTAAACCTTTGGTAAATATCGAAATTTAGAGAGCATAATGATGTTTCTTTCTTTCTTTCTTTTGTTGCTTCTGCGTCTTGTCTCTCTGTGGTTTCTAGTGTGTGTCTCCCTTGTTCTTTATATAGAAATTCCCTTAGGTTGACTTGGGCCGTGATCTGATCCTGTCTTTAATGAAAGATATGCAATATCCTTTTGAGATCTCCAATCACCTTCAAATATTTTGTAATCAACTCTCTCATATCACACAATTGATTCAAATTGATTTCCTTTTTCTGCTCCTTTCTCAATCAGCTAATAACTCCTGTAAGATATATACAATAGTAATAAATTTAATCCAACATATCTCAGAATTGATACTCATTTAATTATAAAATATGCACTTATCACCCTTTCTCGTCTTCAGGAAGATTTTATTGTGTGGAATAAAGAAGTTTTCGGGTTGGTGGAGAAACGAAAAAGTATTATTCTCAGTAGATTAAATGGTATCCAGAGATTTAGTTCCTATCCGCACTCCCTTTTCTTGTGCAATCTTGAGCTGGAATTGCAGGAGGAGCTGGAAAGATTATTGAGGCTTGAAGAAATTAAATGGTTCCAAAAATCCAGGACTGAATGGATTGCTAAGGGAGACCGTAATACTCGATATTATCATTTGAAGACAAAAATGAGGAGAAGGCGCAATAATATCTTAGCTTTGAAAAATGACTCTGGCGACTGGATTGAGAATATGGATGAGCTGAGACAACTTGTTGTCAGGTATTTCCAAAATTTATTTGATGATAGTAGTGTGTTGCCTGCTGCTTTGGTCACTAAGTCTCGCTTTCCCACTGTTGACCCTGAGTGCATTAAGAATCTGGCCTGTGAACCGTCTAATGAGGAGATTCGTAGTGCTATGTTCTCTATGGGAAGCTTTAAAGCCCCAGGGGTTGATGGCTTTCCGCCGCTCTTTTATAAGAGGAACTGGACTAGGGTAGGACAAAATGTTTGTGCCTTTGTCAAAGGTGTCTTTGCAGGTTCTGCTTCCCTTGATGTAGCCAACAGGACGCTTATCTCATTGATTCCTAAAAGAGAACATCCCGAATTGGTCTCCCACTTTCGACCAATATCTCTTTGCACGGTGCATTATAAATGTGTCACTAAGGTAATCACTCAGAGACTGAAAGGAGTAATGAATGAGCTAATTTCTCCAGTTCAAGTCAGTTTTATTAAGGGTCGAAGGATACAGGATAATATAATCATAGGCCAGGAACTTCTGCATGTTATGAGCAAGAATAGAAGCAAGCAAGGGTTAATGGCGATGAAGATTGATCTTGAAAAGGCATATGATAGAGTGCGATGGGACTTCTTGAAGCAAGTTTTATTGGAGGTGGGCTTTGAAATGGACTTCATAAATCTCATTATGGCGTGTGTTTCGAAGGTTTCCTATAATGTGCTATGGAATGGATCTCAAACGAAATTTTTCTTCCCTAAGAGAGGTCTTCGTCAGGGTGATCCTATTTCGCCTCTTCTATTTGTGTTGTGTATGGAAAAGCTTTCGCATGCTATTTGTGATGCTGTTGAAGATGGTCACTGGAAGCCTATCCGTACATCTCAGTCTGGGCCAAAAATTTCCCATCTTCTATTCGCTGATGATTTACTTCTGTTTGGTGTTGCTTTTGTTTAGCAAGTGAGGTGTATGTTAGGGTGTATGGATCGTTTTGCATCAGCCTCTGGAAGTAAGGTTAATGTGGGCAAATCCTCTATTTATTTTTCCCCTCGAGTCTCGGCACATATGAAGAATTCAATTAAAGTTATCTCCCAAATGTCGATTACCAACGAGATTGGAAAGTATCTTGGATTTCCTCTATCAAAGCATAGGAAGAGAAGGGAAACTTTCAACTACATCATTGATAGAGTTCATTCCAAGCTTTCGGCATGGAAAGCGAAGTGTCTCTCCACAGCGGGTCGTATAACGCTTGCTAAAGCGGTGCTCAGCTCCATTCCTCTATACCCCATGATGGTTACTAGGATACCGAGGAGTGTTTGTTTGGAAGTGGAAAAGTTGCAAAGGAATTTTATTTGGGGTCACGAAGATAATCAGCATCACTATCATCCGGTTAGTTGGAATTGCATTACTAGGCCAAAGGATTATGGTGGCCTTGGGTTTAGGAAATTAATTTCTCTTAACCAAGCGTGTGGTGCGAAATTAGCTTGGGAATTAGTGGTTGGTACTAAAGGACTTTGGGTGGATGTGCTCCAACATCGGTATATGCTGCGTGATGAAGATTCCCTTTTATCTTATTCGGCTGGTGATTCCACTCTATGGAGGTTTATCTCTAATCAGACCCCAATTGTGGATCTAGGATCTAAAATGCAAGTGAGGAGTGGTACTATGGTAAGTTTCTTTAAGGATCATTGGCTAATGAATAATCAGAAAATCAGTGATCTGTGCATTCGTCAATTAACTGTGGAGGAAGAAGGTTCTTCAGTGGCTGATTGGGTGATAGGAGATGACTGGAATTGGCCTAAATTGTCTGATGTGGTCTTACCTGAAGTTCTCAATCGTTTGACTGCGTTTATCCCGCCTCGTCTGAATGGTGGGCAAGACTGTTTGGTGTGGGGTCCTTCTAGTGACGGGAAGTTTTCCATCAAGAGTGCCTATTTCCTTGTTGAAAAAAACCCCCTCATTTGAAATGTGATCTTTTCAAACATATTTGGAATTGGCAAGGCGCGGAGAGAATTCGTGTTTTTATGTGGAGAGTTCTCCTAGATAAACTCCCGACTAAATACTGGCGTAGCTCATGGGCCTACTCGGATGCTAGCTGTGATTATTGTAGAGCTCAGCGGGAGGATGTCATTCATGTTCTCAGAGATTGTGCCTATGCTGAACAGGTTTGGAAAGATTTTATTCCTGCCCATTTATGTAACCAATTCTTCTCTGCTCCCTTAAAAGATTGGTTAGCTACGAATCTGGTGGAAAGCCTAGGTAAATGTATGGGACCTTATTGGAACCTCATCTTTGGATTTATTATTTGGCAATTGTGGAAATGGAGGAATTCTTTTCTGTTTGAACCGGGATTTGTAAAGCCAAATTACCCGGCTTTGGTAATTAGGAACTCTTGGAGAAGTCATTCTGTCATGCTGAATGACCCTTCGTCGACGATGAGTTCAGTTCATTTACCTCCTATTTCAAGTAGGTGGCAACCCCCTCTTGATGGTTGGATGAAGCTTAATGTGGATGGTGCTATGGTTCAGAGAACAGGTAAGGATGGATGTGGAGGGGTCTTAAGAGATTGTCGCGGAAATTGGTTTGCAGGTTTTTCCAAGATGCTGGGAATCTGTGATGCCGCTTCTGCAGAGGAATGGGCAGTTTATGAAGGTTTGCGGACTGCATGGGATTTGGGTCTTAAAAGAGTTAATTTGGAGTCCGATGACTGTAATCTTATTAGTCGTCTATCTAGTAGAGCGACCGAGTTATCCTCTTTATTATTTACTAGGATTACAGACCTATTAGATTTACATTGGGAGGTGTCGTTACGTCATGTCCCTAGAGATATTAACAGAATTGCTGATGCTTTGGCAAAGATGAGGTTAACCAGATCTGGTTATTTTCATGATTGTCCTTTGTTCATTAGGACTTGGGTAGATCAAGAGTGCTTGGGATTTGTTCCTTCCATTATGTAAGTTTCTGTTTCTGGCGTTTTGCCTTCTTTTATATCAAAGAAAAAAAATAGTCGAACCCCTCCAAAACTTTTTCTTATAAAAAAAAATTAATAATAATAATTCAACGTGGGACCAACGGGGGTTGGCACAAGTGGTAAGAGGCTTGTGTCGCTTAAGTAAGGTCTCGGGTTCGAGCATTGTGAATGCAAAAAACCCTCGTTGGAAGACTCTCCCACCAAAGCCAGGTGCGCGACGCGAGTTGGATCCGGATTAGTCGGGGCGAAACCCCGGTGAACCGGGTGGGCAACCAAAAAAAAAAAAATTCAACGTGGGGGATATTCATCTGCTAGTCTAGTGGTTTCTTATATACAAGAACTATTAGGAAGAAATTGGCAAGTTGTTATCAGACTGATTCTAAGGGAAATAAATCGTGTTGCAGATGCTCTAGCAAAAACCGGGAATTTCCAAGACGGTGTTGTTTGATGGTTGCCCGAATTTTTTGAAGGTTTGGGTTGATCAGGAAGCTTTGGGATTAATTTCCCCTCCTATGTAATTTTCTTTTGTCTTTCTCTCGCGTTTAGCCATATCTTTTATATCAAAAAAAAAAAAAAAATTGCTCTGTTGGCAGTAAACAGATATGTAAACTCTTTTAATGGATTTGATCTGAATGTTGGAATCATAATGGGCTTTAAGAGATCTGATTGTTTTAAACGGTTTTACATAAATTCTTTAAGGGGTTTAATGAGCTTTTAATATGTTTGATTGTACCTCTCATCTTTGGGTTCAACTTACAAAGGGGTCGGACATTCTTACCAAAGGGAGGGGGTTCGATCCTGAAGTTGGTCAAAGCGCTGGGGGAAACATCCTAACTCCTAGGTGCCTAGGTTAACGCTTCAAGGTAATAGACGGCTCGCCCTGCCTAACATCGGTATCACCTAGAAGGAAGTGAGATTTCGCCTTACCCTTGGATTGTAGGTGAACCCGACCCCTTTCCTAAATTTTTCTTATAAAAAAAAATGTTTAATTGTTTCAAACGTAAATAAATTATTTGAAAAAAGAGAGAAAATAAATGACCTGCTTAATCCAAGATTCAACTTGACTAATGTGTACTGTACACACACGAGCCTTAAATTAAATAGGTTGACCCTTTCAATGTAGTTTATTAATTGGGATTGGGATTGTCATAATCGTACTAAAGTCCATTTAACTTAGAAAAAAAGGGTACTACGAATCTAATATGATTTACCCTAAAAAAAACATTCAAAAAGAAACGACAAAATACGCTGTGAGTTTCACCAACAATACAAACATGTAAGTTCCAATAACATTCCACGTTCAAAGATCAAATCTAAAACATAAGTAACTTCAATATGCTAAGGTGCATATTTAAAATATTTTCCTTCATTATCTTAAAATATTTTGTAACGTATTTAACCTTGAAGTATTTTTCAAGTGGGCTAAAACCCTAAAGTATTTTTTTGTACCTTCATACTGGATGTGCTAAAAAAATGTTTTAGGGTGATAAACACGTCTAGAAAAATATTTCAAAATGTTGGAGGCATAACAAATACTTTAAGGTGTGGGAAACACATAAAAAATAAACTTTAAGATGTTGAATGCATTATAAATATTTTAAGATGGCAGATACATATAAGAAAATATTTTAAGATGTTGGATGCACCTTAAACCATATATAATTAAAATCACAATCACACTTGCCACAACAAAAGAATCACCATAATTGTTATAATGAAATTTAAAAAAAAAAAAAAAACACACACACTTGAATATATTTCTCCACTAGAAATAGTTATAAATGCAGTTTCAGTATATGTTGGATTGAATCACAAATCTATGACTATGATTACATGTGAATATTGAATAGGGAAAATTCATACAGGGGCCCAATTAAGGTCCAGAATCTCAAAAAAGGCCCCAACAACTTTCAGATCCCAAAAAGGGCCCTAGGGCCTTTTCTGGGATTTTTCATTAAAACGTTAGTTGTTAATGTGACTGATTTAGTTGTTAATGTGACTGATTTAGTTGTTAATCGAGGATGATATTGTTGTTAATGTGACTGATTTAGTTGTTAAAATATTGTTGTTAATGCGACTGATTTAGTTGTTAATAGGTATTGATTTAGTTGTTAATGTGACTGATTTAGTTGTTAACGTTTATACCAGAAAAGGCCCTGGGCCCTTTTTGGGATCTGAAAGTTGTTGGGGCCTTTTTTGAGATTCTGGGCATTAATTGGGCCCCTATATGGATTTTCCCTATTCAATACCTAACTTGGTGTATAATTTAATGAAAATGAAAGTGTTGTTTAGTGGTTGTATTTAGTGAGCGTGGAAGGTGCTTACTTGGAGGGTAGCAAGCTACTCTTGAGGCATTGTTTGTCAGATAGGAAATAGACAGAACAAGAGTTACGAGTCACACTTAAATACGCTTCACTCTCTTAGTCCAATCTCTGTTCACTTCACAAGGTTTCCTGTTTTCACACAATGCCGCAGCCAGGCATGAAGATCTGAAAGCCTGAAACCATCAATTATTGGGTACCTTTCTTGCAAGGTACTGAAACCCAAAACCGACCGGGGTACTGAATCAAGAGTTAGACCGGAACTAACCAAAGCCAGACCGATGAGAAATTGAAGATTTCATAGTAATTAATATAAAATTCTAAAGAAAATTTTAAAAAAATCCACTTATTTTTTTAAAAAGTACCGAACCCGGTTAATGCTATACTTGATCGATTTACCGATCGGTTTGCTGTTTTTCGGTCCAGCCTGGATTTCAAAACAATGCTTTTCTAGACTTTAACCATGTATACCAATAAAAGCTTTATCCCTGGAGTAAATGTAAGGTTAAGATGTATCCAACACTCTAACATTCAACATCTTAAACCAATTTACGATTTACCCAGTACCTTAAAGTTTTTTTCCCAAGTTACAACCAGTATTCTAAAGTATTTTTGAAGCAAATTTTTTTCGTAAAAGTATTTTTATTAACAACAATGAACTCCCTAAATTAAGGTACTAAGTGCTGCTGTTGGAAAAATATTTTAGCATGCTGATATAACTTGTATAGATTCAAACCTTTTTAAATTGACAAGTCAGACATGTACAAAGGTTACTAGAGGTGCCCACAATGAGAGTACGCCAGATACTAGTAGTATGAAAGTAATAGAAGAAGTCAGTATGAAATCCTCTGAGAAGTATAAAATAACAAAAGAAGAACCGGAAAAAAAAAAAAAATCTATGATTCATGCTCGGGATGGGAAGCAAGAACTCGAAACTTGGAGACATTATGCATCTGAGAAGGTGGCTGTTAGAAGATGTGAATCTGTAAATGAAAATGATTAGGATACAAGGTACCACAGAAAGGGCAGGTTTTTTTATTATTTTTTGAATTACAAGGGCAAATACTAACGGCCTAAATTACAACAAGCGGGATCCACCTCGCAACCTGAAAGGGCAGGTTTTGGTGCTGTGGAATTAATCAAAATCATATTTTTATGCCACCCCACCAGCTGATCAAAACAAAAAACTATTCCTATAGAATTACTCTGATGATTTTGTTGGGAATACCCCCAATGACGTATCCCCATGATAAATTTGATTTCTGACGCTAAAAGACCAGTAGATACTTGAGTAGTCACAATTCTAGATACTTGAGTAGTCACAACTCTTTTAGAGACTTGTTCACTCGAGCTCAAATTAAAAGCCTCAGTGCCTCTTTTATGGCTCAAGGTCAATACTACCTCCGACAAAATTTAATGAAATTCTGCAGCCACTAAGGTCCTTGTTCCCTGAGTTCAAAATGCTGCGCAAAAAACAAGCAAATTGATGGGTATTATTATGTGATAGGGAGGAAATATGGTATGTATTAGTTGAGATATTTATGTTTTTCCAACTTAATACAATTAGGAAGGAAAACTTCCTTATATCACAGCCTCCAACAAGCAGATTTTATTTTAATAATGAGGAAATTCTCAATCAAGGACCCGTATAGAATAATAGTTACTCTCAAAGATTCAAAATTCCTTTAAATAGATCAAAATTATCATGTATCATTATTGCTTCTCAAAATTACTGCCCATACTCCCTAAATTTACGCATCGACTAAAATAACAAGACATGGAAAAGTCTAACTTCCAGAAGAAACAGACAACTTTGGAATTTGGGAAGTACCAAAGATAAATTTGATATTTCAAAGCAGTTGTGAATTCCAAAATCCTTTCAAGTATTTATCACTTCAAATGAGTCCTCAAGTGGAATATTCTTTAAGAAAATGTTCAAGGAAAATTATGCGCCGAGGTAAGAAATTAAGAGTCGCTGCTACTTCTCTGACAAGTTTAATGGGTGGTGATCAGATTCTTTTCCCCATTTGATGGCAGATGCTCACAGAAACTGAAGTTACAATAAAGTGTTTATAATTATCAACTTGTTCTATTTCCTTTGTATGTTTTTATTTTTTATTTTTTTTTCTGCCTTTCAGCTGTTAGCTGTCACCTTATTCAGATACTCCCGCAACAAGAGAACATAAAAAACCAGACAATAAAAGACAATTAAAATGCGATAAGAATCATAAGATGCTCATGAACCTGAAGCCTCAGGAGACAATTTTCTCTCAAAGGAAATGGCTTGCCATCAAAAGTTGTGGTTTTTCTTCATCTTCTTGAGCCTCCTTCGAAGCCTCCTCTTTAATTTCCTGTACCCTCTTATCCCTGATATCATCCACTAGTTTCCAAGTTTCATCACTGACAATTTGGGTCTACAGTAAAATGGAGGAAACAGGAAATAGAAAAAGAGCATTTGTCAGCTAAATGAGAATATAAGGCAGCTTGTAAAAATTAAGAGAACATGCTTTTGCATGCACCTCTGTCGGCCGGGGTGCACCAAAGGTTGAAAACCCAACATTGCCTGGTGCAAATGTGACCCTTCCTGGAAGAGAGAGTCCATGGATTCCCCATCTTCCAGCATAAATCAGTGCTCCGTATTCATCGATTGGACTTACATTAGGCTATGCAAGAAATAAAGAGAAAGATTAACGTCATAAACAAAATATTAAAGATAGTAGGCAATTAAAAGAACAGGGCAATCATATCCTACATTCCTACTAAGTTCAAACTGTACCTGAGCCACACGAGGAGCTGTCCTATAAATTTCCCAGATTTCCTCAGCATTAATTTGTCCCTTTTCAAGCAAAATATCTGCACAATGGTTAGTGGGGAACAGTCGTGTCAGTTTTCATGAACTTCTTACATGAAACTTAACGAAAACCTGCTAACCTACTTTGTAGTAAAGTTAATTGTTACAGATCAGATCTTAACTATTATAATGTGAAGCTGCTGAATAACAAATGCCATCTTGTTAATGAACAAATAAACAAAGAATGAGACCTGTGGTTGTCTCGACAGCTGAATGGTATTCTCGTAGCACTGATGAACACTTCTCCACAGCATAACGGATATACTCATCTCGAAGTGCTTCAAGCTTCATTACTAGCTGTGGTAAAACGCCTTACCGTAAGTCTTGCTAAAATTGTAATATTAAAAACTTCTGCAACGTGGCAGAAAACATATTGTAAAAGTAGCTGTTAGTCTGTTACAGTTGGACTCCACACATACATTAGGCACAAGATCTCTATCATTTCTGTAGAATGCTTTCCCAAATGCAGTCATTCCTGTCTGCAGAATTAAAAATTCAGCAAGCCTTGAAGCTTTGAACGTTGCGTTTGTAGAGATCCAACACAAGTTGTCAATCCCAAACATCTCCTCCTCAATTACTCTTGCTATAAATTATAAATAAGGGGAAAAGATCAGCGATGATGAACCAACAATCAAACTGCAGAACACATTTTAGCCCCTAATTTCACTCAAAAGCTTTCAAGAGAGCAATATATTACAAACAATATAGAATTTTGCTTGCATTGGCATCTATAAGCAGAAAACTCGTCTGACATTAGCAGTTCGGATGTTGAAACCTGATCTTTTACAGACATTATTCCTACTGACAGAGTATTACTTAAGCCATTTTCCCAAATAATTTCATGTTCCATATCGTCCAAGTACTTCTTTTGGAAATATGTTAAATCTCTTTTCTATTGCTTTTAAAAGACTACACAAGTATATAACTTAACACAATAAAATAGATCAGTTCTCTGAATGATCAACTTCATAAGAAATCTACATGGAACTGACTTTTATAAGATGATTTTTGTAAATCTTAGTGTGGTAGATGACTGCTTCAAAGACTCACAATAAGCAAAAGACTTTACCTAATGCTAGGAAAAGCAATTCACCAAAATAACCCATAGGGTGTGCATGGTTTGAGAAGAGGGGAGGGAAAAAAAAGAGGGGAGGAGAAAATGGTGAAAACATTTAGTGTAGTGGGGCCCACAAAGTTTTCCTCTCCATTAAATATTTTCTCTCCCCTCCCCTCCCCTCCCATCAAACCAAACATACCCATAGAGCATCCCATACTACTCAATGAAGAACTTAGACATCTCATACTACCTTAGTCTCAACCAATTAATAACACTTCACTCAACATCCTCGTCAATCAGAACCCTTCACTAGTTACACCCCTCGCATGTAGCCCTTATGAGAGACACTAAATGTTGTTTCTAATACCAATTGATCAATAGCGAAGTGGGATGGAGAACCACCCCAAAATACTAGATATTGAAGTGGGAGAACCAACAAATTAAGTACTCCCTCTGTTCCAATTCATAAGACGTTTTTTGAAATACTTTCATGTTTCATAATATAAGATGTTTTGGAGAAAACAATGACTCATTAATGATTTTGTTTCAAAAATACCCTCATTAATTGAGTTAATTAGAGGTCAGCTTTGAATAAAGGGAATTTATGGAAGTTTAAACTTCTTTTTTGAAAAAAGTAAGGCTTCTAAACTATATTTAATGAGGCTTATTGGTCTTCACAATTTGTTCCAAAAACGCCTTGTCTCTACTCAATGTGAGGCTTAGGCATCTCATATTACTTTAGTCTTCATCACTATCTCAATACAAACCTAAACAACCGGTTCTGTCATAGTACTGAGATAAATGACTATCCAGGGAAAAGAAGCTTGAACTGTTTTAAGAAACAACAACTACAAGACGATAAATCAGAAGTTCATAACAACTTACGAGCACAAGCACGCACTATAGAATTTATGTAATCTGATTTCCTTGCAAAAACCTTTCCAGAAACTTGAGCATATTGCATATTTGGTTGGCGGCTGATGGAATTTATGTTGGTCTGCAAAACCATAAACACAGTAATGAATCACCATTTCTCCAATACAATGAACTTGTAAAACAAAACAAAGAAATATCCCAGCCTCAACCTCAACGAAAGGGCGGTGGGGTTCAGGAAAGTAACATGCAAGAACAGCAACAGCTGCTTCCCTGTAAGCCAATCTCAGTCCCAATTCTTCAGGAACTTCAGCACTATCCTCTTGCCCAGTTTCAAATGTTCCTTTTTGCTGCAAATCCATAAGATCATTCAGGGGACATGAAATTTCATGAAAAATAAAAAATAATGCATCAAACACATAAGAGGAAAAATTATTGCCCATTTTTTTGGGAAAAAGTGGGGTAAACCACAAACCCTCTTCAAAGCCTCAAGTAGCTCTTCCCGTCCAATGTAATCCAAATCCTTCCTGGCTGTCAAAATTCCAGCTTCATTCCTGCCATATAATTCATGATAAATCAGTCTGCATATCAGGTTGACACAGAAATCCAATGACTCAATAAAGAGCTAGTTACAGTATATTTTGTAGCTCTGCCCCAGTAAAATCTTCAGTGAGCTCAGCAATTTCTTTCAGTAGTATCTCCATTTCCTCTTGTGAGCGAAAAAATTTATTTCTGGCATGCACCTAAAACCCATAAAAGAAAAATCAGTGTAAAACAACTTAAAGAAAGCCAATATCCGAAATACATATAAAGATCATGCCCCCAAAAAAAAACCTTTAAAATGGCCAATCTTCCATCTTTAGATGGTAAACCAACTCTGATAATCTTATCAAAACGACCCTTCCTCAGGAGAGCAGGATCAAGAATATCCAATCTATTTGTTGCACCAATTACAAGCACCTGAAACTCAAGTTTGGCATATCAGGAAAAAAATAAGTTCCTTATGATGCTGGAAATTATTTGGAAGTATACCTGTTCTGTAGAAACTTTAAATCCATCCATCTCAGTCAGAATTTGAAGTAAGCCTTGTTCTCTTTCTGCCCCACCCTAATAATGCAATTGCAAACAGAGGTTTTATTGGCGGAAACAAGGGAGCATGGTGAAGTGAGCAAAGAAAGGAAAGTACAAGTTAACATAGGCAAAACCAAAAACAGATTTGCAGCAAATAAATTAAATGCTTTTCTGCCATCAATATAGCCCCAGAAGAACCAAAATACATTAAATGACATGGAATGGAAGTAAAGAATCGATGCCCCATAAAATTGTCATGTATTCACCATGCTTGATACCTTTATTAACACCTCTATCTTTAACACTCATAGCACCATAAGCCTGAAAATATAAATAAATGTAATTTTCTTTTCTTGTTCCCACTCATTGATCATCCAAAGGAGTCGCCATTGTTTATTTCACACACTGACCAAAATATTTGAGAGCATGGCTTCTTGTAACTGTTGCAGTTGTGATCAGGTTCCAGTTTCTCATTCATAGCATAATGTCTACGTTTCCCTAACCAACCAACTAAAAACCAATATGATTAAGGCCCTTCATTTTTTGTATTATGCCATAGCTCAAATAATTCCATTCATCTCGCACTTGCAATAACAGAACTGAAGGTAAAAGTCCCTTGAGAATTGATGAAAACAAACATATATATATAAAGCAGTAATATACTGTGTTTATAAGAAAATTGCTCAAGAAATTTTATATGTCTAGCTCCACCAGAAAATTAACAAGTATCATGCCCTAACACATGGCTAACACTAT
The DNA here is from genome assembly GCA_025563575.1 of Acacia pycnantha. Classification (NCBI taxonomy): domain Eukaryota; kingdom Viridiplantae; phylum Streptophyta; class Magnoliopsida; order Fabales; family Fabaceae; genus Acacia; species Acacia pycnantha. The sequence goes on from JAMWYP010000348.1 coordinate 45,670, forward strand.
AGTGATGAAGAATGACAGGAGCTGATTTATACCACCATAAACTTTATCACATCTTGTTCACACATATTCACCAAATTCAGTACTCATCCCAAATGGTTGGATGAAAATATAATTACTTAAAGCTGAGTATCAACTTATCAACGTTACTAAAGGCCATTAAATTTGTTATCTGTGTGCAGTTACAGTTAACCTGGAGATATATAAAAATTTCAGAACCAAACTAGCTCTGTAGAATGATTTGAGCCTCAGGAAAATTTTGTAATATATGAAGAACAATGTAATGATATAATTACAAACTAATCCTAAAAAATCTCTAGAACATAAATGTTAAGTAAATAATTTTCTGACATGCAATACATTCATAGCCACAGGAGTGAAAAGTTTGTTCATTATCTTACTCCACCAATATCTGGTCCTCCTCGCTTGCTACCAATAGCATCTATCTCATCAATAAAGATGATGGAAGGTGCGTATGATCTGGCATTGTTAAAAAGGTCTTTAACACGTGATGCAGCAACCCCTACAAACATCTGAGGGGAAGAGAAGTTAAATTAACCAGTTGCATTCTAACTTGAATTACTAGGATAAAAACAACAAATACAAAAAAAACATATTTGCATTATCAAAGAAAAATGTGAGGACGAAGAAAACAGGTCATCATACTTTTTTCTATGCCAAACTAGTTTGTGTTTTATGAGAAGGACTAGCTATAAGGCAGGGAAACATCAGATAATTATTAATCATCAATATCAATATACTCCCTCCAGTATTTATTATAAGGACCTCCTACATGTTTTATAATATAACATGTCTTGTCTAAAGCATTAATGTTTTCCACCTAGTATCCCTAACTACAAAACTTCCTAATCAACCAACCAAACTCCTCTAACCAATGACTTTTATTGAGGGTGATTTTGAAATCATACAAAAAATAACTAATTTTAACTAGTATCACTGACTAACTATCCTACTTAACCAACCAAACTCCTAACAAATGACTTTATTATGGTAATTTTGAGATCATATGAAAAATAACTAATTCTAACTAAATTTCTTAACTTATGTATAGTAGTTAATTGGAGCTTATAAAAAGGACCATAAATTTACGGGAGTTTAAGCCATAAGCAGTGCAGTATATTTCACATCTAGTTGTTTGAACTTCCAGTTGACCCACTTATACAGAATCTCCATCCCTGTCCTTTAGAGGATTTCATGATTTTGGAGTTAATTTCAACAATAAACAGTAACTTGAGTTCCCAAATTCTCCTTCATTATTATCCGTGATGAAACCAAATTCTCTTTCTCGTAATTTTCTCTTCAATTTACTGAATAACATTAGAGAATAGGCAACACCTCTACAAAATCAGTGCCGTTTGCCGCAAAAAAAGGCAGCCCAGCTTCACCAGCAATAGCCTTAGCCAGCAACGTTTTGCCAGTCCCAGGAGGCCCATGGAGAAGCACACCTTTTGGACAATAAATTCCTTTGTCTTGAAACTCCTCTTCATTCTTTAAAATTCGGACAATCTCTTGTAGTTCCCTTTTTATATATTCCTGGCCAGCAAAATCATCAAATGTAACACCAGTTCTTTCTTCTGCAGATATAAATTTAGCCCTGAGGGGAAGCAGAAAAATTAGATCTTAATAACGAGCATTGTTATGAAATTCTTTTTCTTTCTACACAGAAAAATAATTGCACTCTGCACTTTGACTTTCCAACTAATTTCAACACATCATCAATTATCATGAACCTGTCACTTGAAGACCAGAGTTCATATAACTTAAAATTTTGCAAAAATGTTGAATTTTCCAATCAAAGAAGCATCAACAAAATTCAAAAGATTAAAAACCTACAGATATGTTTTTTCCTTTTCAATTCTCTTAAATATAATGAAGAAAAAGAAATACAATAAACAACAAATGTTTGGGCAAATCCAAGATTAGGAGAAACAGTGTACTGCCCACTATGATTCTACAAACAAGTACACAAGGGCGATATAGTGCACGAGGCTCCCACCAGGTGGGGTCTAGGGAAAGATAGATGTACGCAGCCTACCCCTGTAAGTGGAGAGGCTGTTTCTAGGATTTGAACCCGTAGCCTGAAGGTCACATAGCAACAATCTTACTGTCACAAATAATTTGCAGCACAACTGAAACCCTTTAAAGGCATAGCAAAAATGTCTGTTTTTCCAGATGATTTTTGACTCTATGGTAAAGCTAAAGCAAGCCCACAGGTTAAGTTCATAACAATGCCTTTAGTTGCTTAGTGTTGAGGATGTCAACAGTAATTAGCACAGTTCAGCAGACTGATCTGACTTTTGGACATGGTTTAAGAAAAAGGTATATGAAGTTCAGAATAAGTTTCCAAAGTAACTAATAAGCAGCAGACCAAGAAATAGCCCACCCTCTTCACCTAATCTAACAAAAAGAAAATGAATAGCATTCCATACAAGGTTCTATTAGCTCTAAAAATGTTGAATAATATTTTTTCCGAATCATGAATTCATTAAAGAGCTACCTAAGAAAAAAGCACAAGGCATTTGATAAAAATTATATAATAGGACACATCCCTTACTTCTCATAACTACAAGTAGAACCAGGGACACATTAAAAAGCTAAAACCTTGATGTATGCCAGAAAAGTGTAGCTCCAGCTAAAAAGTGGAACAGGTAAAAGAAGAAAGAAAAATTCTCCACCTACCGGCTCTTGCCTAGTGATCCAAGTGTACTTTGTTCAAGTGGCTGCCTAGCTTGTGCGTCAGGTTTTCCCAAATCACAAGGTATCAATTTTGCATATATCGGTCTCATCAAATTATCAATCCACACATAAAAACCAACAGCTAGGGCAAGTCGCATAGACCATATGACTGCAGTTGCAACGGTTGAGTATACTTCTACAGGTACGGCATCCACATTAATGACATCAACATTAACAACTTGTTGATGCAGCTTTCTCCAAACATCATTCCAGCAATCTATTGGCATCCGGTCAACTACATGACGTCGAAACACAATATCCTTGGGATTCACTTCAGTTCCTGATGATTTTCCATTCCTATAATATGGTAGAATCACTGCACAATTAAGTCGATAAATATTCAACATGAGGCATTCATCCAAAAGAAAACTCATTATTTAAAATGAGGTTGTACGGAGCAGCAAACATGGAAGAACAGTTTAAGCATTCTACTAACACATTTTTGCATCGTTATAGAACCCAAATGCAACAAAGCATTATTGATTTCTCCTCCTATTAAAGAGTATAGTGGAGAATATTATATGCATGTAGAAGTCCTAAAACTGAAGGCTTATGCCTCAACACTACTCTTGAAAAAGGAAGAATGTCACATAACTGATATGGCATTTGGAAAATACTCCCTCCGTCCCTTAATATAGTACCCAATTGCCAAATTCACGCCGACTAAGGAAGTTGTTTGTGTCTAAAGTTGTTTTCTTCTTTCCAAGTCTAGCCCTAATTAAATGTACTAATGGTTAAATTATTTATTAGGGGTTGTGAAAAAAAATTGTTGATTATGGGCATATAAGGAAAGATTTTATAATAGTTCTTCCTCGAATTCCCGAGGTTACGGATCCATTTTTCCGACTTCTCTTTCCTAAATTGTTCCATCGACCAAAGGCTGTTCGCCTTGGATGTGTGGTCTCACAAGAAAATATAAGATTCCTAATGATTATATACGTGAACGAGTTGATGTGACATCTATAGAAGAGAAAATGGTAGATATCATTTGAGGTGGTTTGGACATGTTTAAAGAAGGCCATTGAGTACGCCGGTGAGGAGGGTTGATCAAGCATATGGAGTCCTCTAAACAGAGGTCAAGGAAAACCAAAACAAACACTCAATGAGGTTATAGAGCGGGATCTTTTGGTTAATAATCTATCAAAAGATTTGGTTTTTGATAGAGCACAATGGTGTCGTGCAATCCATATAGCCAACCTCACCTAGTAGGATAAAGGTTTTGCCGCTATTGTTGTTCCTTGAATTGTGAATAGGAAACCATAAAAAAGGGACAAGGGCTGAAAAAAAACTGGGTACTACAAAAAGAGATGGGGAGAGTAATACATAATGGAGGCTTTCATCATAGAAAGTCAAAAACATGCTAAATAGACCATTTCAAAATTTTCCATAATATTTATTGGGGGAAAATCCATAACCTTAAAAAATTAACAAATTATTCCTAGATAATGTGAATGCCTTGCAATTTGTAAACACAAATGTTTTACAACAACAACAACAACAAAGCTTTATTCCACTAGGTGAGGTCGGCTGCATGGATCGTACGACCCCATTGTGCTCTGCTGAAAACCAGATAAAAAATTACATTTTCTTTCTCCTTCTCTTCCTCGTCTTCTTGAGATTGAAAAATTAAAACAAATAAAAATAAAATGAGGAAGCAAAATGCAGACAAATCCACACACAATTACAAGCAATGTCTAACAAAGACATTCATACTTGATCATTTAATTTCCTCATTTAGCCTTTTCCTTGCCACGATACACACCAAGAGAAAATTGCACATTGAAATAGACTAGGAAAGTAATGCCAATGCTGAAGTTCACTGGTTATAGAGCCACTATTCCTAGGCCTTGTCCTTTTTTATACTGTAAAATAGGTCAGGAATGGAGCGTTCGTCTTTATCACTTACAATGTGTTCATATTTTCTCACCCCATCCCATCCCTTCCCTCACCATTCCATCTCCTCCTCTCCAAAAGTTCCAAATAAAGCCTTAGTTTGTGGCCATCCTCACCATTCCATCACTTACAATATTTAGATTTGCTTGAAGGGAAGAAATGGATACTTAGCCTTAAATACATAATATAATTTTGTCCCATCAAATCAGAACAGGTGGATTTTAAAGTGTCAAAATATTAATAACAAGAGTTGTTATGGAATAAATAATATATAAAAGGACCACATATCTTAATTTGATTGGAAACAAGCATCCTTAAGTATATAAGGCTAAGCATATAAGTTTTTCCTTTTACTTAAATAGATATGAATGCACTATACAAAATAGTGCAGAATATAAAACGGATTTGATCAACCATGTAATGTACTACTGTACTGAACCAAACATTCAATATTTCTTTAGCATGAAATATCATAACATGAAGTTCAAAGTGAGCTATGATATGTCGATGAACCATACTATGTACCGCAAACAAAGATAGTATGAACTACATTTGTTCTAATATATTTTCTTGTTAACATTTAAAGCAAACAGCCACCTCATATGTAATTACCAATCAAAACTAGTAAGAAATCAGTATTCAATAATGTAATTAGCCAACAGGTGTTGTATCAGCATAGTACTCCTAAAAAAAAATTTACCTGATAAGTTTTGACCATAATTTGAATACTCCATAAATTGGACATTATTTGAATCAAGTAGTCTCAGAAAATCACTAAAGTCTATCCGGTGTGAGTTCTCTGGGTCCCACTCGGTACCCTTTAGTTTGCCACGCATAGTCAATAAAGCTCTGCTCCAAGATGAAGCCATGACAAGCTGCCTCTCTAACTGCACATTAGCCTTGTTCTCAAATTCTTCTAAGGCATTTATTCTTTTCCTTTCAGCCTCCTTCAGTTTCTGAAATATATCATATTTATATTATTCTCAATATTTTAGAAGTTGAAAACGTGTTATCCTTGTCATCATATGAACATGTAACAACTTCCAACAAAATGCACCAAATATGAGAAAGTTATACCTCTAAAATGCAATTGCAAAATGAGAAACTGAAAGCCAAAAAAGTTTCATATAAACGTCTGTCTCCGAAGTGATTCTTTTCTCGAAAGCGAACCAAATATGACCAAGCTTGATATACCAAACGCTCTCAAAGTGACAAAGCCTATACTTCAAAGTTTTCTAACCACCACTACTTGTCATATGAAGGAGAACTCCAAGTAATCTAATAATCATTTGTTTCATACCAAGACTATATTACACACGGCAGTCAAAACTTCTCCTGCTCGATCCCACTGATCTGGAAAGTCCAAACCAAGAATCCCCACACCACCACCCCGCCCAAAAACACAAAAACCAAAAAAAAAAAAAAAAACAATGAAAGAAACTTAACTTCTCAATGATCAATGAAAGGCATAGGAAAAAAAACGCAAAACTCTAATGCCAGAGGTTGAGTCAGAGTCAGGCACTGGCAGAACTCCAACTCCCCTTTGTTTTCCAGATACCCCATTTCTGACGCATTCCCGTCGAAAATTCGTAAAGGTTCATACTTTAAAAGTTTAAATTGCCTATGTGTCTACTACAAGAAATTTCATCAACGTGCCTTACAGCCACGCAGCAGTTTAGTTATTTATAACATACAAGAATAAGGGACTCTGCGTAAACAGGCAATCAAGTTCTCATTTCTTTTCAAAACTATGTTGCGCTCTCCACTTTTTTGTTTTTGTTTTTTCAATTGTTTCCATTTAAGCCAACGGAACAGAGAAAGTGATAAGGGGGTGAAAAAATCAACCTCGAATAGCTTAAGGGACTCAGCATCATCTTCTTCCTCATTCTGGGTTGCTGTAAGTGGACTGGAAGTTGAATCCGAAGCTTTGTAAGCACTTATTCTAATTGTCCTGCGGCTAGTGCAAGGCTTCTTATACCATAATCTGGTCCTCAAAATGCGTTTACAATAAGAAAATCGAGATAAAGATTGCGGGAAATGGCCAAAGAGGGTTTTAGAGCTGGATATGGGTTTTGGGGACTGAAGAATATCAACAGTATTGGGAAATTGGGAATTCATGTTTAGCCGCAAAAAAATTCTGTGCCTCTGTCTCTCATCACTTGCTCACACAGTCACACTTTATCCCAACAATCGCCGGGAACTGAAGTGACTTTATCTGGTTTTTGCATTTGGTTCCGGGAGTTGAGGTGGTTTTTTTTTTTTTTTTTTTTTTTTTAAAATATATATGAAAATTTTAGGAGAAGGGTTGAGTTCACGTTCAAGTTCAAGTGCAGGATGCTATGACTTTACTCCTTAAGGCATACAAAAATGCATACAAAATTGAGAGTACATATGCTTCCACTTCAGCCTGAGTTTCTACAAATTCACATCACTTAAGATGTCTGTTCTAGAGCTTTAACTAATTTTAGGATCCAACCCTCTCCCTTACTGTCCAACCCTTTACAGTGTCCAAATTAGAGCTGGGAATCAGGGCCGGGCCGGCCCGACAGGGCCTGAAATAAGGAAAACATCTATTTTTTAAAGCCCGGCCCGATAGTACCAGGGCCAGGGCCGGCCCTACCGGGCCTGAAAATTACTATTCCAAATTTTAACTATTTTTCCTTAATTAGTAAATTGCAACCATTAAAGTTCTAATCTATCAAATAAATGTTATTAACATTAATATCTAAACAATATAAATCATTCAACAAATAAACACATTTATTAATTCGTAATAAAAAACAAATAAACACAAAGAATATGTTTTTTCCTTTTTTGTCAAAAAATATTAAACAAAGGAATTGTTTTATATATGCCCACGACAAAATGCCTTTCCCTCTCGTAATTTTGTGTGTGTCTGCAGATTCCTTCGGTTCAGGCATGATTTTACTGACAGGTAAAAATAATTATACTTATTTTACACAAAATATATTTATAATTTATTACTTATATAATATTGTAATACCAAAGTATATGTTTATTTAATATGAAAACATCCATTCTTTAAAATTTATAATAACTAATTATGTGTTTTAATACAGGATAATAATAAACATAAAAAAAGGTTATAGTTTAAACTAAAAAAATCTAAGTAATTACAAATAAAAACATTCATTAAGTGGAAGTTTAGGTAATTAATTTTTTTTTTAAAAATGCTAGAGTTAAACGGGCCTAATGGGCCGGCCCGAGGCTCTGCAAGGCCGGCCCGAGGCTCTGCAAGGCCGGCCCGATTAAGCCCGAGGCCCTACAGGGCCGGCCCAGTAGGGCCAATTTCAAATTTCTGGCCTATTTTTCAAATCCGAGCCCTACAGGGCCAGGGCTTAAACGGGCCGGCCCGATGGTTTTGGCCCGATTTCCCGACTCTAGTCCAAATACGAGGGGTTGTGGTGGGGTTTATGTTCGCCTTCTTCCTCGTTAATTCCAATTTGTTCTTTCAGCCCAAAAAAGTACCAATTTGTTCTAGGCCCAAAAAATTCCAAATTCTAGTTAAATCAAATATGTTTTTTCTTCATATAAAAAAAAAATTGTTTTTTTCTTCTTTGTTAATCAAATTAATCCATATATGGAAAATTGGTTAAATTCAAACTATCTCTTAAAAAAATTTATTGGTCATGCAGATATGCTTTTTTTTGGGTCAACATGCAGATATGTTTTCATTGCATATAACTAAGGTATAATTTTTCTTATCAATGTTAAGGTATATTGTTTTAACTTTAGGTGATATATACTTTTAGTCTTATAATTTTAACACGGTTAATGTTGCAAACAAAAAATACTGACACAACAAATCTAAGTTATGTCGGTGTAAATTTAAATGATAATATGTAATTAAATGCTATTAACTTTAACTTTAATATAATGTGTATATTGAAACATATCTAAAAACCTAATGAAATTATTAAGGGTGAAGGAGCAAATTTACCAACCAACTATTAGGCCAGGAGCGTTGGGCACAAAAAACTTTTAATGGGACCAAAAAGATCAACAAACAACTGAATCCGTTAAAAACGCACAACACCGTCATATCCCTTCTAACACCGTTTAAAGTCAATATTTGTAATTTATTTTTCAAAGAATTTTGTCATGACCTAATTATTATTAAATGATATTTTAGAACCTAAAATCCTGGAGGGCAAACCATGTCCGGTCTGGTTCCGTAGAATCAAAGATCAGAGGAACGCCCATGGCTATGGATCCTCAAGCTTTTTCCATCCTCGATTTTTCTTTCAGTCGATACTTTTCCCTCTCTTCGTCCACTCCTTCTAAATTCTCGCCTTACCCTAACCCTAAAGCTATTCTTCGGAGATTTGATTACTGTATATTCGCAGCAATACTTTAAAGAGAGGAGGAGAGTCAGAGGGATGGAGACGCAGTTCAATCACTCTCTCTTTGACCGGCATCCCATCATCAAGTCTAAGACTCCTGCCGTTAAATGGGTTAAAGAATGGTAATATACATTTATTTTGGCTAATTGTTTTGTACGTTTTGTGCGGTTCAAATTTTTCGCCAATTAACGTAGCGTGTTTGTTGTTTAGGGTCGAAGTTTGAATCTCGTGAAAAAATCTCATCTGATTTTTCCCAATTTTGGTTGTATTTTTTTTCATGTGCATATCTAGCTTCCACGTTTAAGTCGAATTCAAAGGTAATGAAACAATGTGATAATTCATGGGCTCAACTGAAATTTCTCTTAAGTTATTAGGTCAGATGACAAACAAATAATTGGCATTCTTTCTTTTGAAGTAGCAAATGTAATGTTGAAAACCGTTCACCTCCACAAATCCCTTATAGGGTCCGAGATCTCAAAGCTCAGGAACGAGATCTTGACCTCGAAGGATGTTAACAAACTCGTCTCCTCCGACGAGGCTTTTCTTCTTGAGCTGGCTCTCGCTGAGAAGCTCGAGGAGCTGAACCGTGTGGCAAGCGTGGTTGCAAGATTGGGGAAGAAGTGCCCTGAACCAGCTTTGCAAGGGTTTGATTGTGCAAGTAGCTTTGATTTTGAAGACAAAGTTGTTATTCAGTGGTGTAATTTAAATCCCACGTGGCATTGATTTTAGACGGTGGTTAGAAGAGATTTGACGGTGTTGTGCGTTTTTAACATATTCAATTGTTTGTTGGTCTTTTTGGTCCTATTAAAAGTTTTTTGTGGCCAACGCTCCTGTCCTAATTGTTGGTTGGTAAATTTGCTCATTCACCCAATTATTAATATCAAAACATTGATTGTATTAAAAAAAATAGTTCGATTATATTAAAAAAAAATAGTTCGATTATATAAGGGTTAAAGAGCAAATTGGCCAATAAATTATTACCCAAAGAGCACCCAACACAAAAAACTAATAAGTAGACCTTAAATACCAACCAACTTTTTAAATGGTTAACTTAGCACAAAAACGTTAATGCATCAGCAACGCCGTTAGTGGAGTGACTATACAGACTGCAAACGTTTTGTGCTCAAAACGTTGACTCAATACAATCTGTAATATATATCCCCTGCCTCAATATGTTCTTTCGCTCGAAGCACTGCCGCCTTGTATTCTTTGCTCGTCATATTCGACTTCTTTAAAGGAGGACCAAAACGTTGGGTATGCAAGTTCACAAAACCTGGAGATAGCTTTGGGCTGCTTATTGAAATTATTGCAAAGTATTAGTAAGCAGGCAGAGACCTATGTCATCAGAATTGCACAACAAATGCACCTCTTATACCCAAAATTAAAATAATAAATAATCAAATAAAAGGCTTATATGAGACAAGAAACAGGGCGTGCCCCTGGATTTGGCAAATAATATTGGAATGTACACAGTAAAGCCATGCTCTGTTTCCCTGATACTGAGACAGAGACATCGGTAGGTATGAAGTGAAAACGTCCATGAATTATGGGAGCCGTGATCGGAAAGACCCTGTTTTAGAACACGAGTATCATAAACATAATACTCATATATTTTTACACCTACCACTGAATGCAAGTGGTTTTCATGACCGGGAACGAACATTGGATCTTCAATAATTTCCTCAGTCAGATGCCCAAAGAAAGCTTGGAGCCTCCCAGTCGTCTTCCTTAACCAGACACCGGTACGCAAGAACAGGGGTCAGCTGGTCAGAGAAAATGCACTCCACTAACGGACGTTGCTGATGCATTAATGTTTTTGTGCTAAGTTAACATTTTAAAAAGTTTGTTGGTATATAAGGTCTATTTATTAGTTATTTGTGCTAGGCGCTCTTCGGATAATAGTTTGTTGGCTATTTTGCTCCTTAACCCATAATCTAATTATCATAACCTCAATTTCATTTGTAGTTACAATCTTGTTAAATAATATAAATATATTATATTAAAATTAAAACTTAAATATGTTTTATTAACTGTGCGGCCATCATTTGAGTTTGCTCATAAAAGGTGTTGGTATTCAAACCTTAGTCCTTATGATCAATAACATTCTTAAACGGTAGGTTTAGAATTTTAATCTCATCAATATGTCAATATATGTAAAGGTTTTTTTTTTTTTTTATCTAGATAATAATTGTTTTATAAATTCAAAGGGTATTATATTGAAATTTTCCCTTTTTTATATCCCTAATGATGTTACATACATATAGTTGCCCATTGAATTTCATAAAATGGTTTATTCATTTTATGAGTTTAGGATTTATTTGAGTTTAGATTATGGTTTATTTATTTGAACTTTAAAGGGTTAAATATCATTTTTGCCATGAAAGTTTAGCTTAAAGAACACTAGTTACCAGGAAGTTTTGTTTTTTGTTTTTTTTGCTCCGAACGTTAACAAAACGGACCAAAAATGTCCCAGAAGATTTTTTAGGAGCAAATTTGCTCCGGAAGTTTTTTTAGAAGCAATTTTGTCCAGGAAGTTTACAAAGAAGAGCAACAATTCAACGGTCAAAATCAACGGATGGGTAAGATTGCTATGTTTTTAAACCTCTGGAGCAAAAATGAGACCAAAAAAACTTTCAGGTGATTAGTACCCTTAGGCTAAATTTCCATGGTGAAAATGGAACCCAACTTTAAAAAATGAGCTAATTTGGACATTAGATAAGGATTTGATATGTTGTATTTAAACTATATATATTTGATAAGAGTGTGTGTGTAACTCGTGTTTATATAATTTGAATTAGACATTTATGAGTTTTAACATCAATGTATCTCAAGTTAAAGCAAAAAATAATTAAAAGACGCCAAAATTATAAAGTTAATTTCGTTTGAAGCATAATACTTTAAAGTTCTTATTAAAAAAAGAATACCGTGATGTTTTTCCCCTGAAGAATAGCTTAATTACCCATCGTGAAATACAATCAAATATTGTTAATATTGAAGAAAGTGACAAATATCATGTTGATAATTTTCCTATGTGTCGGGTTTATTAGTTTGTGCTTTGTCTGGTTTATTTAATTTTAGACAACAGTTTATCGATGTTTGAGATAATGGCTTTACTTGGTTTAACTTTGAAAATCTGGACAATAATTTGGCATTTTTAGTAAATTTTTATGGTTTGAAATATACTTGTATGATGTTTATTGTTTTACTTTTATCCATATCAAAATATATATAAAGAAAATAATGTTTTTGAAGAGGGCCTAGGGGCTCCCAGGTCCACCAAACCTAGCAAAACACATCATTTTTTTTTTCAAAAGATACTTATATTAATACTTTAAAACATAAGTGATACAACAAATGAAAAAGAAAACCAAATATAACAACATCAACAGGAAAATAACATGGCCAAAACAAATACAATCAAATAAATCAAATATAAGGAAAAAACTAATCATCACCCATTGAAAAGCTGTTAATAGAAGTACATCAGTGACTGCACCGGCCTCCTAAACATCCAAGGTTAGAAGTGACATGAAAGAAGGTGTTGGTTGCAAAACCTATCCTATAGGGCACACCTCCTTATAAGTATCAGTTCCAAATAAAACAGCTACACAATTGCCCCATCCTGAGGTAAATGACATGGAAAGCCCAACCTTTAAAATAAGAAGACAAATGATGTTCTGAAGAGCACTTATGCTCCTCCATCTAAACAAATATGTTGACATCGACCACACACGGACTAAAACCCAACACCACAACAAAAGTGAGAAAATATGGACATGCCCTCCACTGACAGAGATCGTCGAAGAGGGAGACACCGTAACAGTATATCCACAAAGGCGAGGTAGAAAGCTCTTACCACTTCAAGAAAGATCTGGAGAGGGAGAGGAAAAGCTCTCCCCAAAGGCGAAAGAAGGCCACAACCACTTGATGGAGTAACAGTGAAGACAGAAAACAAAGGAAGGCGAGTGTCAGTGGTGCTTGAAGCTCGCCAATGAGTGTCAATGCTTCGATTTGATTAGCATGGCGCCAAGTCTCTCTGGTGGTGCTTCCTACGGTGAGAGCGAGGTTGGCCGGTGAGGAAGAAGGTGAAAGAGACTTTCTTCGATTCCATCGGCGCTGCCAGCTTCAGGTTCACCAAGCTCCGATCTACTCCATTGTCGCTGTTGTAGTTTCAGATGATGCCCGCCTGCGGCATGTGGTGGTGAAAGACGTTGCCGGCGAGAGAGAGGCGAAGACTAGTTCGCGACTAGGGCCGACTGAGAGAGAGGTGCAAAAAAAACATACACACATCATTTTGGGAAAACGGACTTTTTGAGCTAGACCTGTTTAGGATCAGGCTACAAATGCCGGCCTGTTTTCCCACTTAATGGCTCTTGGAAAGAATGAAGTTAATACTGAGACCAAAGGCTTTCTGGATCATCACTCAATGTAACGACTCTCATCTCATTTTCTCTAACGATTGGTTAATTGCAATCAACATTGTGAAGGGTAGGAAAATGAAGTATGGTCAAGTAATCATTTGCTGTTTTAACAAACCTTTCTTCTCTTTCACTTGGAAGAAGGGAAAGAGTCCCATTAAAGACTTTTTGCTGGCATGCCTAAGAGGTCTCATTTAGCTTCACAAGAATGTTCCCCTCCTTCCGTCTTTTTTTACATTATGTTTGGATTGAGAGAAAATTAGGAGAGAGGGAAAAATCCCAATTTTTTTTTAATCATTTATGGTAGTTTTAAAACGTAATAGTCTCTCCCCTATATTTTCCTCTTACTTTTCTCGGGAGATTTTATAAATTGGAAAGAGTTACAACCTACATGGATTTTCATCTCAGAATCTTAATGTGATTTGTTGTGATATTAATTAAGGGCCTATTTGTTTCCGCTCTCCGTTTTTTGCTTCCAAAATAGTTTTATAAACTTGTCTTTAAAAGCAAGAAAGAAAAATTGGTTTGTACCACCCTATTTCGGTATACCAGCTTGAGCCGGTATACCATTCTGAATTGGTGTACCACTCTCTGTTGGTACATCAACTCTGATAACCCTGATATCAGTCTCTGATAACTCTGATAATCGCCAGTTTGTACTGGACGGTGATTCTATCCTAGCACAGAGCTTATATGTGTAGCTGGGCCACGCCGGATGAAACTCCGAGACTAAGTACATGTAGTATTTGACTCATGTAGAGAAAACTTCCGATACGTACTTCCGTACCCGTTTCTAAGTAGAACGAACCAACGAAAATCTGATGAGGGAAATATTGCGAGTGTCCGTTCGTTTGTAGCGTAAAAAAAAAAAACTAGGTGCGATAAAGTCTTTGTGCCATACAAATACTAGTGCGATAAAGTCTATGTGCAGTATAGAATATAGATACTAGTGTGATAAAATTTGCGATATGTTAAGTGTCTTCCTTATATAACCAATGTTTCCCCTAATAAAGGAAAAAGTACGGGACATGGCGAATCTGAGAGGAGTCAGAGCTCCCAGAGGCCGGGGCAGAGGCCGTGGTGGAGGACGAGGTAGACAACCTCAAGTAGGACCAATACCCGGACCTGAACAAAATGAAATACCAAATCAACCGGAGCAGAATGAGATACAGGGGATGAGAAGAACACTACAAGAGTAGGGGGCTCTCATAGCTGTACTCCTTGAAGAAAGGCAGGAGAGACAGAGACAATTGCATGATCGACAAGCTGAGGGAGAACAACATTCTGAAGAAGAAGAAGAAAATGAACAAAGTGATGAGCATGATGAGGAAGCTGAGGGATCTGATAGGTCCCAGTCACCTCCACGACGAAGGAGAGTTATGCAGACCACACAAAATTGGGTCACCCAGTTTTGCAAGCTCAAGCCACCCACTTTCCATGGGAAGAACGAATTGGCTGAGGATTGACTTATGAACCTAGACAAGATCTTTGAAGTTATAGAATTCCCGGAGGACCGGAAAGCTCAGCTGGCAATTTACAAACTTGAAGGTGATGCGCACAGATGGTGGAAAAGTGTCGCTACAACGATGCAGACCCGTTTTTGCCCTGTCACTTGGGAAAGGTTCATAGAAAAGTTTAATGAACATTATTTTCCTCCATCAACACAAGTGATTAAGGAGGAGGAGTTCCTTCATATTCAATAAGGTTCCGAGGAAACCTTTGACGATTACTTTGCCCGGTTCACCAATCTGTCCCGATATTCGTTGTACGTGGGGAGTAATGACAACCAAAGCTGGAAGGCAAACAAGTTGATCTGCGGGCTGAAGTACGATATCAGAGCAAGGCTGGTATCCCAGCGTTTTCCTGAAATGGCTCAAGCGGTAGAATCTTGTCGGATGACTGAGCGCAACCTGAAGGAGCTGCGTAAATCACAGAATTCCAACGCTAGCAGTACAGGTCGTAGCGAGGTCAACCGTGGAAACTCCTCACGAAAGAGAGAGGCACCCTGGAGTGACGACCAGAGAGAAAGCAAGAGGCCATTCCAAACTGAGCAGCGAAACAACCCAAGGATGCCGGAGACCCGACCATGTCCAAGATGCGGGAACTACCATCCTGGTGTTGACTGTGATAGGAGGCGGATTTGCTACAGATGTAGGAAGCCAGGACACTTTATCGCAGACTGTCCTGAGAAACCTGCGGGGTTCAAGCCACAGAACCCAGGCCGAATGTACGCACTGACCGATACAATGGACAGAGAACTTCCGGAGAGGGTCCAAGGTACCATCTCTCTTAAAACAAATCTTTTCTAGGTTTTATATGAACTAGATGTTATCTATTCGATTGACTCATACGATATGAGAACCACCTCCGTGACGTATTCCATGTTTCCTCATTATTACATTCCGACCACGATCGTGTCATAGAGTATGAGGTATCTTGTGTTGCCATGGTGTGTGGGCGCCATGGAAACATTTAAAGTATCTTGTGTTGCCATGGTGTATGAGAGCCATGGAGACATTTTGGTATTTATGGTGTTAACTGCGGTGTATAGGAACCACGAGAAACACTATATATCAAAGTACGATATGACAAGATCGTTGCGGTCAAACCAAAGCGGATTCTCGATTACCAAGAGGAGCGGCTGGCAGACAAAGTAAAAATCCGACGCGTGTAGTCCAAAATCTGGGTAGGACGGAGTCTAGATAGTACAGAGTTTTAGTTGGTAGAGTGCAAATTTCGAGAACGAAATTTTATTTAACGGGGGGAGAAATGTAATACCCTAAAAATCCATATCATAATATAGCTATTGAAAATAGGTGAATATGAGGTCTCAAATATGGGAAGGGATTTATCATAATTTCTAAGGTAATTTCTAATGAAATTAGAGTGAATTAAGGTGCTAAAATGCCCTAAATGAGCTTAAAGCCATAAAATATTGTGATAAATTCTAAAGGGCAATAAAATAATTATTAAAAATAGGAAAATATGTTGTCTCTAATTTCGATAATTTTTGGGATTATTTCCCTTGGAAAATAATGAGACAAAAATCAAAAAGTATTGTGGGGCCATAATTGACCCCATGATTTTTAATATTTTATGTGAAGCATAAAATACTAATATCGATAAAATAGTTGTGAGATAATGATTAATACTAAATAAGAAAATTGTCAACAATTAGTAGATGATTAATTAAATAATTATTGGCTAATTGTTAAGCTTGGATTAAGGGAAAATTCAAAGATAATTATGTAAAATCCTTTAATTAGTGGTTTATGGCTAAAATTAGCATAAAATATATTTTCTAATTAATTTAAAAATATGAAGAAAAATATGTGATATTAAGTAATTTTAAGCCTAAAAACATGTATGGACCAATAGGAAGATTTTGTAAAAAATTATATAAAATAATTATTTTATATAATATTAATTAATTAAATAAATTATAAAAACAGAAAAAATAAAGAAAGGACCGAAAATCATGGATGGATAAGAGGATAAGATTTTGTGATTAAAGATCATGCTACTTTGGTTAAATGTTAATTAAGTTGTAAAAAGCAAATAGGATAAATGACCACCGATAGAAATTAAATCCTATCTAGAAAACCATGAACAAGGTTTCTAAGGTCAGAGTATATTTTAAACAAGTGAATTTTTATCTCGGAGTAGGCTGTCTCCGAGGTTATTTCCGAAACCGAAAAGGGTTATATTAGACTGGCTAAGAAGCTATCTGATGTTCAAAAAGAAAATCAGATAAATGAAAATCTATAGAAACCAATCCATAACTTGAAATCCAAGAATGAGTTGGTAAACATCTGGGCATATTATGAATCAGTGGATTTTTGTCCCGAAGATGTTGTTACCCGAAGCGACTTCCGTAACCGAAGACGTTTATCCGAAAAATCTTCAGCGAAATAGGAGAGGCCCTGAATGGGATCAAAACTTTAGTTGGACCAAGTATCTTGAAAGAGAAAGAAAAGATCTTCAGGGCTATGTTCCCGGAATTTTGAGATTTTACAGGATTACGCGATTAGGACACCAAACAGGGAACTTTATCGGTAGAAACCCATAAAGCACATGGATGACATCATCAAAGCACATGGGTGACATCATGGGGATGATGTCATATGGAGGAAAGAGAAAGTGATGGATGGATGAGATCGAAACTTCTTTACTAAGTTAGATCCAACGGCTAGAAATAAAGGGGAGAAGGTGCAATTTTGCCCTCGACTTTTCCTATAAATAGACCCCTTTGCTTCACTTCATTCCTCACAATTCACTTGATCATTTTGAAATCTAGAGAGAGGTTAGAGAGAAGGAGGAGCCCGGAGGAAGAAGCAGCGAAGTTCTGGGTAATTTCTTCGGTACCGAGTCTTAAGCTTTAGTCTTTCGTTCGGTAGTTATAGTAGGAATGTTAGTTTGATCTTTAATCTTCCAAGTATGATTAGATATCATGTCTTAGGGGTAATTAATGTAGTAATTTCGAAAATAGTGTTGGGGGAAGAGTTATGGCAAAATTTTGGAAGATTAGAGTCAAAGTAACGAAGTGCTGGCGAAATTCCGCCGATTAGGGGGTCAGGGGTAAAATGGTCATTTATGACTAAAATGTCCGTCGTAATGACTGATTTCTAATAGATGCGATATTATCCTTATAGGATATCCCTGATTACGTTCTGATCAACCGTCATACCGTATTCCGACAGAAGTACCGTTTACCGTCAACGAAGGTACGTTCGCGTACTGTAACACTAACTCTGATGTTTGTTGTATGCATGTATGTGTTATGTGTATTGTATGCTTATTGTGGTAGCTGATAGCTCTGTAGTATGTTTATGTACTATTAGGGTAGGTACGTTCGCGTACTGTAACACTAATCTGATGTTTATTGTATGCGTGTATGTGCTAGGTGTATGGTATGCTTATATGAGGTAGTTGTTAGCTCTGTGATATGTTCATGTACTGTTGTTATGCTTCTTGGGTATTGGGATACGGCGCTAGGTGTGAAATGCTAGGTGTGAAACGATTGCTAGGTGTGAAACGACTGCTAGGTGTGACACGATAGCTAGGTGTGACACATGTACTAGGGGTTATGTGTTGTTGGGATATGCTTGTTTGCTGTATGATTATCTGTAATGCATATGTTGTGTATGTAAATATGAGGTTAACCGTTACCTGAAATCCGGTACGGATCTCAGCCCTTAACATAGCTTCAGGGTCGAAAAGACCGAGGACCGAGGATAGAGGCAAGCAGCCCGTATAAAAGACCCGGCTGAAGACTTCCTTTTGTTGTTCCGGCGGAAGCACTACTACAAAATAGGGATACGGCGTCCTATTTTCGGCACATTTAACGTCCTTTTTACGCGGGACGTCTATTTGGGGGGCGTAGTAGGCGGAACTTACGGCGTCTAATTTTTTATTAGACGCCGTAAGTTTTTTATTAGACGCCGTAAGTTCAGACTTACGGCGTCCTATTACACTATTAGACGTCTTAAGCCTTAAGCATCCACGAATGCCTTAATTAGACCATACTTACGGAGTCTAATTCAAGGAATTAGACGCCGTAAGTCCATACTTACGGCTTCTGATTCCTATAATTAGACGTCGTAAGTATGGCCTTACGGCTTCTAGAATTAGACGCCGTAAGTATGGCCTTACGGCTTCTAATTTCTAGAATTAGACGCCGTAAGTGTTTTTTTTTTTAATATTTTGCTTCATATGATTGCCCACCCTTACAAAAACCTTCTTACACATATCAGCAGGCAATCACCACAATGTGATCAAAATAAAGCAACACACCTATGTGCTAAAAAGATTAGCTCAGCCAACCTTATATTTTCATAAGACAAAAACATAATACATGCATGTATATATAACAAAATCCCAAGACACATAGTTGATGATGAATTGGATATAAAGGTAGCAAAGTAGTAACAACAAAATCGAAGTGGCTAACTTCAATTCATCTTAACCAATTTGCTCCAACTAATTCAAGTGGTAACTACTACTACTTCTATGTACAACAATCACCACAAAGCTTCAAAAAGTTGTCTAGCTACCTCCTACTAATCTATGTGGTGAAGAAGATGTCCAGCCAACAGGTTTCGAACCAAATCGATTTCTTCCTTCGAGTAGGCATCGTTAGTACCAAAAATCTGTAAAATGGAAAAAATGTATAAGATAAAATCAATCAAGTGAATGAATTAATTACACAACTAAAGTACAACTTCAACAAAAGTGAGTTATGGGGGGAACATTCTTCATTTAGAAACCTTACAATATTGCATAAAACAATATGTAACGATGAATCTAGTTTTATCCATTGATCATTTTACATTTTTGCAAATAAAAGATTGGGTGAGCATAAAATTTTAAGAAATATGAACAACGAACTAAACTTTGATTGTAAGATTAATAAAAATAGGAAATATGACAGGAGGGACATCAATTCCTGGTTATCTTTAGAAGATTATGTTTTCCTATGAAAACCATCCCTTTGTCACAACATCTTCACCAAATCAATACAAGACTAATCCTTTTTTTGAATAAAAACTGAGGACATCGAAGGAAAGCAATGTCTAATTATCTGACTAATGAACATTTACAAATCTATTAGGATCATGTTTACGGAAACTTAATTCCATTTTCTCCTACATCACTTTTTTTTGGCCAAAACAGTTACCATGTCACATTTGAGAATGAAGGAGCAAGCACATTGTCAAAATCTGAAGTATGTCCGCTCTGAATGATGGAGTACATGTAAAGCATAACATAGTATCCACACTCAGTATCCCCTGGTTGTCGGGGGCACTATAAATCAAAAGCAAATGGTTACTTAAATTCCTTTTTAATGAATAAAGGCATATCGAATTCCACTGTCAATGAAATAACTTGAATTGAAACAAATTACTTACTATCGAATAACAAGTTCAGCGACGTCACTTGATAAAGAATTAAAGTGCAGTAGTCAGAAACTTTCAGCAAATTCAAGAGGTAGAAAATTCAGTAGGTTTGAATTAGATTTTATGTTACTAAAACTAGACCAAAACATCAAACAAAACACCACTATGACAGCAACTTTTTTTCACATTTGGAGGAAATTAATATCCAAAACTTCATGGAAGCTTTCACAATTTAATGCGGCAATTAAAAAGCATTAACATTCCCTTCAATTGCCAATAACACTGATATGCAACAGGAGGCAAATATCTATGGCAGCAATGACTTTTGCACACAAATCTTAACAGAACTTAAAGGTTTCGGCATACAGAATTTAGCAATTCTCTAATGCTAAAGTGAATGAAAGAAACCTGGTAATAATCACAGTACCACACAAGCAAGTCAAACATCTCCCAAGCAAGAAGCAGTGACAGTAATAAAAATTTTCAGCAAATAAGTTATGATGGTATGATTTAGCAACATTCTTAAGTCTTGGTTATTGGAAAATCAAATGCAGCGGGTATAATGGCAAAATCAAACCTCATATGACAGTATCTATTTCCCAATATTCACAGCAATTAAAGTGGCAGATTCAAGAGCAAAACCAACAATTTACAGGTTCAAGCAAGTAAATGTCGAATTTCATATTGTAACAATTCTAGAAACTAAAATCAACTCAACTTGGGAAGTTTTGCACTAACACACGACCAAGAAGACAAGTAACCTATACAAACCGAATTAGCTTGGCAATGCAATATCCAGTATGATCATAAGAGCAACAGAATTCCAGAATGAATCACAGCAAGAAGTCAACCCAAAACTCTCAACTAAACCCATTAGAAGCATCAAATTAAACAAAACTTACATCCTTTATATTAAAACAGGGCTGACTGAACAGGGGTATAGGAATAATTAATAAATCTCCACTCCTAAAATTTCCAGCTTTATACTTATCCTTAAAACCATATACACCGAAACACAGATTTGGTGTTCCCAAACAAGCAGAGATCTTAGCTTTAGCCATCGCAAAACAGAACCAAATAAATTCACGCAACACCAATAATCATGTTTACAGGCTTTAATCTACCTTAAGCTTCCATTTTGAACCCTTAATCGTTGTTTCCTATTTCAGAATGAATATTAAACTATTTTCCTTAACTTCAAACAACAGCAAAAAGACAGATTGAAGATGGGAAAGGACTTGGGAGGCTCACCTATGTGTGATTCTATTGTTGTATGAGGGCTCCAAGATCCCTTCTTCCCTTCTCCAGCGACCCTCAGCCCTTTCTCTCGCTCTCAGTCTGTTTTTTCTGATTTCTCGGTGTTCTGGCCGAAGAGGAATAACACTTTAGATTCCGATAAAGCTTAAGAAAATGAAATTGAAGATATATTCTTAGCAAGCCTGACAAAACCAAATTGTAGATAGATTCTTAGCGACCCATCTCTCTCGGCAAACGGAACTGTCAAATACGCAGGAAATTAAAAAAAATAATCGGTAAAACTGAATGAAAGACTTGCAGCAGTACCTGAACGATGTGGAGCAAGGGAAGGAGAGTTTAAGCTTGGACAAGTTCTTTGAGGGCAGCAGCACTGATTGCAGAGGGGCGACGACAGCAGTAGTGAGACGATGGGGACCAGCGAAACTTCAGAGGGCTACGGAGGTCGTCGATCGACGGTTATGACAGAGGAGGGAAGGAGGATGGTGGGAGTGGTTGACAGGACGAATTGAAGGACGACGGAGCGAGAGGGATGAATTTCGCCTCAAGGATCGGGGGAGGAGGACGCACGCGGAATCAGAGCACTTCGAGAGTGAAGAGAGGCGCGAATGAAAACTTAGGGCAAAATCTAGTGTAAAAATTCCAGTTGTAGCGTCTAATTATCATTATTAGAAGCCAAAAAGCCCAAACCCACATCATTTACCGCCAATATTTCAGGTTGCTGCGGTTTTCGGATAATTTTGGGCCAATTTTGACGTCCTAATATAGAAATAGGACGTTTTAAGTATACTTTTCGCGTCTAATAAAATATTAGGACGTCTAATATATCAAATTTTCCCCTAATAATTACAAAATTGCCACCGCGTTCACATTTTACTTCCTATTTTTAAAATATGACGTCTTTTAGGGAAGTAAAATCTATCTTTTGTAGTAGCGAAGCTTTCCTTTTGTTGTTGTATATATCTTTTGAAATACCCGGTTACTGTACCGCTGTTGTAACCAGCCAGACTTACGGCATTTTATATATATATATCAGTTACACTCTTGCTCCGATGCTCTACTCTGATGAAAAAAAATTATACTACTTTTGAAAAACGGGATGTTACATATTTGAAACAACATAGCCTTCTCGGGAGATTTATCTAGAAAAAAGTCACTTCTGCCACTGCTATCCCAAATATAAATCATATCTACAATCTGACTTTTATCCTATCTTTCGTTTGCAAAAACCCAAGTCTCTTCTGCCACCGCTATCCCAAACGGTCATTTTAATTTATCAATTGAAAATAAAGGTACAACCTCCACAGATTTTCATCTCAAAATCTTAATGTGATTTGTTAAGATATTAATTAGGGCTTGTTTTTTTGGCTTTCTGTTTTTTGTTTCCAAAATAGTTTTATAAACTTGTCTTTAAAAAAAGTTTTGAAAGCCAGGAAAAAAAAACCTGTTTAGATAGTTGTTTAAAAAAATATGTTTTTAAAGTGTCTTGGTGGCAGCCATCACTGCGTGATAGTGGTCGGTGATAAGTGTGGTGTCAATAGTGGATCGGTGGTAACATCAAAAAAATTAGAAATAAAAATATAAAAGCAAGAAAACAACGAAAAATTGTTTTTTTTTTTAATTTCTTAAAATAACTTTTTGTTTTTTTAAACAATTTATAAAAACAGTTTTCCAAGTTTTATTGTTTTTATGTTTCTTAAAATAAAAAACTATTTTTAAAAATAGAATCAAACAAACCCTAAGTTCTTCTTTTCGTCTTTTTCCCCCATCTTTTTTACTACATCTTCCCTCCTTTTTCTTTATTTCTTTGTTACATAATAATTGTTGTCCGGTACCTTATGGTAATGAACACTATCATTTTATTTTTTTTGTTAAAAAAAACAAATTCAACACAACATCAATCATCATGACCCTGTCATGTGAAGACCGGCTTCATATAACATGGAAATTTGCACCAATGTGGAACCTCTAATTTAATGAGATTGGCTATGGTCCACTTCTCTTCCCATACTCTTCCTCGTCTTAACTGTTAGATGGAAATCTTAACCGTTTAGATTTAATATTTTATAAAAAATATTATTTTTATTAATATAATAATAATATTTTTATAAAACATTAAATCTAACCGTTAAGATTTCAATCTAACGACTGAGATGAGGAAGAGGATGAGAAGTAGACTGTAGCCAAATCCAACCTCTAATCATGAAGAAACTTCGAACAAAAAATAATCATCAAAAAACAGAAAATACGATAAACAACAAATGTCTAGACGAATCCAAGGTGGGAGGCACAACGTATTGCCATTGGGATTATATTTTATAATTACAACTGTATTAATATATGATAAATATTTACAACAATTACATTTTTTGTGTGCATTTTAAAGAGTTTAAGATGTTTGTAAAACATATTGCCCCATATTTAAAGGGAAAATTACACGTAAGTCTTACAAGAAAAAAAAAAACACATGATAAAAAATAATTTTACCTTGCGAGAGTTGACTTGTAAAAAAAAAAAAAATCCAATTATGTAGCTTAGGGCTTAACCAAGAATTTTTTGCAGAAACTTATGCCCACTCAGGTGAACTTTAGCTCAATGTTACCTTTGATTATTGATGATTTTCAAAAATGTGTCTTTAGATTTTAGTGTTGCTGCACAAAATAAAAAATAAAAATTTAATCAACCTATATTTTTTTTTGCTAATATATATTCTTCTATTAGAAACAATTATGTTTGAGGCACTGTAGGATATTAAATCTAGGTACCTCTCACAATGATGATTCAAACCTTAACTTGTCATATTTTGAGAGACTAGCCTATTCCACTCAATCCATTCTCATTCGTTAATTAACCTATTTAAAATTAGGCAAATAATCTTACCATAAAAAATTGGCCAAATCATGCTTTGCACAAAGGAGGGGATATTTTTGGTAACTTCTAAAATAGGAGTTAGTCAATGTGATATATGAGAGAAAATGTGGTATAAGTGGAGAGATACACCAAAATATCATTGGGTTTAAAAATAATTAAATAATAAATAATTTTAATTAGTGAATATCCAAAGAAATGTTATAAAATCTGGAAATTAGTAAAGAATAATTATTTTTTATAAGTAGTGTTGGTCAGAAAATAATGAATTACTAGTTGACGGGCAAATGATATCAATCCATTCAAATCAGAAAGAACTTATGATAAAATGGTAAATCTAAATTCATAATAATAACTATAATGAAAATTTAAATCACTAAAAAAAAATTCTAACGGGAAATATACATATGTTACCCCCCATAAGGTAACAAGTGGCTTCACGAAATTGCAAAATTTTTAAGATATCAATTTTCAACCTCTTTTTATACTCCATCCAATTTCATTTGTAGACCACTCCCAATATTTTTAATATAATTGAGACCAACCTAATATCTCATTAGTTTTATTTAAAAATTAAATAAGATTTCTATTTTTCTTATATTAAATATGTAATTAAAAGTTTTTTTTGCTTTTTTATATTAATATTAAATAAAAATAGAAGAAAATTTTAATAATAAATAATCATTGCGTTGAACAAAAAATTTATCCTTCAAATTTCTTATAAATAAAATAATTAGAATATATCATATAGATTTTCATCAGTGACAATAATATCAATAAAAAAGAAATTGCTTTCTACATGTATTACATGTACACATTATGCACATGAAAGAATTTGCTAAATTCAGTAATCATATTTGCATATGAGGCAAATATTTTCATAATAATAAGTACAACTTTCTAGAGCTCTAATACCATGTTTAAAAATATATTAATCCTGGGAGATAAAAAATATACTCCCTCCGTCCCTAATTATAGGAGCAAATTTTGGAGTTGGTTTTGGTCCTAATTATAAGAGCAAGTTTTAAATTTTGTCAACTTTTTCCTATAATACCCCTATTTATACTTATTATTAGGAGCATTATATATGTGTTTACATATATATATGTATATTTGTGTTTATGTGTGTCAATATATATGTATGTGTGTGTATATATATATGAGTGTGTGTCTCTATGTATGTAGATAGATCTATATGTATACACATATATGTTTATATAACAAGACCATTATTTCAATTAGAAAGTGTGTGGAAAGAAAATTAGATCTATATGTATACACATGGCTATATAAAAAGCAACTAATATACATATATAAACTAATATGTCATGGATATCTAACGTAAGACAAATTAGAAACACTTATAATTAGGGCAACTTGTGTCATTTTAAATTTATATAAGGACATTTTAGGAAAATGAGTAAAATTAACTAATTTAACTCCTCTCCTTAATTCTCCCAAAATCAGTTAAATTGCTCCTATAATTAGGGACGGAGGTAGTACCATCTATACCTGATGAAAGACCGCCTACAATAAAACCCTTCCTCTTGTGGCAAACCTCTTCATTTTATTCTGGTGTCCAACCCAATCACTAGTAAAGAGCCACATTCCTTGCCAATGTGAGTTGGCATAGATGATAAGGGATCCAGGACTAGGCCCTTGGGTCGTGGGTTTGATCCCCTCTGCCGTCGCTGGGACTCCTTTGATAGGCGATCTCGTAAGTCCCCAGTAAGTGCTCATAAAGCCCGGGGCCGTGCCCTGGCCTTAGTGGGGGACTGATGTCGAACCCCTCCAAAACTTTTTACTACAAAAAAAGAAAAAAGAAAAAAAAGAGAGCCACATTCCTTAGATGTTCAAAAATTTATGAAGAGAATATTGGGATAAATTCATGACCAATCATTAGCAAAGAGCTGCCCACATCCCTTAGATCTTCTGAAATTCATGATAATAATCCTTTTTTTTTCGGTCTAAGAAAATGACCAATGAATTTTTTAAATAGGTAGTTTTGAACTTTTAATCCCATCAATATATCAATAATATGTGTATGACTTCATACTACCAATGTTTTATTTTAGCAAGGTGTAGTAAAAGAAATTCAACTACAAATTCAAACATTAAAATCATATAAATAGAAAATACATTAAAAGTACCACATGATATTTAATGTAACACCTAGTTGATTTTTTTAGAAATATTAAGAAAGCTAAATAAATTACTTTAGAGTATTTATATATATATATCTTTTTATACTAAACTAATTTGTTTGATTTATAAACTGATACAAAACCCAATGATACATAATACTACGTACTATATGTTTTGATTAACTAGTTATTTAACTTCCTTAACCTCACTCAAAAAAGTCAACTAGGTCTTATATTAAGGATTATGAGAGTATAACTCAACAATAGTTATATAAAAGGGTTATTACAATCTTTGGTCCCTCAAGTTTATTCTTATTTTGGTTTTGATCCCTAAAGTTTCATTCGATTTAAAACATGGGTTCTTATCATTAAATAAAAATTTAGACCATTTTTCTCCTTGAGGTACCAAAACTTCTTGTTTAAAACTTGAGGGAACAAAATCATAATGAGTGTAAACTTGAGGGATCAAAGATTATATTAAGCCTATATAAAAAAATAACTTTTTTAAATTTTTAGTTACATGATTTTTTCTTTTAAATAAAAAATTCAGTTAGTAATTATGATTGATATATATAGTCAAACCGTATATAATATTTAACTAAAACATTTATGATGATTTTTTATTTATATTTTAATTTTTATGTCTTTTAAAAAAAAAAAAATAAGTGTACAGCAAAAACATGTTTTAAAAATGTAAATGTTTAGATCAACTAGCCAGAGTTATTCTATCTTAATCAGTGGTCTTGTGTTCGAGCATTAGATATGCAACTGTGATTATTATTTGAAGGTCGCGAATTAGATTAATCGGTTACTAGTAGCACCGGTAGATTAATGAAAAAAAAGTGTAAATGCTTGAGGCATGAATAACCTTCTATATTTGAATTGGTAAAAAGAAAAATTCTCTAGGAAAGTTAAATGTGATATCAAGTCTCATTATATTTTCAAAAATAATGTTTACAGTTTAAACTTTAGGGATGCAAAAAAATTACCCATATATATGTATATGTATATGTGTGTATATAATCTATTTTATTATTATAATTGCTTTAAAATATTATAAATATTTATAACAATTACATTTTTGTGTGTATATATTAAAGAGTTCATGTTTGTAAAAACTATCACCCCAGATTTAAAGGAAAAATTACACCGTAAATCTTACAAAAGCAAATTAATTACCAATAGGTTCCATAACTATTACGGATTTAGACATTTATAATGTTTAATATAAAACGATTACAAAAAAATCAACGTCAAGTATATTGAAGTGTAGGTTGCGCAAGAATACATAACATTTAAAAGTAATGATTAATTATGCACACCGTCACGTATTGCGAGACAAAACTCACGAAAACACAAAGATAATGGTTGGAGTTAATAACTATAATTTACAAAAACAACGGTTATTTTGAAATAACCATCATATAATTAATTAACACCTATATATATATATATATATATATATATATATATATGGTAAATCACAGCTCTATTTTTTTTTCCCAATTCCACATGAACACACTAATTCACAAAACAAATTTTTAACAAATCATAATTACTTAAAAGTTTCCATTTGACTCAAAGCGCGAAGAAGCTCATGATCGTACACTTGTTCTATAATCCCAAAAATTATTCTCATAGGTGTAACCATGCCTTGAGTTTATGTATCTCATCTTTAATTATCTTTCACATATCTTTAAATGTGACCTAACCTCTCACATTTCTCACACTTTCTATACCTGTTGGCATATTTCTCACACTCAAAACCTTGTAGGATAATCGAAGTCTTGGTCATCAAATTATCAGTAAATCTTTTATGAGCTTTGGCACTAATCTCACTTACCCAAAATTCTCTTATAATGCCCAATCAAAACTTAAGTGCTAATAACTCAAAGTCTTAATCATTTCTGATTCCCTCTTTCTTCTACCGAGTCAATATTTACAATCCTTAACTCTCTTTCTTAACTGATAGTTACCATTGTTCATTTAATCTGGAGGCTAACTATACCATATAGTTTACTACTTCTTGAAACGCTTAGCTTGACAATTATAAATTTTCATTTATATTCTTCTACTTCTCTTATAGTAACATATATACCTATTCATAAGTCTCACATAACTTTTAAATTCAAGCCTAAGGTTCTGAAAAAGCTGTTAGTGATCATGTACAGCTTCCAAATTGTAGCATAGATCAGTTCTGATAATTCTACACGATCTTTGTGAGATCAATTGCAAGTAATTGTACGTTTGGAATTTGAGTTTTTTATAAAGGATAAAATAAATTTGGTTACTTGTGTGTATTAGTAATATCATACTATAATATAAAATTTATAATAAATCATATTAATCCATTCTCACCTCAATTCATATGATGTGTCTAGTGGCACACTTAGCTTACACTAGTACTCCCGGTCCTAATTATAAGACATATTTAATCGATTTTGTAGAGATTAATGAAAGAAGTTAAATTAATTAATTTTACTCATTTTCCTAAAATACCCTTATATAAATTTAAAATGACATAAGTAAAAGTGAATCAATAGCTCTTGTCACATCCCTCTCTAGCCTAAAATTTTACTTTCCACGCGTTATCCAATTGAAAAAATGGTCTTCCTATATATACATGTGTGTGTGTGTGTGTTCATACATTCATATATATATATATGTGTGTGTGTACATATATATCTACACACATACATATGCACACACACACACACACAAAGATATTGTAATACCCTAAAATCTGACTTAGAAAAAATATCATAAATGAGTAAATATACCTATTGAAAATAGGTGAATATGAGGTATCAAACACCTTGTATTGAATTTATCTTGTTATTAGGGTAATTTCTCTTGAAATTAGATAATTTGCAATTAGGTCCCTAAAACGTTTGGAAGTTTGCAATTAGGTCCCTAAATGCATTTGCTGGCCATAAAATACCCTGTGAAAGTTATAAAAGAGGCAAGTAAATATCTATTTGAAATAGGGAAGGATATTGTCCCTAATTTAGGTAATTTATTAAATTACTACCTTGGGAAAATAGTGAGAGAAAAATTAAAAAGTATTCCGGGATCATTATTGACCCCGTGAGTTTCAATATTTTATGTAGAGCATTAAATACCAATATAAGTTCAATTGTTGTGAAGAAATAATTATTTCTAAATAAGAAAATTATCAACAATTGGTGGGGGATTAATTAGGTAATTATTGGCTAATTACTTAAGCTTAAACAAAGGAAAATCCAGAGATAATTATGTAAAACCCTATAATTAGTGGTTTATGGCTAGAAAATTAGAATAAATATATTTTCTAATTAATTGGAAAATATGAAGAAAAATTGGTGAGATTAAGTAATTTTAAGCCTAAATGTAAGAATGGACCAATAAGGGAATTTTGTGAAATTTTAAGAAAATTGAAATAAATAAATAATTAATTAAAAAAATAAATATTTATAATTATTAAATAAGGGCCAGCCGAAATTAGAGGGAAAATTTGGATAAGAATGAAAGGAAAATATCATGATATTTATTTGGCAAGTTGTATTATTTAAATAATATAATTAAAGTAAAAAAATAAATAAACACTGATAGGAATTGGATCCTATCTAGAAAACCAGGAGTAAAATTTCTAAAGTCAGGGTATAATATTGATCAGTGGATTTTTATCTTGAATTAGACGTTTCCGGAAGTTAATTCCGAGATCGGTAGAAGATTTTGCTAATAAGACGAAATAGAGAAAATCTAATGAAAAGACGGATAGTCACAGATTTAGAATTTGAAGAAAATAAATTCTAACTCAACATTTGGAGATGAGTTTATAATTATCTGGATATATTTGGAATCAGTGAATTTTTATCCAGAAGTTGATGATTCCGGAAATTCGTTCTGTAACCGGACACGTTTTTCGAGAAACTTCGGCTGAACCGTTGAAACCATGAATAGGACCAAAAATTAAGTTTAACTAGATAATTTTGATGAGAAAGAGAAGATCTTCAAAGTTATGATTCCGTATTTTGAGATTTTCCGAGATTACGCGAATCGAGTACTGATCGGGAACTTTATCGGTCTAAATGCTTCTAGAAAACACAACTTGCCACACAAGTTGGTGACTCATGAGGGAGCTGGACGTTTTGAGCTTTCCATGGTCAAGAATCATCCACCATTAAACCCTAATTTGCATGGTTATAAAGTTGGGGAAAGTTACAAGTTTAGGAAAGTAAAAATTACAAAATTGGCACTATTTTTGCCTATAAATAGGCATGACCTCCTCTTCACATTTCACACCATTTCCTCTTGAGATTTTCGAACTAGAGAGAGGTTAGAAAGAAGGGAGAGCAAGGGGGAGTCCGGGGAATTTTGCAGCGAAGCTCTGGGTAAGTTTTTCGGTACTTAAGCTTCCATAGTTTTTTCGGTAGTTAGAGTAGAAATGCTAGAATAGTCTTTAATCTTCCAAGTATGATTAGATATCATATGCTAGGGGTATTTTAGTCATTATTTCGAAAATCATGATAGGAAGAGTTCTGGCAAAATTTTGGAAGATTAGAGTTAAAATAGCGAAGCTCTGGCGAAATTCCGCCGATAGGGGCATCAGGGGCAAAATGGTAATTTTTACCTAAAATGCCTGTTATGATGTAAATCATTAATTAATATGATTTATATTTCGAAAATGATATTGGAGTAAGAGTTATGTTGAAATTTTGGAAAATTAAAGTTAAAGTAACGAAGTGCTGGCGAAATTCCGCTGATTAGGGGGTCAGGGGTAAAATGGTCATTTTGACTAAAAATGTCCGTCGTAATGATAGATCCTTAACAAGTACGTTGTTATGTTGATAGGATATCCCTGATTACGTTTTGACCAACCGTCGTGCCGAAATACCGTAAAACGTCAACGAAGGTACGTTCGCGTACTGTAACACTAACTCTGATGTTTATTGTATGCATTATATGTATATTGTCTGTCATCCGACTGTCATGCTTTACATCCGAATGTATTACTGTCTGTCATGCCTATTGTCTGTCATGCCTGTACTCTGACTGTACTATTACCTGTACTCTGACTGTACTATTGTCTGTACTCTGACTGTACTATTGTCTGTACTCCGACTGTACCATTGTCTGTCATCCGACTGTATTGTTTCGCCATACATACCTGATATGTATACCCTATGTCTGACCGTAGTAAATGTTGCCGAAATTCTGTGAATGTCTGTCTACATATAAGATGTATATAAACATGAGGTTAACCGTTACCTGGGGTTCGATGCATGAACCTCAGCCCTTAATATAGCTTCAGGGTCGGGAGGACCGAGGATCGAGGAGAAAGGCAAACAGCACGAATAGAGACCCGGCTGAAGACCATCTTTTGTTGCCACGGCGTAGGACTGCCAGGAAGACTTCTTTCCGTTGTTATGTACTTCTGAAACACTTCTTGTACCGCTGTTTAAACAGCAAGACATTCTACCGTGGGTATTTTTATATATATCAGTTACTTAATCGCTCCGGTGCTCTACTCTGATGATTTGAAAGGATGTTTGATGAAAAAAAAAATTTATACTGCTTGTGAAAACGGGATGTTACAGATATATATGTATATATGTGTGTGTGTGTTTATATATGTACACACATACAGATATACATATATGTATACACACACACATGTGTGTGTGTCTATAAATATTTATGTGTAGACACACACACACATACATATATTTATAGACACATATGTGTGTGTGTGTGTCTATATATATTTGTGTGTAGACACACATATATATACCTATATAGATACACACACACATAACTAAAAACTTTCACTGATTGGAAGAGTCTACGCATCCACATACATATATTTAAAAAAAACCAAACACACTTGAAATAATAAAATAGGGGTATTTTAGAAAGAAATTGACAAAAATTAGAATGTTGTCTTATAATTAAGACCAAAACCAACTTCTAAATGTTGTCCTATAATTTTGACCGGAGGGAGTATATTATCTTAAAAAAGGAAGATAGTCTCACTTTTGTTGCCAGCCATAAATTTATATAGTTATTAATTCTTAATATATGAGTGGTGATATTATGAGCTTATTAGTATTTATTGACGCCACGGTTTTGGTCCTTAAACTAAATTTCAGTTTACTTCCTTAAATTTATAAAATGTATTTTTACTCTATTAATCTTAACACTATTAGTTTTATTTAATAAAAAATGTTGACCCATTAAATTTTCATGGCAACTTTGCAATTAAATACTGATAAAACATCTATAAATTTCAAATTTTTTAAAATTTATTATATTAAAAGATTAAAAATTTAGAATATGGTTTGTCAGTATTTAATCACAAAGCCCCCGTACAAATTTGTTGAGTTAGCATTTTTCAAATGTTCGTTAAATCAAACTAACGGTGTTAAGATTAAGGGGTTAAAAACTAAAAAATACACTTTATAAACTTAAAGACTAAAATAAAATTTGAAGTAATTCAAATGACCAAACATATATTTTAACTTTAATTTAAAATACTATTTAATTTACTCATCAACACATAAATGTTAAGATATTGTTGCCAGTCTTATGATTGTTCTTCTTAAAAATTATTAGCACATATATTGTTAAAATTTTGCTGCTGGCATTAAGTATTTTTAACATTTTAATACAAATGTATTATATATTGAAATTTTTGTTGTGCATGTAAACTAAAAAAAAAAAAAAGTGACTTGGATTATATAATGAACTTCGATTCAATGTGAGAACTTAATTATCGATAGGTAATCAATTATGGGTTTTGAAGTTTATTATCCCCAGAATCACCTACCATGCCATCAGCTCTACTATTTTTGTGCTTCTTTCAGATATATAATATGGTAATTGCTTGGTTTCGGCAAAAGAAAAAGTGGCATTGCTTGAAATATCAACCTCTTAATGAGGGACTAAAATTTTAGAGTATTTTTATATTTTTATTTATAAATACGAGATTAAAAGATATATAATAACTAGCTTTAAATAAAATTGTAAAATATATTTCGAGAATAGCAACATGAGAATGGGCTGAGGGCATCAATTGTCAATAATTAAAGAATATCGCGGATTGTGAATTATTACCTGTAAAGTAAGAAAAATTGGTGCAAAAGTCCTGTTTGAAATTTTTTTTAGTATTAACCTAAGGACTTAACTAGAGTACTATTATTTGGTACTTCCTTTGCATGAGATCCAGCAGAGAATTAATATTTTCTGTATATAAAAATATAACAGATCATTTTGATAAATAAATTTTTTGAATAGCGACTTTCACCAATTTTTCTGAAAGACTATAAAATTTTATTAATTAATAATTAATATATAATTCCCGCAATGTACTAATTACATATGTAAAACAAAAAAATTGGGGAAAATTCCAAAAAAAGAACCTTAAAAATAGTAAAAGACAAAATGTTTCGAATATTTATAATACCATAGAGGTGTGAGTACCTGATTAATTTATTTTTTTGACATTAAGAGGAAACGACACAAATGTCCTTACATACATATTTTTTTTTTTAAAAAAAAGTCATATTTGGTTTTTGGGGGGAGAGCCCGCCAACATTTTTGGTGTGTGGTTGGAGGATGAAATCAAAGAAGAAAAGAGTGAGGGAGAGGAGGAAATCACAGTCATCACCTTCATCACCTTTCCAGCGACTTCACAATCACCACCATCACCGGAATGTACTTTGCCACCACCGTCGAACCCTGCCCTTAGTTGAGGAAGATTGAGAAGGGTCGTCTCTGGAGGAAAAGAAGACCTTCATCTTGGAGGCCGCACTACAAGAAAATAGTAAAATAGCGATGGATTTTTTTCCGTTGCAAATTTTGGGCTGTTTGCAACGGAATTTAAATTTCGTCGCAAAATTGAAGTTTTTGCGACGGAATTATCAAATCCGTCACAAATGAGGATATTTTACGACGGATTAATACATCTGTCGCAAACTAGCGGATAAACACTGCCGATTTGCGATGAAACCTGTGGTCCATTGCAAACTGGTGGAAAAAACTTTGGCAGTTTGCGACGGACAGCAGGGTCCGTCGCAAGCCCCCCCGTGGGCTTGCAACGGACGCCTTGGTCCATTGCAAGCCCCCGTGGGGGTTGCGACAAACCGACAATTCTGTTGCAAAAGGGAAGATTTGCGATGGATTTTAGTTCCGTCAATCTTGACCCTTTAACTTCTCCCTCCTCCTTACTTCACTCAATTCATTCGAGTTCAGTCCCTCGGCGTCCTCTGCGAACCTCCGACCCTCCTCCTCGCCGTCGCCCCTCCAGCCATCCTCCTCCTCCTCGTTTTTCTACCCCTCCATTTCCTCATTGCGACCTCCGCCTGTTTTTGACGAGTTCTTTTTCTGGTGTGGTCATCCCCTCCTCCCCTTGGTCCAGTCAGTTCCTCCCCTTCCCTTTTTGGTCGCCGGCTCCCCTTCCATTTCCGGTAAGCTCCCTCTCTTATTTTTCCATTTCTGGTTTACCATGACCCTTAACACTAGAATAGTAAAAGGCTTGTTTTCTTCTTCTTGAATTATAGGAATTTATTCTTAGTTTGATTGAGTAATATAATGTGATGATACATAAGTGTTTACATGTTGAATTGGTAAAATTGTCTTGTTGGAAATTCTGAAAGCTAATGTTGGACGTTTTATTGTTTTTTATGATAATGAGTATTCCTTTGGTGAATTAAATCATTTGCGTTGGATGTGATTAGTGAGAATATTAATTGGTTTACATTGCTTTTTAATGGTTTATTTTGTGTTGTGAAAAAATTATGTGAGAAAATTCTAATGTAATTAGAATGGGATGAGAAAGTGGTGTGAGATTATAATGATTATAATTTGATTACATTTCTTTTTTAAAATTTACGAAATATTTTAATGTAAGTTCCAAATTGTTTGTAGCCTCATTTGATTAGACAAAATTGTAATTGAAACTTAATTACAATTTTGATTGTTTTTATTTATATATATTGATTGTTTTTCTCTTTTTTATTCTATGCAATTTATAATTACACTCACAAACATATATATTGAAGCTAAAGCATGGATAATTTGAAAAAACAAATTATAAATATTGTTTTTCATTAAAGGGGAATTTATAAAAATAAAAGATAAAGGGGAATTTTTCTGTCGCAAAAAAGGACTTTTTTTTTTTTTGTAGTGCCGAACCTTGAATAGAGAAAGAGGAAGGGAATCTAAGACCATCATCATCGACCGCCACCATTGTCTCTCCACCTTCACCACTGTCAATCCCCCTCCCCTCACTCCATCGCATCCATAACACCACTGTTCACTACTAATGTTACTGCCACTTCCCCCAATATAACCATCACATAATATCAACTTTTCTCTCTCACCATCAACTTCCCTCCTTCTTGACCTTTGAACCTTTCCTCTCTCCAATTTCATTTTACTTCCTTAATCCATTGTTTCACCTCAGGTGGTGCCTCAGATGCCCAGATGCCTAGCTGGAAAGGGTTGTTGGTCTTTTCATGGTGATGAATGGTGCTATGCCTCATATTTTGGAATTGGAATTTGTGAAAAGATTATAAGAACTTGTCAAAACCTTATCTGAATTTGTGAAACCCTTACCGGAAGGGAGAATCAATACCTTGTTGCTGTAGCAAGTGGTGGATTTTGAATTAGAATTTGTGAAAATCTTATGAGGATTTGTTAAAACCTTATTTAAACTTGTGAAACTCTTATTGAAAGTGAGAATCAATACCTTTCTGTTAGTTCTATAATTGGTTTTGATGATAACGGACAATTGTAAACACAGATGGAAGTTTGTCTTTGTAAAACTTACTGTCAAAGGCAAACTCGAGTTTCACTTTGGAAACTCGAGTTTTGACTTGACAGAGAAAAGCTCTAGTTTTTGCAATGAAAGGCAAACTCGAGTTAACAAATGAAAACTCGAGTTTTGACCATACAGAGAGTTTCTGAGTTTTTCCACAGACAAAACAAACTCGAGTTAAAATTAACAAACTCGAGTTTTGACAAGACAGAGAGCTATCAATCTTTTCAAAGTTGGAAAAACTTCAGTTCACTTTCAGAAACTCGAGTTTTGGCTACATAGAGAGTTCTCTAAGTTTCCACACTATGTTAGAAACTCGAGTTTACGTTGAAAACTCGAGTTTTCATCTTACAGAGAACATTGCTCGATTCTGATCTTGTGAAAACCTTATTCTTCAATTCAACAAAGTCTTTCAAAGTTTTCTCATAAATGAGGAAACTCGAGTTTACTTTTGGAAACTCAAGTTTCGGTCTTACAGAGAAGTTTCCATAGTTTTCAAAGAATGAGAAAACTCGAGTTAGATTATGGTAACTCGAGTTTTAGTCAGGCAGAAAGCTCTGCTAATTTTAAACGTTTGAAAACTCCAGTTTTGAAATGGAAACTCCAGTTTTGAGCTTTTGGACTAAAACATGATTTTTCATCAAAAGTCCAAAACTCGAGTTAGTCACTTAATGACTCGAGTTTTGCACTGTGCACTAAACTTGTCCAAATGCCAAATCACGATATTCTTCTCTGTAATGAGAAAACTCGAGTTAACTTTTGGAAACTCGAGTTTAGGCTTTTAATGAAAAAATGAAAAACTCGAGTCACAAAGAACAAACTCGAGAGTTTGCATCGCTGAATTCAAATTTCAGATTACACGAATTTGCGAAATCTTTATGTTTGATCCTGATACTTTATATCATCACTCATTACTATTCATAACTATGTTTAATCAGTTTGTTAATGAGTTTCAGATGGTTTAGACATGATTAAATGGAGAATTAGCATAAAGCAAAAAGTGAAAGTCAGAACATTAAATGCAAAGTGCAGAAAACTTGCATGCTTCTGGACAATCATTTTCCACACGTTTTGTAGGAATTAATGTTTCCTTTCCTCATCCAGCATCTGCTCTTCCAACGGATTAATTGTCAGGAAGTCAACTTTGAACTTCTGCAAAGCTGGATTAACAAAAGAGTAGAGAGAGAAGAAGACCAAAACCTTCACTAATCATCCTCCAATGTTGGCAACGGTCACATTAGGATTTACAACGGTCATTTAATGATCTCTACCTATAAAAAGATATGCATTCAATTTCTCTCAACAACCAATCTGTGAGAAAATGAAAATCATTAAAGTTTCATCTACTCTTTGAGTTTTCTTGTGTAAAGTATCTGTTGATACATTCATACTTCAGTGTTTATCTTATCTACTCTTAGAGAGAGTTTCTTGATTGTAAATCATTTATTGTAAAGTATCTCAAGTCAAGGGGACTTGGAGATTGGGTTATTGATTACAACTTGTAAGGGGAAGTAAATTCTAGTGAGAGAATTACTCTTGAGTGCAGAGTGTGTAATCAATCTTGATAGAGAGAAATCCCAGAGAGTCTGGGGACTGGACGTAGGTCAAGAGGTTAGACCGAACCAGTATAAATCCTTGTGTCTTGCTATTCTTCTCTTCACTCTGTTTTCATCCCTGTTTTATATCTGAAAAACAGAGCAACCAAAAAAGTTTTTATAATCCCCAATTCACCCACATCTTGGTGATTAAGCTCCACTTTCACTTTCCATTTGTTGCAAGTGGTGATTTTTGTATTGGAATTTGTGAAAATATTATCAAAATTTGTTAAAACCTTGTTTGAATCTGTGAAACTCTTATCAGAAATGGGACTCAATACTTTGTTATCGTAGCAAGTGATGAATGTTCAATTGGAATTTGTCAAAATCTCATCAAAACTTGTTAAAACTTTATATGAACTTGTGAAGCCCTAGTTAAAAGTGGGAATCAATACCTTATCATTATGGTAAGTGGTGAATTTTCAATTGGAATTTATCAAAATCTTATCAGAACTTGTTAAAACCTTTTTGAACTTGTGAAACCCTTATCTGAAGTGGGAATCAATACCTAACCATTGTATCAAGTGGTTATTTTTTTTATTGGAATTTTTCAAAATCTTATTAGAACTTGTTAAAACCTTATTATCTGAAGTTGTGAAAATCTTATCAGAAGTGGGAATTAATAGTACTTTGTCATCGTAGCAAGTGGTGAATTTTGAATTGAAATTGATCAAAATCTTATCAGAACTTGTTAAAACCTTATATGAACTTATGAAACCCTTATCAAAAGTGAGAATTGATACCTTGTCATTGTGGTAAGTTGTGAATTTTGAATTGGAATTTGTCAAAATCTTATCGAAATTTGTTAAAACCTTGTCTAAACTTGTGAAACCCTTATCGGATGTGGGAATCAATACCTTGCCATTGTATCAAGTGGTTATTTTTGAATTGGAATATGTTAAAATCTAATCAAAACTTGTCAAAAACCTTATCTGAACTTGTTAAACCCTTATCAGAAGTATAGCTATAAATCAAGGTTGGTCCTTGAAGGGCCAGGGCCTAACAGGGCCCGAGGTTTAAAAAAAAAGCATATGTTTTTCAAAGCCCGGCCTGAGAGCATTAGGGCTAGGGCTGGCCCTACAGGGCCCTGAAGTTACTATTTCAAATTTTAACTATTTTTATTCCGTTTTTTTTCAAAGAAATATAATTAGTAAATTACAAATATTAAAGTTCTAATTTATTAAATAAATATTGTCAACATTAATATCCAAACAACACGAATCATCCGACAAATAAACACATTCACTAATTTATAATCAAAAGCAAACTATTATCCACAAATAACTCACATAAAACATAAGAAGCATATCATTAAGCAACATTAGTACAATGACTATCATTGTCATCTTCTTCGCCACTATCATCAATTTCAAAGACATTTGATTGTGTTTCACTTTGAGTAGTAGGCTCTGCTTCATGAGTAAGAATACCGTGACTTTCTTCTCTCGCATCATGAACACATCAAGTCTAGGCAGATTGAGCTGTGAAATTGAGATTGAGTGAGTCTGTGAGTGTGAGTGAGATTTTCGAGGAAAAAAAGGAAAGAGAGACCGCGATTGAAAGTTTTAGGGTTCTCACTTCTCAACTCTCAAGTCTAAGTAGCCTAGGTAATTTTTTTTTAAAAAATAAAAGGGCACTACTACAAAAAATGACTTTTACTTCTCTAAGAGATGTCTCTTTTTTCAAAAAGGGAAGTAAAAAATAAAGGCAATGACATTTTCATAATTGTGTGAAGGCTTTTGGCGTCCTAATTTAAAAAAGGACGCCAAAAGTTACTTTTGGCGTTCTAATTTAAAACTGGGACGCCTAAATGAACAATTTAGGCGTTCGAAATTAAATTTAGGACAACAAAAGAAGGGGAATTTGTCAACACGGGCGGGAAAAGAAGTACTTTTGGCATCCTAAAATTAATTTAGGACACCGTAGTAGTTTTGAAATTCTCAATCGCCTCTCTCTTTTCACACCCACTCCCTTTTTTCACACCCATTCCCATCACCTATGGACACAATTAACAATACTCACACATAAACCATTCTCGTTCACTCAGCTTAGCTAGAACCATCTTTGCTTAGCTCTCAGTTCACAGCCGGCCGGGCACACACTCACACCCACTCACCGTCAGGATCTGGGTTCAGATTTGCGATGGCGAAGGACGACTTCTCCTTTGCTCCTCCGCTCCCATTGATCTCCTCAGATTTGTGAAAGACGGCGGGGACGACATCTTTCGTTTCTTCGATTTCAACTTCGACGGCGTGGCAGAGAGGAGTTTTGGATTTTGCAATTTGTTGGTAAGCTCTGCAAGTTTTGATCTGTTTTGCGTTTCTGATCTATTTTGCGATATGTTTTTGTGATTTTTTTTCTACGATCTGTTTTGTTTTTGCGTTTTGATGGTGAGATCTGTGAGTTTGCATTTTTGCATCCATCTATCTCGATCTCTAAATCCGCCATTGTCTTCGGCATGCAAGTGCACCAAACGAGAATCCGTCTTGACTGGTCTATTTTTTTTTTTTTGCTCTTTTTTAACAAAAAACTTATGGCGTCCAAAAAAAATTTGGAAGCCGTAAGTCTCCACTTTCTACCCTTCCAAATAGGCATTCCCATGTTTTTAGACGTTAAAAGGCCAAAAAAAAAAACGGGCATAATAAACATTATTTGTAGTAGTGGGGCCTAACGGGTCAGCCCTTATGTAACACCCCCAATTTCTAACAATTATGATAACATGAAATTTCAATTATCTTTAAAAATAATTATTGAAATTCAAAATAAACAACTTTGGGAAGTGTTACCGCCGCACTTGTACTGGGAAAAGTGCAAGGCTAACTTATTACATTAACATAAATCCAAACTTAAATAAATACGTTTTATTCATAGCATAAAAAGAAATATAAAAACTAGCTAGAATCAACTGAATGTTCTTCCTCACTTCTCACTGCTAGCCCCAACCTTTAGAACCTGTTTCACTGAAAATATGCTCCCCCAAAGGATCATTACAGCCCATAACACAAAAAATCAGCAAAGCTGGTAATCCTAATAAAACACAATTGAAATAGCTTAAATATATTAATCAAATCAAATATAAATAATCATATAGTAATTGCATCAAATATCATTCATTATCTTTTTAAATGTATTTAGACCCGAGAAACCCTGCCAGTCTGTTTAGTGGGAAGAGAACCATGGTAGACCCGGGAAACCCTGTCAGTCTACCCTATGACCCGGGAAACCCTGCCAGTCACAATCAATCAAATTGGCCATAAAATATTTCGTCCTAATGTGTACACCTCTTCCCAAAGTTGCTACTAGTGTCCCAGGAAACCCTGCCAGACACCACTTTAGGAAGAACGAATATAATCGGTTCACATCAAATAACATATCGGAGGCATAAAGCCTAAGGGTTGTGTTCATCACTTTAGGAGGTACCAGCCTAAAGCTATCCTCCCACGATTAAATTATCTTAATCACACACAAAATGAGTTTCTCCAATTTACGAAAACCAAACCGAATATACATATTGCTATTTGTCAATTACGAAAACCAAGGCAAGACTACTAAAGAGTACGTGTATATATATTAGACACAAGGAAGATCGGTCAACTTACACAAAAACTGAGGTAACCAAAGCAAAATATGTATAGGTATATTCATGAACCATGATATCGGTAAATGGTTTGCAAAAGTTAATCACGCAAATCAAGAAGGAGAAATATATGTGTATACAAGAAGGTATGACATTTTTTTTCATAAAGTAATTCACGCTAACTGAAAAGGAAAAATATATATATAAATATACATACGTAGCGACACATTTAATAGTCTTTCACAAAAATCGAGACTGGCATGTAACAATTAATTCCTATTGTTCTAGGGATTAGGATTACATATAATATATATTTCATATAAAACAACCCTGTGATATATTTAGGATCCTAATTACCCTATCAAAATTCATATGAAATTAACCTAAGACATGGGGATTAAGATTACATATAATATATATTTCATATAAAACAACCCTATGATATATTTAGGATCATAATTACTCTATCAAAATTCATATAGAATTAACCTAAGCTATATGAGGATTAGGATTACCTGGTCTCCATTTTTGCTAACCTCTTAGAAGAATAATTTGACAGAGTAAGAATAGAGGAAGTAGTAGAGGAGCATTGAGCGTTAGCTAGGGTTAGGTTAGGCCTCTATTTATAATTTAAAATTAGGGTTTAGCTATGGGCTGAGCTCTTTAACTATTGCCAACTCATTAATAGGTTATATAACAATACCTTCTAATTATTATTATTACTAATAATAATAATCTGGGGCACTTAAATTAGGGTTAGACTCTTATAAAGTGCTGATTTTTCTGGTGACATTTTTATGGACGTTTTTTTGAAGAAAAAAGAAATAAATGTAATCCATCATCTTAAATTCAATCAATCAATCAATTCAACAATCAAGATAGGAATATGATTCATCATATTAAATTCAATCAATCAATCAAGATGTGAATTTAATGTGACTTGGTTGACAAGTAGTGGACTTATTACCTAAAACCCCTTTCTTAGTACATAAGTTGAAAATTCCTAAGGCAATTAGGATTAAGAGTATCCGGCCCACCAAGGCTAAAAAAAAAAAAAGGGAGTTATTACTATCAATAAAAATCGGGGTATTACACCTTAAACCAGCAAGGCTGGCCCTTTTAAGCTCGAGGCTCTATAAGGTCGGCCCTGTAAGGCCTATTTCATTTAGCTCATTTAATTTTCAAGCCCGACCCTTGAAGGGCCAGGGCTTAAACGGGCCGATTTCTCAGCTCTAATCAGAAGTGAGAATTAATCAATATGTTGCCATTGTAACAAGTGGTGATTTTTGAATTGTAATTTATAAGAATCTTATCAGAAATTGTTAAAACCTTCTCTGAACTTGTTAAACCCTTATAAAAAAAATGGGACCATATTTTTTAAACTCAGAAGGACAATCTTGTCATTTCCATTTAATTTTGAAGAGAACAAATCAGACCTTCATACCTCTTTTGATATTATAAATATTAAGAGCACCTTTTTGTTCTTTAGCATTTTAAAGTTCTTTTTTAGGGCTTTTCTCAAAAAAAATTATCCATGCATTTCTTATTTTCATGATTGATTTATCATTTTATATTCATAGAATAATTATGTAAAATAGATTATATGTTTATATCTACAACTTTTGAGGTTAATTTAACAATATAATTTTATAAAAAATATAAAATAAATCTGAATTTAGTTAATAATTATAATTTAATTTTAAAAAAATTGAAAATGTGAAAAAAGAGGTGGGAATGGTGAGCTTATGTTGGCAAAGCGCCAACCCGTCTTGAAGCGGAATTTTCAAACACGCCCGCATTACCAACTCTACTATGTCTGCCACCGTACACAAAGCTAACAACATCAGCAGATCATGGCTGTTAATATCTTGATCGAAGGGTCCAGAGCAATTTTTTAAAAAACCGCATGCGGTAATTTTACGGCATGCGGTTTTTTTAAAATTTGCTCTAGACCCTTGGATCAAAATTTTAACGGTCAAGATAAAAGATGAGGAGGGATGGGCAGAGACTGATGGGCAAAGTATCCTCTACCCTGTTCTTTATCCCCCCTTTTTTTTTCTTCAAATACTAGTTAATAACTACTAATATGTTTTTTATTTATTTAAAGGGATAACATGATTTTACAAGGAAAATCCAACTACATGCAATCTCTCGTTTATAGAAAAACTTCTACGCCACTAGGCAACGACACTGTTACCGTCTAACATTTATTCTATATTAAAATGTTGCAAATTAAAACTCACAAAGTTGTTCTCAAACCGTCATATATAACATGATCTCATGGCCTGGGAGGGAAGAGGCCTCAGCGGTTAATTTGAGAGTTTCATTAATGTCATCAGCAATAGCTTCAGCGTCCATGGAAACTCCAGAGAGACCTCTGCTTGAAAGCCCTGCACAGTATATCCCCTTCTCTCCCTTCCAGTGCCCTGGAACTTCATTCTTTGGCATCCCTTTCTCATTCAATACATACTCATAGTCCTACATCAACACGTACCCTCTTTTGTTAATATACCCAAATTCAAATCCAATGGTCCGATTCTTGATATAACATCTCTAGTTGACTTTTTGAGAAAAATTAAGAAAACTAGCTAAATAAATTACTTTAAAGTATTTAAATTTATCATTTTTTTTTCTAAAATAATTTGCCTGATTTATGAACCGATATATAATAATATAATAATAAACAACTTATGCTACGATTACTTAATTTATTTAGCTTCTTTAATTTTTTCTGAAATAGATTAAGAATCGGAGGGAGTTTAAAGGAGACATGAAATAACATACCTTGAGCCACTTATTAGCTGCACTTTTAAATCCAGTGGAGAACACAATCACGTCAAAATCTTTCTCCTCGTCGCTCTCGAAGATCACCTTCTTCTTCTCAATCCTCTTTATTCCGGAAGAAATAACCTGTACGAGATGCAGATTATGAGAGACAATATTCTGCAGTCACATGAGGTAATCATAAAGAGGCTTATACAAAACCTTAATTT
The DNA here is from genome assembly GCA_025563575.1 of Acacia pycnantha. Classification (NCBI taxonomy): domain Eukaryota; kingdom Viridiplantae; phylum Streptophyta; class Magnoliopsida; order Fabales; family Fabaceae; genus Acacia; species Acacia pycnantha. Next base: position 90,225 of record JAMWYP010000348.1, read on the forward strand.
CTCCGTCTCGAATCTTTCGGATGGTCCCAACGTCAATGACCGGAGACCTCCCGGTGACTTGTTTAAGGTAGAATGGTCCTTTGTCAGGTCGATGAATACCATAAATGGAGAGATCACCGTACTCCAAGTTTTCACGGAATGTCATCACTGTGTCCACCTCATCAATTGGAAAATATTTCAGCATCGACATGCCTTGATGCACCATTTCTTTTGTAAGTACATGCACCTACAACAACAATATTATAACTTGGTTTAATCATTTTTTATACAATAATTTAGAGGGTTAAGGTGCAAAAATAACCCTAAACTTTTCTCGTGCAAAAATACCATGATCGTCAAAATTGGAGCATAAATGACTTAACCCTTAAAACCATTTAATACTTGTTACATTGTGTAGAAGATGGTGATGCACCACAAAAAATAATGAACTTCAAATGGTTGTCATTTTCTTAAAATTTATATGTATGTTTACACCTTAAATTGAATTTAAAGCTTTAAAAGAGAAAAAAACAAATAAAGAAGAAGAAGAAAACTCACAGGGTTTCTGATAACAATGGTAGCTCGAGCTTTAAACTCATTAAGATCATAAGCGATCTCCATGCCAGAATTTCCACAGCCAACAACAAGAACCTCTTTGCCCTCATACTTAGAACCACACTTGTAATTCTTGGAGTGCACTATCTCTCCTTCAAAGCTATCCAATCCACACAACTCAGGAATATACTCTTCACTATTCTCACCGGTCGCCACCACAACATAAGTGCCCAAGTAAACCTCGCGCCGCCCTCCTTCCTCAGTGTTCGTAGTCTCGATCCTCCACTTCCCCTCAGCTTCATCGTACTTAACAAAATCAACCAGACGACAATAATGAGGCCTTATGTTGAAATGCTTGACATAGTTGTCGATGTAGTCAAGAAACTCAGTTTTGGTCAGAAATGTAGGGCTGGAAGGTGAGTGAGGCATTAAGGGCAAAGAACAAAACTCTTTGGCAAGATGAAGGTTGACACGATCGTAAGTGTATTTTCTCCAAAGAGAAGCATTCCAATCATCTTTCTCAAGAATCATGTGAGGAATCGAATATTGTGTGAGACAAGCTGAAATTGCAAGACCAGAAGGCCCAGCACCTATTATCACAACATCAGTAATAACTTCTTCCATGCTCGAATATCGTTTGTTTATACAAGCTCTCTCTAGCTATATCGCTGGCGGTGTGTCTTTTGTTCTGAGTGATGTTAGGGTTTTATAGGCGAGGTCATCTTCTTCAAGTTCATGTACTTTGTGTCTTTTCATCTAGCTAGTAATTTTCTTTCCATACATCTCAGTGTCAAGAGGTGAAGTACCAGGCTTGGTGCAGAAAATTTATTAGAATATATTATAATTAGTTTTCTATTTTTTTTTGTCTTACTTACTTTGTAATTAGTTTCTTATTTTCAAGAATTAGTTAGAGATAGTGGTTATCAATCTATTTATAAATAGCTTATACTCACACATCATTATAATTTTAATACAATCAGAATTTCTTCCTATTCTTTCTTTTCTAATAAAATTTATGCTGATTGTTCATTGAAACTTGGATTTACAAGATGCTTTGAATGTTAATGACGTCTTAAGATATATACAACGTACTGTACATTTCATCTGTTTTACTACACGTAAGAAAATTTATCTATTTAGTGAATATAATACATAGTTTTTCTTTTATTCACGCCTATTAGGTGATATTTTATTAGTTACCAAACTCAGGAATTTAATACTCACCTTGCGAGGCTAATATCGATCAATCAGATTTCTCCAAACCAAACACTATGTGGAAATGTTGTCAAACTCGTAAGGTTAGACAAATTCGTGATAATGAAATACACTCGTATCATGAACTAGAATAATTACGAATTTAACTTTATCATTAAATAAGTATTAATAGTGTTTGATTAAATAATTAACATATAAAAATAACAACAATTTGAATCAAATATATTTTAAATTCAAATAATTAAAATTAAACATATAAACATTCATAACTTATCATACTTTTTGGGAAAAATTTATTATACTTAATAAAGAATTTTCTATAAAATTCATATATAAAGCATTCAACATGATGAAATGGTTGATTCAATCAATCAATCAAGATATGAATGTGATTCATCATCTTAAATAATTGATTCAATCAATCAATCAAGATATGAATGTGATTCATCATCTTAAATTCAATCAATCAATCAAGATATGAATTTAATTCATTGTGATTTGGATTTTTCAATTCAAACTTGTATTGGGCCTTTCTTGTGAGCACTTAAATTAGGGTTAGACTCTTATAAAGTGTTGATTTTTGGTGTGCCTTTTTCTTGCACGTTTTTCTAAGAGAAAAACAAGATCCTTATGCTCTCTAAATTTCGGTCTTTACCAAAGGTTTAGAGAAGAAAAGGCACCATCCATATAAAGGCAAGGTTCCAATGATCTTGCTCCTCCTATCTTTAACATAATCCTAAGAAACCATCATCTTCTTGCAAAAGAGAAAACCCTAAAGGATACGGAGAAAAACGTTGGAGGCGCTAGCACGCTGCCTGTGTTGGAGTTCTATTCGTGTGGATACCAGTAGAGGGAGTTGGTTCGTACAGTTAGCTCCTAGTGATCGAACAAGACGCATACGAAATGTACCATTATGACTATTCTAATTTAAACGCCATTGATAGATCCTCCATTGGGATTCAAAATTTATTTTGACAAATTTCTTCCGCTACTTGTTCGAATCCCAACACTTTTAGTATTCTTTATTCTTTGGCTAGATTTTCAAATCATAAAAGGGGAAGATAATTATTTGATCCTTATAATTTGACCGAGTTTTCAACCTATTCCTTATATTTTGACTCACTGCGACACAGTTTTTAAAGTTCCATAATTTTTAGAAAACAATTGAGATACTCGTCACTCATCTTCCTTGTTGTATCCTTGCTTTCTTCTTCCTCATTTCCCTTTCTCAGCCAAACTCTACCCACAGTGGCAGGAATCCTCAAACATCTTGGAATTTCACAGAGTGGACCGGGATTTCTAGGTGAGAGAAGCAGTACAAATAGACTAGTGAGGACTTCTGATTTGAGGATGCGGCAATGATGAAGCACTAGGAAGATGAGTTGACTCTTTGAATTTACCGTTTTTATATTTCTAACTTATAGAATTGTATCAAATCACTGATAAACTTGTACTAATTGTAAACTCGATTAAAATCACAAGTTTATTTGCCGAGTTTATTGTTTTTAAATTTCTAACTTATAAAATCGTGTTAACTCACTCTTAAACTCGCATTAACTTTTTTGATTTGATTGTGTACTCAATGTCTTCATATATGAATTTATAGAAATTTTTTTGTTGAACATGATAAGTTATAATGTTGATGTATTTAATTTCAATTATTTGGATTTAAATCAAATTGTTGTTATTTTTATATGTTAATTATTTAATCAAACACTATTAATACATATTTAATGATAACGAGTTTACGAATCGAGTTTACAATATAAGTTTATGTCACTGTCATGAGTTTGTCTAAACTCGCGAGTTTGACAACCTTAGCTTCATTGTTGTCAAACTCGAGAGTAAACTTTCCGAGTTTACCGCTTTTACGTTTCTAACATACATTGAATCAACTCGCTGGTATAAACTCACAATACATCGAGTTTACATTTTCACGTTTTTAATTTACAAAATAGTGTTAAACTCATGTTAACTTTTTTTATTGCATCATGCTCAATGGCTTTATATATAAATTTTATAGAAAATTCTTTGTTAAGTTTAATAAATTTTTCCCAAATAGGATGATAAGTTATGAATGTTGGTGTACTAAATTTCAATTATTTGAATTAAATTGTTGTTATTTTTTATATGTTAATTATTTAATCAAACACTATAAATACCTATGATAAAAGTAAACTCTTATAAATTTATTATTCGAGTTCACGATATGAGTATATGTGATTATCACGAGTTTATCTAACCTAGCGATTTGACAACCTTTCCACACAGTGTTTGGTTTGGAGAAATCTGATGTGATCGATATTAGCCTCGCAAGGTGAGTATTAATTTCCTGAGTTTGATAACTAAATAAATATCACCTAATGGGCGTGAATAAAAGAAAAACTATGTATTATATTCACTAAATAGATAACTTTTTTCTTACGTGTAGTAAAACAGATGAAATGTACAGTACGTTGTATATATCATAAGACGTCATTAACATTCAAAGCATCTTGTTATCATGGCCTGAACCCTAATTTTAGGTGCAGGAAAACCAAACTACACTGATAAACTCATACATATAAATGCTTTCAAACGATAAACATAAATCTATGTAAATCCAAGTTTCAATGAACAACCAGCATAAATTTTCTGCACCAAGCCTGTACTTCAACTCTTTTCATTGAGAAATATGGAAAGAAAATTATTACTACTTGGATGAAAAAAACAGAAATTAAGTACATGAACTTGAAGAAGATGACCTCGCCTATAAAATCCTAAAATCACTCAGAACAAAAGACACACCGCTAGCTATATAGCTAGGGAGAGATTGTATAAACAAACGATATTCGATCATGGAAGAAGTTAATTAACGATGTTGTGATAATAGGTGCTGGGCTTTCTGGTCTTGCAATTTCATTGTCTCATACAATATTCGAGATTCTTGAGAAAGATGATTGTAATGCTTCTCTTTGGAGAAAGTACTCTTACGATTGAGTCAACCTTCATCTTGCCAAAGAGTTTTGTTCTTTACCCTTAATGCCTCACTCACCTTCCAGCACTACATCTAAGAAAGCTTTCAATCCCACTAAATATACAAGAGAACTGCGTGACAACTTGATCCATGACTTATCCATATGTAACAAATAAAGCTATGATAGAATATAAATGTAGAGTGGATGTTTAATTACCTTCATAGCAGCACCTGAGATCTTTAAATGAAACATGGAATACTTTGTAGTGGTTCATTAACCGCTACAACAACCGTTGCAGCGGTTAACTAACCTTACAAATTTGAATTCATAATCCCGCCTAAATTTAGTCGTAGTTATCTAACTGCGACATTAGCAGCTACAAAATGATGACCGTTAGAACTTTGTAGCGGTTTGTCATTGTTGTTGGAAATTATGCCCTAGGGGCAAGTCATTGTAATTTAAATGTTAATGTTATTTAAAATATTCTCCTTTAGTTATCATTTCATTTGCATGTTTATAATGATAACTGATCCCTGGATATATCTAATAGATTATCCTAAATGTCCCTGGTCGGTCATCTACGCGGGAGCGAAGATGAGATAAGACCAATATGACTTTGATGAGGTATGGAGATACGAATCAAAGTCATAGGCACTTGTAAGACTACAAGGTGCTGGATTGACCCACTATGAGAAAGCTGTATGGATTTAGTCATAAGCTTATCTCATGTATAACCGCGTCACAACGCCCTTCGACCTGAGATCATCATGGATTCCTACATGAGAGTAGCCCCCTCGATGAGTGAGTCTGAGAAATGTATGGCCATACTACGATGGAAAGTAGTTTCCATTTCAATTGTTAGACTACTCAAGAATCGAGAAAGTAATGGTCAAGAACAGGAAGTTGACATTATCCATGCCTCATCCTTGACCAAGTTATCGCGTGACAAAAGGGACGTGACATGGTTGTATGATAGGTTGTATCGTATCATCGATCCCCATATGAATTGGGTAGTCGCAATGTCTTGCTAGAGGCCGCTTGCGACTTGTGGGCTGGTACAATATTGGCCCACCGGGGTCACACACAAAAATAGCCCAATACGAGCAATAGTGTCCAGATTCATTGAATCTAAGATATGTCTAAGATCTAATGAATACAACATTTAATCTAGGATGGATATATGTGTGTGTGTATATATATACATAATTTCGAAATTAAATAATAATAATAATATCATTTAATAATGGTATTATTATATAATATTTGTTTTACATTTAATTTATTTGATAAATTAAATATTTAAAACAAATAGAGATATTGTATCTCAGATTTGATTTTCGAATAAAGATGTGATATCTCATATTTAATTGAGTTGAGATACAGTATCTCAAATTTAATTAAATAGATATATATCATATCTCAGATTTGATTTTCAAATAAAGATGTGGTATCTCATATTTAATTGAGTTGAGATATAGTATCTCAGATTTAATTAAATAGATATATATCATATATCAGATTTGATTTATAGAAATAAATTAAATCAAAGAGCTTTTAATATGGATTAATTAAATAGATTAGATTAGATCTCATTGGATGATTTAATTAAATTATTTAATCCAAATTGAAATTCAAGGACTAATTGATATTAGTCTTGAATATTTTAATACGGCCCAATTAGGGTTTTAGAAACTCTATAAGTAGATATTGATCTAAGTCGTATTACAAAAATGAACGAACAAGCCTCAAAAGTAGTCCTAGAGAGAAAAATGAGAGACACAAAGTAAGAAGGCGCTAGCACGCTGACGTACATGTTGGAGAGCTGTTCGGTGTGGATACCGGTAGAGGGAGTGGATTCATAGAGTCGGCTCCTAGAGATTGATCGAACAAGAAGGTGTTAGCCCACGTGTTTGCAAAGGTCGAACAAGAAGGTGTTAGCCCACGTGTTTGCAAAGGTCGCTCACGAGTTCGCATAGGTACGGTTTCTCTAACGAACCTTGATCTAAACGCCGTTGATAGATTCTCTTTATGGGATTCGTAAAATTTAAAATGGATGAGATTCCTTCCGCTGCGTGTACGGATCCCAACAGTGGTATCAGAGCCAGGTCAACCGTGCTTTTAGATTGGGTTTTCTATGTTCGAAAATCACGTTTTTTCCTTGACCCCGCCCGCTAACCGGCTAGCAGGACCGCCGTAGGGACCCCGGTTGATTGTCCATAGATATGAATTTAATATAACTTGGTTGAGAAGTAGTCAACTCCAATCAATCAAGATATGAATTTGATTCATCGTATTAAATTCAATCAATCAATCAATATATGAATATGATTCATCATATTAAATTCAATTAATCAATTAAGATGTGAATTTAATTAACTCGATAATTTAATCATGATATTTTCTTTCATATTGTATGAATTAATATTTGTTGAGATTAATTATTCAAAGTTGTTTGGGTATGGTGAACAACATGGCTCTAGAATTTACAAATGTTGTATTATTTAAATATGGCCTGCGAGCCATGCCTCTCTCTAAATATTCTTGATGTACATTCTCTTCTCATCTCACTCCCTCAATGTTAAATGAGGTTTCTCTTGATGTATTTCTCCTTTTATTATTTAGAGAAGTCTTCTCATTGGCTTGAGAGGACTTTAGGTTAGATGAGCCATGTTGTGTCACATTTTAATTATGTTTTGATTTGATCACTGCATGATTAATTTAGAGTTTATATGAGATACAATCGTTATTGCATTCATATAAGTAAAATTAATAGGATTAATTAGATTATATCAAATATACCCTCTAAATAAAATCTTAAGTCGTAATGCCGCCAATTAATGAATACTTGTCAAAACCTAGATCACCCATTTGTATGTTCCACCAAAGTGGATGCACTTGAGTTATCTTGGTGAGACAAGAGTGGGTAATGGTGATACTCAACATTCATTATTGTCTTGACTTAATTGAGATTATCAAAACGGTTTTGGATCTCAAGGCATTAGATGGGATTAAACGTGTCGGGTCATATGATGATAGAATCCCATAAAGATCTAAGAGTTACATGTGATGTAATTGGCAAAGAGGTTGCCTACCTAAATAACTTGATTTTTAAGCGTCCTGCCAAAGCGGACTTAAATTTAAGCCAAATATGGATCTTAGCCCACTAATTATAATGAGGGTTGTTAATTCAGTGGGAGATTACTAATCAACTTTGCATATCTTTTAGTTGTAGAATCATATCGTCTAGTAATACCGCAACACCATCAATGCGATCAGTCCTTAAGAAGGACGAACTCGATGAGACAAACTTTCTTGACATGTTTGGGAACTTAAGCGTTGATCCTAAACACGAAAGAAAGGAGTATCTCATAAATCAACCCATTCCTTACGAGCCTGAGCCAATGCTCCAAGAGTTCACAAAGATGCTTACTTGAAGCATCACGATGACTCTATGGATGTAGGATGCCTGATGCTCGCCACTATGGTTCCATATCTACATAGAGATCTAGAACTTGTGGAAACCTCTCGAGATGATTTTTCATCCTATGGAAATGTTCCAAAGAACAGCAAGGCAAGAGGCTTAGATTTCCCATGTCCCAGAGTTAGCTACAGATGTGATCTTGAACTCACTCCTAGGAAGTTATGATAACTTTGTCATGGATTACAACATGAACAACATGGAGGAATCAATTTCTGAATTGCATGGGATGCTCAAAACAGTTGAGCAGAGCATTAAGGAGAAGCCCAACACTGTTTTGTTGGTTCAAGGGGTATGAAACCGAAAGCCAAGAAGGCAAAACCTCTGAAGGATGGGGTCTGCTTCTTCTACAATGAACTTGGTCATTGGAAGAGGAATTGCAAACTCTACATCGAAGATCTGGAAAGAATAAGAAGGATAGCGGGGCTATCGCTTCACGTATCTATGTCATAGATATTCACTTTTCTACTTCCTCAACATGGGTATTAGATATTGCATGTGGTTCTCACATTTGTATAAATGTGCAGGATCTCAAGGACAGTTGAAAATTGAATGGACATATCTATGACAAAAACTACCAAAAGGATCAAGTCAAATGATTTGAATCCAACCTACCTATGGCATTGTCGTCTAGGCCATATAAATAAGAAACGCATTTCGAAACTCCATCAAGATGGATTTCTTAACTCATTTGATTTTGAATCATTTGATACATGTGAGTCTTGTTTATTGGGAAAGATGACAAAGACACCTTTTACTGGGCATAGTGAGAGGGCCATTGATTTATTGGGCCTCATACATATGCCAGAGGAGGTTATATGTACTTCATTACATTTATAGATGATTTTAGAAGATATGGATATATCTATCTAATGAAACATAAGTCTGAATCTTTTGAAATGTTCAAAACATTCTAGAATGAAGTGCAAAACCAACTTGGTAAAACAATTAAAGCACTTCGATCTGATCGGGGGGGGGGCAAATATTTGAGCCAAGAGTTCATTGACCATCTTAGGAGTTGTGGGATCATCTCACAACTAACTCCTCCCTGGAACATCACAATGGAAACGGAGGAATCGAACTCTATTAGATATGGTTCGATCTATGATGTGTCAAACAGATCTTCCACCTTCCTTTTGGGGCTATGCCCTAGAAAGCAATTGCGTTCACACTAAATCGTGTTCCATCAAAGGCGGTTGAAAAGACACCATATGAGATATGGGTGGGCGAAACCCAGTTTGTCATTTCTTAAAATTTGGGGATGTGAGGTTTACGTTAAACCGCAAGCCTCGATAAATTATCATCCGATCCTCAAAATGCCTTTTCGTGGGGTATCCTAAGGAAACTAAAGGATACTATGTCTATATCCCTACCGATAATAAAGTGTTTATTATCCGAAATGGTATCTTTTGGAAAAAGAGTTTATCTCTAAGAGAACCAGTGGGAGTAAGGTGTACCTCGAAGAAGTTCGAGAGCCACAAGACAACGTAGAACCACAGATGGAAACCGGAGAAGACTCACAACAAGTTGTTCAGCCTGCTCAAGTAACACAAGGCCCACGAAGGTCCAATAGATCACGGCTACAACCTCAGAGATATGGATTTCTAATTACTGGAAGTCGTGATGTTTTGCTCATTAAGCAGAATGAGCCAACTACCCATCGAGAAGCCGTAGTGGGACAAAACTCCGAAAGATGGCTTAATGCCATGAAGTCTGAAATGCAATCCATGTACGAAAATGAGGTATGGACCTTAGTCGAGCCACCTGAAGGTGTAAAAACCGTTGGGTGCAAGTGGGTTTTCAAAGAGAAAACTGACATGGATGGCAAAGTAAATGTCTTCAAGGCTCGACTGGTTGCAAAAGGGTTCACTCAAACTCATGGTGTGGACTATGATGAAACCTTTTCCCCAGTTGCAATGGCCAAATTAATCAGAATCCTTCTTGCCATTGCAGCATATTATGACTATGAAATATGACAGATGGACATCAAAACAGCCTTCCTTAACGGAAAGCTCCTTGAGGATGTGTACATGACACAACCTAAGGGTTTTGTGCGTTGTATTTCTAGTGCTTTATGTAGATGACATCCTACTTATTGGGAATGACATTCCTGCCTTGCAGAGTGTCAAGTCTTTGTTAGGAAAGTCTTTCTCAATGAAAGATTTAGGCGAAGCCACTTACATCCTAGGGATCAGGATCTATAGAGATAGATCCAAGAGGCTGATAGGCCTAAGTCAGAGCACATACATAGACAAGATACTGCATAGATTCAGTATGAAGGATTCAAAAGGGGTAATGCGCCCATGTCTCATGGCATCCATCTCGGTAAGAATCTGTGTCCTAGTACACAAGATCAAAGAGACCGCATGAGTAAGATTCCATATGCCTCCGCCATTGGATCTATCATGTATGCCATGTTATGTACTCGACCGGATGTCTCATTTGCCTTAAGTATGACCAGCAGATATCAACAAGATCCCGGTGAGGATCACTGGACTGCTGTCAAGAGTATCCTAAAGTACTTAAGAAGGACTAAGGACTTATTCTTGGTATATGGTGGATTGGAAGATGAGCTCTGTGACAAAGTTACACAGATGCGAGTTTCCAAACTGACCAAGATGATCAGAGATCGCAATCTGGATATGTGTTCATTTTGAATAGTGGTGCGGTAAGCTGGAAGAGCTCTAAGCAGAGCACTGTAGCTGATTCTGTAATAGAAGCGGAGTATATAGTAGCATTTGATGCTGCCAAGGCCGTTTGGATCAGAAAGTTCATTACTGAACTAGGGATGGTTCCTACCATCTCAAATCCAATAGACTTGCTCTGTGAACAATAGCGGCGCTATTGCACAAACCAAGGAGCCTAGGTCACATCAAAGGACCAAACACATACTCAGGCGATTTCATCTTATCAGAGAAATCAATGATAGAGGTGATATAAAAATATGCAAAGTACCAGGAGAAGGCAATGTTGCTGATCCTCTTACTAAGCTGCTTGCACAAGTAAAACATGAGCGTCATGTTAGGGCAATGGGAATTAGGGTAATTAATGATTGCACCTAGTGCAAGTGGGAGTCTGTTGGAAATTATGCCCTAGGGGCAAGTCATTGTACTTTAAATGTTAATGTTATTTAAAGTATTCTCCTTTAGTTATCATTTCATTTGCATGTTTATAATGATAATCGATCCTGGATATATCTAATAGATTATCCTAAATGTCCTCGGTCGGTCATCTACGCGGAGCGAAGATGAGATAAGACCAGTATGACTTTGATGAGGTATGGAGATACGAATCAAAGTCATAGGCACTTGTAAGAGTACAAGGTGCTGGATTGACCCACTATGAGAAAGCTGCATGGATTTAGTCATAAGCTTATCTCATGTATAACCGCGTCACAACGCCCTTCGACCTGAGATCATCATGGATTCCTACATGAGAGTAGCTGATCTTTGACCTAGTCAAAAGTCACCTTTGACCGGGTGATGATAAAGGCTTGGATTGGGATCCATGGTTTTCATGCAGAGGAATGTGAATGGTCAAGATGGAATTTGTCCTCACATTTGTAGAGAGATAATCTTGGCCCCTCGATGAGTGAGTCTGAGAAATGTATGGCCATACTACGATGGAAAGGAGTTTCCATTTCAATTGTTAGACTACTCAAGAATCGAGAAAGTAATGGTCAAGAACAGGAAGTTGACATTATCCATGCCTCATCCTTGACCAAGTTATCGCGTGACAAAAGGGACGTGACATGGTTGTATGATAGGTTGTATCGTATCATCGATCCCCATATGAATTGGGTAGTCGCAATGTCTTGCTAGAGGCCGCTTGCGACTTGTGGGCTGGTACAATATTGGCCCACCGCCAATCTCATGTGGGCCTACTGGTCACACACAAGAATAGCCCAACACGAGCAATAGTGTCCAGATTCATTGAATCTTAGATATGTCTAAGATTTAATGAATACAACATTTAATCTAGGATGGATATGTGTGTGTGTGTATATATATACATAATTTCGAAATTAAATAATAATAATAATATTATTTAATAATGATTTTATTATATAATATTTGTTTTGCATTTAATTTATTTGATAAATTAAATATTTAAAACAAATAGAGATATTGTATCTCAGATTTGATTTTCGAATAAAGATGTGATATCTCATATTTAATTGAGTTGAGATACAGTATCTCAAATTTAATTAAATAGATATATATCATATCTCAGATTTGATTTTCAAATAAAGATGTGGTATCTCATATTTAATTGAGTTGAGATATAGTATCTCAGATTTAATTAAATAGATATATATCATATCTCAGATTTGATTTTCGAATAAAGATGTGGTATCTCATATTTAATTGAGTTGAGATATAATATCTCAGATTTAATTAAATAGATATATATCATATCTCAGATTTGATTTATAGAAATAAATTAAATCAAGAGGCTTTTAATATGGATTAATTAAATAGATTAGATTAGATCATTGGATGATTTAATTAAATTATTTAATCCAAATTGAAATTCAAGGACTAATTGATATTAGTCTTGAATATTTTAATACGGCCCAATTAGGGTTTTAGAAACTCTATAAATAGATATTGATCTAAGTCGTATTAAAAAAGAATGAACGAACAAGCCTCAAAAGAAGTCCTAGAGAGAAAAATGAGAGACACAAAGTAAGAAGGCGCTAGCACGCTGACGTACATGTTGGAGAGCTGTTCGGTGTGGATACCGGTAGAGGGAGTGGATTCATAGAGTCGGCTCCTAGAGATTGATCGAACAAGAAGGTGTTAGCCCACGTGTTTGCAAAGGTCGAACAAGAAGGTGTTAGCCCACGTGTTTGCAAAGGTCGCTCACGAGTTCGCATAGGTACGGTTTCTCTAACGAACCTTGATCTAAACGCCGTTGATAGATTCTCTTTATGGGATTCGTAAAATTTAAAATGGATGAGATTCCTTCCGCTGCGTGTACGGATCCCAACAGTGGTATCAGAGCCAGGTCAACCGTGCTTTTAGATTGGGTTTTCTATGTGCGAATATATGTGATATATATGCAATAACCGAATCCTATATGCGTTGAGATCGATTTATGTTTAGAACCGATTATACATGCGATGTATATATGTCTAAAACCGAAACGCGTGGTTCTGAATCGTTCAGGATCACACTGAGGTCGGACGTTCTGAATCGTTCAGGATCTATGGGGTTTGAAATTTTAGAAATTAATTTCGAAAATCACGTTTTTTTTCCTAGAAACAAATTTCGAAAACAACATGTTATTTTGAAATTAATTTTAGAAATTAATTTCGAAAATCACGTTTCCTTGACCCCCATATTGTATGAATTAATATTTGTTGAGATTAATTATTCAAAGTTGTTTGGGTATGGTGAACAACATGGCTCTAGAATTTACAAATGTTGTATTATTTAAATATGGCTGCGAGCCATGCCTCTCTAAATATTCTTGATGTACATTCTCTTCTCATCTCACTCCGTCAATGTTAAATGAGGTTTCTCTTGATGTATTTCTCCTTTTATTATTTAGAGAAGTCTTCTCATTGGCTTGAGAGGACTTTAGGTTAGATGAGCAATGTTGTGTCACATTTTAATTATGTTTTGATTTGATCATTTGCATGATTAATTTAGAGTTTATATGAGATACAATCGTTATTGCATTCATATAAGTAAAATTAATAGGATTAATTAGATTATATCAAATATACCCTCTAAATAAAATCTTAAGTCGTAATGCCGCCAATTAATGAATACTTGTCAAAACCTAGATCACCCATTTGTATGTTCCACCAAAGTGGATGCACTTGAGTTATCTTGGTGAGACAAGAGTGGGTAATGGTGATACTCAACATTCATTATTGTCTTGACTTAATTGAGATTATCAAAACAGTTTTGGATCTCAAGGCATTAGATGGGATTAAACGTGCCGGGTCATATGATGATAGAATCCCATAAAGATCTAAGAGTTACATGTGATGTAATTGGCAAAGAGGTTGCCTACCTAAATAACTTGATTTTTAAGCGTCCTGCCAAAGCGGACTTAAATTTAAGCCAAATATGGATCTTCGCCCACTAATTATAATGAGGATTGTTAATTCAGTAGGAGATTACTAATCAACTTTGCATATCTTTTAGTTGTAGAATCATATCGTCTAGTAATACTGCAACACCATCAATGCGATCAGTCCTTAAGAAGGACGAACTCGATGAGACAAACTTTCTTGACATGTTTGGGAACTTAAGCGTTGATCCTAAACACGAAAGAAAGGAGTATCTCAAATTTGATTTTCGAATAAAGATGTGATATCTCATATTTAATTGAGTTGAGATACAGTATCTCAAATTTAATTAAATAGATATATATCATATCTCAGATTTGATTTTCAAATAAAGATGTGGTATCTCATATTTAATTGAGTTGAGATATAGTATCTCAGATTTAATTAAATAGATATATATCATATCTCAGATTTGATTTTTGAATAAAGATGTGGTATCTCATATTTAATTGAGTTGAGATATAATATCTCAGATTTAATTAAATAGATATATATCATATCTCAGATTTGATTTATAGAAATAAATTAAATCAATAGGCTTTTAATATGGATTAATTAAATAGATTAGATTAGATCTGTTGGACAGATTTAATTAAATTATTTAATCCAAATTCGAAATTCAAGGACTAATTGATATTAGTCTTGAATATTTTAATACGGCCCAATTAGGGTTTTAGAAACTCTATAAGTAGATATTGATCTAAGTCGTATTACAAAAATGAACGAACAAGCCTCAAAAGTAGTCCTAGAGAGAAAAATGAGAGACACAAAGTAAGAAGGCGCTAGCACGCTGACGTACATGTTGGAGAGCTGTTCGGTGTGGATACCGGGTAGAGGAGTGGATTCATAGAGTCGGCTCCTAGAGATTGATCGAACAAGAAGGTGTTAGCCCACGTGTTTGCAAAGGTCGAACAAGAAGGTGTTAGCCCACGTGTTTGCAAAGGTCGCTCACGAGTTCGCATAGGTACGGTTTCTCTAACGAACCTTGATCTAAACGCCGTTGATAGATTCTCTTTATGGGATTCGTAAAATTTAAAATGGATGAGATTCCTTCCGCTGCGTGTACAGATCCCAACAATTGTAACCGCTACAACTTGTTGGTGCTCTTTTATTCAGTTTGAAATTCAAATTTGTTGAGGTTTTACTCCCAAAACCGCTACAAATTTTATTTGTAGCGGTTTGTCCCTTACAACCGCTACAAATATTTAACTATTTAAAATTTGAGGAAATATCTTTTTATTCAAAAATTATAAACTCCGTTATTTATTTTACAATATCTATTTTATTTAACTATAATAAATTGATTTTTCAAAATACATTTTTCATTACATATGGTTATATATTATAAGTGACATTAATAACCTAATATAAATGAAATATAAGTTCTAAAATAATACTCCAATATCGAAAACCCACCAAAATTAAAGATAACAAATATTTAAGGAAATGAGATTCTCAACAAACCAAATAATTAAACGTACAAGAACAGAAATCCAGCGGTACAAAATTGTGCGTGAAAATAAAAAATAACTATCAGGAGCCTGTTCATCAGGTCCTGTCTCGGGGGGCATGTGCACGACCAGAGGTAACACGCCCTCATCATCAGTAGCAGCACGTGGGGGGTATGGGGGAATCCTCGTAGATGAACGGGGGAGGGGGAGGCTCGAGAGATGGAAATCATATGTAATGTAACAACTTTGTCAAGGCCCCAATAACAACATCCCAGCTCTGCCTCTGACTAGCGTACCAACGGTCGTATCTCTCCTACATGCACCTATTCTTGGCCTCATGCTTGGCCCTCTGTGCAGCAACCTACTCGGCAGCCTGCGCAACAACCTTCTTGGCAATGATCGCCTCAACTGCTTCCGGTGGTAGCCTCCTCGAGCTGGAGGTTCCGACCTCAGAGCAGGAGGACTTTCCGTATACCATGCTAGGCCTAGCGCCTAGCCCCATGCCCTTAACGCAGCCAGGATGCTCGACTGGGCCAACAACAGCTTTCAATGGGGCCGTTGGATTCACAGACCCCTGTGACTCCGGCGTCTGCGACGCTCGCATCTCTACCTAGCTCTGCTTAATCCGAGCCTGACGCACAGATTTCATAAAACATTAATCAAACAATTAATTCAATTTAAATATACAACAAACATTATATAAATAATGTTACTATTATCCCCTCTGCTGCCTCAGAGGTCGGCGTCTTATCACGGTGTCTATGGGTGCGTGTGAACAACTGCCCATAGTCCGTCTGACGGTTCTCCTCCCGAGCCTTCTCTTGCTGAAAGAATTAAAAACATATAAACTTTGTTATTTCAAAAACAAAACAATCATCATTTAAACCTAAAATTAATTTAACTTTCAACATATATACCATCTCACAGTAGGTCACAACAAACGTATTGGATCCTGCCGTGTGATGGACTCTCTGGTGTGCCAAGCTTCTGGCGTTCCTCTGTGACAGAGCCTACAAGGAGGAACAAACAAAATGTAAAGTGAATTTAATTATTATTTTGATATCTTGTAAACTATATTTAAAGTTTAAACTATATTTAAACTATAAAGTAATTTAAACTATAAATTAACTAATATTTCAACTATATTTCAACTACATTTAAACTATAAATTAAGTGAAACTATTAATTAATTTAAACCAAATGTAGACTATAAATTAATTTAAACTACATTTAAACAAAATTAATTTAAAGAAAATTTAACATTTAAATTTAGTAATGTTTAAACAAAATTTTAACTATAATTAATTAAAAAACGAACCTGTCCGTCTGCACTCCTCCTATATTGGACGAAACCCACCCAGGCATTTGGGTCCACGTCGTCTAGGACTTTCTCGATCAGCTGATGCAAAGGAATAGTCTCATCTCCATTCTACTGGGTGTAGAGACGACCTCTCCGGCTCTTCCACCCTTCCCCCATTTTCAGCTGTACGTACCTCTTCGCGTGGGCGCACACTTTAAACTTTTTCTGTATCATAATTTAATTAGTAATTA
This sequence comes from Acacia pycnantha, assembly GCA_025563575.1. NCBI lineage: Eukaryota > Viridiplantae > Streptophyta > Magnoliopsida > Fabales > Fabaceae > Acacia > Acacia pycnantha. The sequence goes on from JAMWYP010000348.1 coordinate 107,496, forward strand.
ATTAATTAAGAGATAAATAAAAAAATAAACCACAAATTATAACTATTAACAGGTAACATTTAATTAAACAACATAACATACCTGCACAATGTCAACAAATGCTTTGTCCTTATTTTCCTTCGGAACACGCTTCTAATCATGGAAGAAAATCGGGAACCATCCCCAATTCCCGCCAAATCTTGACAGGAATTGGTTTAACAGGTGACCACCATTGCCGATCGGCTGGTCCGTGTCCTCGTTCCAGGGGACTATGACACGATACCCGTCCATCAAAGTGACAGTGGCAACATCAAGCGTCCTCCTACTAATGTTCCCATGTGTATCTGCACAATTAAAAAACATTTTTGTATTGCATTTAAATAAAATTTAATTAAACATACAGAATTTAAATTTATTTTTTTTCCAAAATACTAATTACATTTACCTTCGACATCCACCACAAATCCGATGGAACGCGAAGACGACGATCGAGGGTTCCCTTGGTCCCGCTTGTTTTCCTGGTCGATAAACTGTTCCACCTCCGCTATGGGAATGTCAATATGGATCTCCTCATCTTCGTCTAAGTCGTCGAATGACATACTTACGCCTCGTTCTCCCCCTACAGTCTTTAGGGTCTCTGGGTTTTGGATTGGCTCATTGGCGAAGAGCTACTCAAATTCGCTCCCCAACTGAGAGGGCGGAGGGATATTTAGAGCCCCACGCCCTCTCGTACGGTCCCTCTACTACTACTGCCCCTTATAGGCCTCTTCTCTCGGGCAACTGCTTTCCCTTTTCCCTTATCCTGAGAACCCATGATGTGAAAGGTACAATTTGAAAGGTTGAAAAGGTGAAAAATCAAAACCTTGCGCGTGTGATTCAAAATGAGGAGTACTGTTTAAAAACTGCTACTTTTTGTAGCGGTTTTCCTAAATAACCGCTACAAATTGAAGAAAATTGTTGCGGTTTGGTATAAACTGCTGCAAAAACCGTGACAAATATGCCTCGTACAACGTGATATTTTGTAGCGGTCAAATTTACTGACCTTTTCGATTATGTAGTAGTTATAGGAAGAACCGCTACAAAATGTTTGTCCTTTGACATTCTGTAGCGGTTTTTGGGAACAACAGCTACAAAATGATTTTTTTGGGCAAAAAAATTTCCAAACTAATTAGTTTATGAATCAAACTAATTAGTTATAGGAAGAACCGCTACAAAATGTTTGTCCTTTGACATTCTGTAGCGGTTTTTGGGAACAACAGCTACGAAATGATTTTTTTGGGCAAAAAAATTTCCAAACTAATTAGTTTATGAATCAAACTAATTAGTTTGGTAAAAATAATTAAAATAAAAAACCCTCAATCAAGTTAATTATTTTCTTTAATTTGTCCAAAAGAGTCGTGAGTAATAAATTAAAAATAACGAAATAACTGAAAATAGTCCAACATGCCTGTGAAGATTCGGATTCAGTATAGCTGCCGATCTCCCACGAAAAACTCGCTGTCTCATTTTGATCAGAGATATTTTCATGAGAGAAAGGTGGCTATAATGGAACCCAATCTTCGGTCGCATGTTGGACTATCTTCAGAAGAGTAGAAGTCTTCACATTAAAGAAATGATTAAACTTTGGATTGTCACTGAAGAAACTGCCTCGCAAGGATGAGAGAAGTAAATATCTACAGCCCTTATCTCTAGAGATAAGAGATCAGAGCTGCAGATATATGCACGTCTTCAACTACCAAGCCAAGATAGTTCATTCAGTTACAAGCCGAGATTTAGTAATTTCTTGAATTTTTATAATGGGTTAAGGAGTGATTTTACCAATAAACTATTGGGCCAGGAGCAACCAACACAATTAACTATTGATTGGACCTTAAATACCAACAAACTATTTAATATGTAAAATCTGCACAAATCCGTTACCACCAATTAACGTCTGTTACTATTCATCTCCTGTTTCAATATCCTCTGACCATCTTTCCATTTAGAAGAGGAGTTAAAAAAACGAACTGGTAAAGCTGGGGATTTCTCCAACAACATGCAACTCTATCAACTAATAATAACCTCAACACTAACCATACACTAACCATTTCGTTCACCCGCGTTGCTCCTCTTTTTCCCCTAAAAAGAGGATGATCAAAAAACAGGAAAAAAAATCCAGGAATATACTCAAGGCAGAGGACATATACAATTTATCGAATAAATCTTTCAAGCACACGCAATGATACAGGGGTGAATAAAGAAGCTGGAAATCTGGTGAAGACAGAGTGGAAATCTGGTGAAGGCAAAAAAATAGATTGCCCAAATGTCAAACACCAAACACGGGCTTGACAGATCAAAAACCGAATAGTACGCACGACCTTCACAGATTCGAAATCAGAGGAAGAAACCACAACGGAAAAATCATCGGATCTTGGTCGCGTGGTGGCTGGAACGTTGATTGGAGATTGAAGATTTTTCTGCCCGAGACGTTGATTCAATGGAAAAATCACTGGATAAATCACCGGAGCTTGGTCGCGTGGTGGCTGGAACGTCGATTGGAGATTAAAGATTTTTCTGCTCGAGACGTTGATTCAATCCAGGCCACTCTGATTCTGTGCTCAATTGAAATTACTAGAATCGGATCATTCGAGGGGAATTTCAACATCTCCGTCGGTTATCTCCTGCTGCAGATCCTTAGGGTCCTTCCCGTCCACAGTGCATCCAACAGAAACACAACGTGGCGGCTGACGGCACCACCGACACCTTGGAGAAAGACCCAGGGGACCGATCTTCGGGGCTATCGAACTGGCCGCACCAACCTCACCGCCCATCACTCAGACAAAGATATTGATAAACCCTAATTATATATTTTATCTCACCTTATTCATTTATTTTGGGGACTATTTTAGGCTAATTTGGATATATTAGATAATATTTGGATTGTTAGCCAATTTTAGGAAATAATATAAATCTGAATTAATTATGAGATTATTGGGCCTAATTTATTAATATTCTGATTAATATATTGTGATTAAATAATAATTATAATATATGATAGATCATGATTTTATCATATTTAGATCCTATGGTGTAGAATTTTTCAGGGAAACTAAAAGGAAATCCAATGGTGGAATTTTATTTGACTCAAGTTGGTACTCAAAAACCCTCTCTTCCTCTTATAAATTAACCTAACCTAGCAACATACAAAGGAAGGAGAGCTTGCCGCCAAACTCATTCACTAAAGACGAAAGACGCTGAGACACAGGAGAGTAAATTCATTCAACCATTTATTCATCCACTCACGGGACCCACCATAATCCCCTGAACGTCAATTGAATAATCAATTCATCAATTGATTTATTCAATTCATATTTCCTCCGGTGGACTGCGTCGTAACCGAGGCATTTGATTTAATCAATTCGTCTCTTCTCCCCTCATGGCCGTGGTTGATTGCTTGAAGGAGTTTGAAGAGGAGGATTCCATGGTAGCTTAAACTCTTAAAGAGGCAATTTGGGAGGAGTATGGAGGGAGCTAAAGCCTAGGAGCTTACACTTGAAGATCATATAGGAGTGTTTTTCCTTTTATCGATTTGTTTCAAGACTTTAAAATTATTTAGTTTTAGATAATTTTGAGCTGTTTTAAAGAGAACAATCTAGTTTTAGATTGTAAACTTATTTTTATTGGATTAGATTGATAATTTGAAGTTTTTATGTTTGAGACAAGTGCTGGATTCTTGTTTGCAACTTTGGATTGTCAATTGAATTAATAATTGAGTTTTTGTTATTAACTTAATTGTCAATTGGATTTATCGATTTAATTATTTAATTAAATCGATAAATTGTCTAGTTGTTTAATTGGATAATTGTAAACAAGATTCTAAAATTATTTAGAAATTAACTGTGATTGATTTTTAATTAATTTAATTAGCCACTACTTATTTCACTATGAGTTTTCTAGTGGAATAAGTGTTACTGAACTTGAGGGTTTCTCATGTTTCAATTAGGTGATTAAATTCATTAATTCCAATCTTTCATTAATCTCCCTTTGGTCTAATAAATTAATTTGGGCTAAGAAAGTTAACTCCATGTGAATCCTAAGTTGTCCCCTTTATCACTCATAACTGAACTAGATCTTTGATGTTTGATTTGCTTTTAATCAATCTTCTTTTTAGGATTTTAATTATTCTCTCATAACAAAAACCCCCTCGAAAATTGCATTCATATTCATATGATTAGTTTCACTTTCATTTAGGTTTAGATTATATTTTCATCTTACATTTAGTTAATTAATTGCATATAGGTAGTAGTATCTTGCATTTTAATTAGGTTCATTCCATTCTATTGCATTTTTCATCACCTAAATTCAACCTAAAGAAAAACCCACAGCTTGCTCCTTGGGAGAATGACCTAGGTTGACCCTAAACTATATAATAAGTTAGAACCTAGTTTAATTGACTGCTTTAGCGACAAAAGCAGAACATCGATTTTGGCGTTGTTGCCGGGGAGCTAAGTAATTGGCTCCTTAGGTAGTCTAACTGTCAAATTCACTTTTGACAAGGGGTTTCTCGTGAGAAGTTTTATTAGTTTTGCATTTTTGATTTTTCATTGCATATAGTTTAAGATTTTTGCATTTAGGTAACTTGCATAGCATTCATTGCATTATTGCATTGTCTTGACTTGGTAGCTTCTGTGTGGTGTGTTAGATTAAATTTGATATAATTTTGAGTTTATTTGTTTGAATTCACCATGTTTCCAAGTTAACTCATAACATACCTGCAATTTTTTTTTTTTTGAAACTTCTTTTTCTTTTGCATTTGTATTTTTTTCTTATATTCCTTTTCTTAGTTTTTTTTATAGGTTATAGTTTGATAGTGATCTTGTGATTCATTTGGGAATTAATTCTATTGAACTTTCATGGCTTGGTTTAATGGTAATCAATGTTCACTCTTTCAATCTCACTCTTTTGTAGGAGATTCGACCAGAAGAGAAGAGTCTATCTCTCAAAGCATCGATTCCATTCAACAAACAATACGGGCTCTTCAAGCTAATTTGGGAATTCAAGATACGAATCCAATTGGTCGAGAATGTCCTGGTCCATTCCACCACCCATATCATGAACCAAATCACTCACCACACCTACCCTATAGATCATACCATGAGCCTTCTCCACCACCATACAACCCATATTATGAGCATTCTCATAATCCTCCACCATACAACCGAATGCCATACCATGAACCTACTCCTTCATTTCATCCCACTTCCCGACCATGTCATCTATCTCATGAATCCCTATACCCATTTGAGCCACCTTATGTACCCCATTCTCAACCTTGTGTGTCAAACCAAGAACCTACCGCTAGTGAAGTCATTAGAAAATTGCAAAATCAAGTGACTCAGACGGTAGACGAGGAGCGGTCATACAAGGCCAACTTTGACCATCAAATGGACTCTATAATGAGACGAATGGAACATCAAGAGAATGAGAATGAGAGAATGGAAAAGGAAATTGAGCGTCTCACTCAGCAATCACAAGTGTTGAAGACTAATTTCCAAGAAAATCCTCTTCCCATGTTCACACATATAAAAGAAGCGGAGCAACTGAAGAAAGAAAATGAGGAGTTGGAGAAAGGAATGGAGTGGGCTACACAAGAGTCTTCTATGTGTCATACTCCACAAGAGACTGGTCCACCACATACACTTTCATATGAGCCACCCACTCCACCATGCCCCGAACATCCATCCCAACCCTTTACTCCTCAACCTTTCGAACTTGATGCTTTCCTCACCTTGCCATATATGGATGCTCAAACCCTTACACTAAGAAGAATGTATGACCAACTAAAAGTTCGGCATCTACATTTATTCAAGCTCAAAGAGGCTCTTCCTCGTGGATTTTCTGAGGCAATGGAAGACGAAATGGAGGAAATTCAAAAATTCATCAAGGCATTTGTTCACCATGTGCTATGGATAAAAGCCGAAGGAGAAGAAGGAGCTTCATGGTCATGTACCTCCAATGATGATGGGAAAATCGAAGAGCAATACCTAAATGTCACTTCACAAGTGGAAGTTTCCAATCCTTCAGTACCTATTCCCACACAAGCACAAGAAGTGAAACAAGTACAACAGAGCATTGAAGAGTCTTCTCTACCATCTGGTAATAATCTTATCCTAATAGAAGTAGACTCTCCTACTACTTTAACTAATGAAGCAATTCATGATTTGAGTGATGATGAGGTGGATGAAGAAATCATTGTTGAATCCCCTCAAATGTTTGAAAATGTAATTGCTCAACCAATTAGCTCTAGTAGTAATGATTCGATTGTACTTGTTGATGAGTGTGCTCCTACTTATTTATGTGATGCTTTAACTGTTGAAAATGCTTCTCTTCATAGTACTAGGTTATGACCGCTACAGGTTAACCGAGACAAATGATAGTTTTTTTTTTTTTTTTTGTAGTGGGCAGAGAAAAGCTCAGCAACACGGGAACCAGTTTCGAGATAGGTAGGGAGAGTTCATCCAAATCTGGACCGTCCAGATTTAATTTTTTTTTTAACTGTCAATTTTTAAATGAAAAAATCATTTTTTGAAAATATATTAGTTGAAAAATTATCTTTATTTTAGATTATCTACCAATTAAAATAATTATTTTTTAGAAAATAAAAAGTATAAAAAAATTAAATTTGGACCATCCAGATCCCATCTAGACGGTCTAGATGGGAAGAGCTCTCCCTACCTATCCCAAGGATAGGTAGAGAAACTGATTCCCAGCAATACGTCCCTTTCCAGCAGCGTCAAATATGGTATGTTGAGTTGTCCCTTTCTTACCCTTTTCCAGTGTTCAGCGTGTTGTCCTCTTCTTCGAAAATTAAATTCAGTATTGAATGGGAAATAAATTCCCAACGTTCACTGCATCCTTTCTTGCCATATGACATGGGGTCCAATTCTTTGCTTCATTTATCATTGGAAACCTCCTCTAATTTTTTAGCCAAGATATGTGAAGCATTGAATTTCAGAAGTAATTTTCACGCCGGCATTTCATCCTTTCCAGCAAGATCTCACCTGCTCTTCTCTTCTTCAAATAGCTGGTTGGAGAGTCTCTACATCCACAGCAACAAAAATCGAAGAAAGAAGGCCTACCCATCGCCCAACCCATCGTGATTCAGATCCGTCCAGGTGGTCATCTTCAGGTCCACCCATCATCTTCAGGTGGTCGTCCTCAGCCTGCAAATTCGTCATCCATTGTCTTCAGCTTTGTGCTCCGATTCATGACTCAAATCCAAGTGGTCTCCTCGTCGCCCTCACTCGATCAGTCCAAGAACATCATTCTTCAGGTTTATGAGAGCCATCCATCGTCTTCAGATTCGTGATTTTAGATCTGGCTTTGACTTTCATTTTTGTTCTTCCTTTTTTATTGTACACAGTTAATATGCGAGTGGGTTTTTGGAACATGTATCTTCGTTTGTATGCACTGATGAATTATTTTCATCACTCTCAAATTCTCGTTTCATCGCTCTTTGAATCTCGTTCTCTCTCTCTACTATCTGTTCTCTTCGACCTGATTAGGTTCAGGTTAGAATAATGTTCTCTGTTCAGGTTGGATTGAGCCCAAAGCTGTTATGAAGCAAAACTTGTGAAGAAAACAAATAGCAGATGTTGTTAGTGTGATAGTTATCGCATCTAAGGATAGAGCACATGCCCTTAAAAATATCTCTGGCAATGATGTTCCAGTGAGTGACGTTGTAGTTGAATTACAAAAAATTCTAGAAATTGCATCTGACTGTGACTTTCGCTGGCAATGTCTTAACATGATGATGCACCAGATGTGTTGGGAAATGTTTGTTGCTCTAAAAGAACATCAAGATGACTTGATGGACTGGTAGCGATACCATGCCTACAATCTGCTATCATGGCGCACACTACAAAAAAGGGATATTACTTCCCTAAAGGACATTCTTATTTTAAAAATGGAAGTAAAAAAGTGAACATGGTGGCATTCTCATAATTATGTGCTTGAATTTTGAGCTTTAGGCATCCTAAAATATGATTTAGGACGCCTAAAATTATTTTTGCCATCCCAAAAACATTTCAGGATGCCTTAAATAAATTTTTGGCGTCCTAAAATGTTTTTGGGACGCCTAAAATAATTTATTTGGCGCATTTTGGAAAAAAATTGGCGTGGTGGAAATTTTTGAGAATTGTTGGCGTCCTAAAAATTTTTTGGGATGCCAAAAATTAATTATTAGCATCCTAAAATGGTTTTGGGATGCCTAAAATTACCTGGGGAATAACATTTGGCGTCCGGAAATTTAATTTAGGACGCCAAACGTGTCTTTTTTTCTTCTCAAATCTCACCCACTCTCTGTACGTCACAACTGCCTCCATCTTTTCTTATTATTTTGACCTACATCTCTCATCTTTCCCTTCACTTTCTCTCCCATCGTTGCTTTACTCTCACCGCCCAATTTTTCATTCTTCTCTTCTTTGACTTAAGCTTTCAAATTTCTCTTCACCATTGTTCTCTTGACAGTTTCCGGTGACTTTAGCTTCACCTCCACAGTCACCGGTGACTTCCTCTACACCTCCACAGTTGACGACACATACTTCACCGTAGCCCTTTACCCTGTTTCATCCTTGCCGACAGAAATAGATCTGGAGCCATTGACAAGCGAGAAACCTGAGCGAACAGCGTGCCTTGCCAACATCGCCTCCTCCGCTTCAACGCTTTACCTCCACAGTCGCCGGAACATACTCCACCATAGCCCTTTACCCTGTTTTAGCCTTGCCAACAAAATAGATCTGGAGTCATTGCCAAGCAATAAGGAGGAGTGAATAGTGTGCCTTGCCGACAATGCTTCGACTGTAATGCTTGGTGGAGTATGTGCCGACAATCCTTCTATTGTGTAGATCTGATATTATTTTTGTGTAGATCTAATTGGATGATTCTTTGATTGATTTTTGGTTGGAAACTGTTGGAAACGGCGAATTGCTCTCCACTAAAATCCTTTCTCCGTTGCTGCAATGCTTTTTTGGTTTGGGTTTTTTTTTTTTAAAAAAAAAAATATGCCGTTCAGAATTTATAAGGCGTCCGGAATTTTTTTTGGGACGCCAAAACTCTCATTTTTCTCCGTACCCCTATTAGACGTCCCTATGAAAAGGGACGTAAATAAGGCTTAAAAAGAGACATTATAACTATTTTTTGTAGTAGTGGCAAAAACCCCCGAAGGACTAAACTAGATATTATGATACTTATAAATACTTGATTATGATAGTACTTTTGTTTATTATATGATGCAACTATATTTAAAGTTGGTTATGATTGTTAACATGTTCTGATATATAATGCGAATTTATTTGCAAAATATAATAATTGTTTTTCATGCGGTTAAGTCTTAGACTTGACATAGGTTTAATTATCCATGGAGGGAGTATGATTGTCTTGTGCCCAAAAATTGTCCCTACAAATTTCTCTTATAGAGGAAGATCGAGATGACAGAGTATGAACAGATCAGTGTCTTGATGTCTCAACATATTACACCTTATGTTTGCAAAGAGTCATATAGAACTAGTAAGCAAACATGTGCAATGTGGGCACAAGAGGTTTTGCAAGGCCATGACACAAAATGTCATGAAAATTTTTGAGTTGAAAAACATGTCTTCTTTCACTTATGCTCTAAATTGATAGAATATGGGTTACGACACACGGTACATAGGAGTTAAAGAAATTGTCGTCATGTTCTTATATACAGTTGGACATGGTTTAGGAAATAGAATCATAAAGGAACGGTTTCAACATTCAGGAGAAACTATCAGTAAGGTTTTCCACGTGGTTTTAAATGCTTGTGTCAATCTATCCACTGAAAACATCAAACCTCTTGATCCTGAGTTTCATCATTGTCACCCAAATATATGTAATGATCCACGATACTACCCATATTTCAAGGATGTAATAAGAGCAATTAATGGAACTCACATCAGGTGTGTGGTTAGCTAGTCTAAGCAAGACAAATATATCGGAAGAAAGAGATATCCATATATAACATAGAATATCATGGTCGTATGTGATTGGGATATGTGCATTACTTTTGTATTGGCAGGCTGTGAGGGTATTGCACATAATGCTCAGGTATTCCACACTGTTATCTCTACTCTGCTATGAATTTCCCCCATCAACCTCAAGTTATATCTTCAGCAACATCACTTCAATTACATTTTTTTCCCGTATTTATTTCACATTTCCTATAATTTTACATTGTCCAAAAAATTTCCTCATTTATCAGGGAAATATTACTTGGTCGATGTTGGCTATCCAACACCAATTGGATATATTGGTTCATATAGATGTGAGTATTATCAACTTTCAGAATTCAAGCGACAACCGGGATTTCGAAAGAATAACGAATACTTCAATTTTTATCATTCAAGTTTGAGGTGCACTATCAAAAGAACGTTTGAAGTTTGGAAGAATAGGTTTAAAATATTTCGAGATATGCACCCTATAGCTTTGAAACTCAAGTCCACATAGTTTATGTAACAATGGCTATTCATAATCTTATCTGGAGATTTTCCCAAACTGACGTGGATCTTTTTTCAAGCTGAAAAAGGAAATATGGGAGATGAAAATAATAATGATCCACTTAATGTAGCATCCTCATCAAATATTCATACATTATCTTCAACATAAATGAATCATGTTTGTAATAGAATTAGAGATCAACTTGTTAGGTATAGGTGATCCAATTAACAATATACTATTATTTAGTATCAACCTATAAAAACACATTTGTACGCATTTTAACTTATATACAATTTATCCATTAAATATATTTAATTAAGGACTTTATTGTTTATTATTTTTTTAATAATAATTTAAGATTTTTTTTCAAATTTAAATCTTTATCTTCAATTATCACAATATATACAATTAATATTAATATATGTAGTATTCAATAAAATTCATGCTCTTTTCAGTTATTTTCCATCTTAACTGACTTTTCAAATAATAATCAAAGCAATTTCCGTTTGGAAAAAAGTCACTTTGCCACAGTTAATCCAAACATAAATCACATTCACAATCTTACTTATACAAAAATTAGATAGAAAATAAGTCACTTCTCCCACTGCTAACCCAAACGAACGGACTCTAGGCAAGCATTTCAACATGAGCCTACGTTATGAATACCTTATGTGACTGCAGAATATTGTTTCTAATGATCTGCATTTCGTACAGGTCAGTTCTTCCGGAATGAAGCGGATGGAGAAGAAGAAGGTGATCTTCGAGAGCGACATGGAGAAAGATTTTGACGTGATTGTGTTCGCCACTGGATTTAAAAGTGCAGCTAATAAGTGGCTCGAGGTATGTTATTTCAACTCTCCTTTAAACTCCCACTAATTCTAAATAATGTAAGACCATTAGATTTGAATTTGGATATATTAACAGAAGAGGGTGTTGAATGATGTAGGACTATGAGTATCTATTGAATGAGAAAGGGATGCCAAAGAATGAAGTTCCAGGGCACTGGAAGGGAGAGAGAAGGGGATATACTGTGCAGGGCTTTCAAGCAGAGGTCTCTTTGGAGTTTCCATGGACGCTGAAGCTATTGCTGATGACATTAATGGAATTCTCAAATTGGCCGCTGAGGCCTCTTCCCTCCCATGACATCAAGTTTTGACGGTTTGAGAACAACTTTGTGAGTTTTAATTTGCAACATTTTAATATAGAATAACTGTTAGATGGTAACAGTGTTGTAGCCTAGTATGGCATAGAAGTTTTTCTTGAAATGAGAGATTGTGTGTAGTTGGATTTTCCTGGTAACATCACGTTGTCTCTATAAATAAATAAAATACTAGTACTTCTTAGCTAGTATATTTGAAAAAGGGTTAAGGTGCAAAAATAGACAAATGCTTTTTTCCAAAGAGCGCCCAGTAGCAAATGCTTTTTTCAGGTGCAAAAGTAACTATGTGGTTACAAATTTGATGCAAAAATAGCGTTTGACCGTTAAGTTTGACTTTTGACCGTTAAGTTTGACTTTTTTTGCTGATTGGACGATGACGTGGCAGTTCAAAGGTGCAAAAATAATTTTAGGATCTTGAAAAAATATTTCAGGTATTGATCGGTACTAAAAGGATACTGAAAAAATATTTCAGGGTACTAACAGGTACTAAAAAGTATTTTCAGGATACTGATTGGTACAAAAAAAAAATTCATAATTTTGAAAAATTATTTTAGGATCTTGAAAAATATTTCAGGTATTGACCGGTACTAAAAGGATACTGAAAAAATATTTGAAATGCCACGTCATCGTCCAGTCAGCAAAAAAAAAGTCAAACTTAACGGTCAAACACTATTTTTGCACCTAATTTGTAACCACATAGTTACTTTTGCGCCTGAAAAAAGCATTTGCTACTGGGCGCTCCTCAGAAAAAAGCACATGTCTATTTTTGCACCTTAACCCTTTGAAAAAAGATAAAGAATAGTTGTTAGCTTTGTGTACGATGACAGACATAGAGTTGGTAATGTGGGCGTGTTAGAAAAGTTCGCATCAAGACGGGTTGGTGCTTTGCCAACATAAGCTCACCAATCCCACCTCTTTTTTCTCATTTTCAACTTGTTTTTTAAAATTAAATTATAAAATTTTATTAACTAAATTCAGATTTCTTTTATATTTTTTTTATAAAATTATATTGTTAAATTAACCTCAAAACTTGCAGATATAAACATATAATCTATTTTACATAATTATTCTATGAATATAAAATGATAAAGCAATAATGAAAATGAGAAATGGATGGATAACTTTTGGGAAAATGTCCAAAAAAGAACTTTGAAAATGCTAAAGGACATAAAGGTGTTCCTAATATTTATAAGAGTGAATATCATTTATGATCCCTGACAAAAAACACATACTTCATTTTGGTCCCTGACAAAAAACCGACCCTTATTCGTTATTTTTATGGGACTAATTAAAAAGGACCTTTTGAAAATTTGTAAGGGATCAAAATGTCCACCAATCGACCCTAATTCGTCTTTTTATAGACTAAAAAGGATTTTTTTTTGTCAGGGACTAAAATGGGGTCCATGTTTTTTGTCAGAGATCAAAAAGGGTATTTACTCTATTTATAATACCAAAAAGGTGTGGGGGCTTGATTTATTCTTTTCAAAATTAAATAGAAATTATAAGAATATCCTTCTGAGTTTAAAAAACATGCTCCCACTTTTTATAAGGTTTAACCAGTTCAGACAAGGTGTTAGCAATTTCTAATAAGATTCTCACAAATTACAATTCAAAAATCAACATTTGCTACATTGGCAAGATATTGATTCCCACTTCTGATAAGGGTTTAACAAGTTCTGATAACATATTAACAAATTCCAATTCAAAATTCACCACTTGCTACGATAACAAGATATTAATTCCCACTTCAGATAAGGGTTTAACAAGTTCATATAAGGTTTTGACAAGTTCTGATAAGATTTTGACAAATTCCAATTAAAAAATAACCACTTGATATAATGAAAAGGTACTGATTCCCACATCTGATAAAGGTTTCACAAATTTAGAAAAGGTTTTAACATATTCTATTAAGATTTTCACAAATTCTAATTCAAAAATCACCACTTGTAACAAATGGCAAGGTATTTATTCCCACTTCCGATAAGGGTTTCACAAGTTTAAATAAGGTTTTAACGCATTCTCAAAAGATTTTCACAAATTCCAATTCAAAGTTCACCATTTGCTACAATGACAAGTATTAATTCACACTTCTAGTAAGGCTTTCAAAAGTTCATATAAGGTTTTAACAAGTTATGATAAGCTTTTAACAAATTCTAATTAAAAATATGAGGCACCAGCACCTACATAGCACCATTTATCACCATGAAAGACCAACATCACTTTTCGGCAAGGCATCTGAGGCACTACCTGAGGTGAAACAATGGACTAAGGATGTAAGACGAAATTGGAGAAAGGAAAGGTTTAAAGGTCAAGAAGGTGGGAAGTCGATGGTGAGAGAGAAAAGTTGATGGTACATGATGGTTAGAACAGATGAAGTGATAGTGACGTTGGTAGTGAACAGTGGTGTTATGGATGCGATGGAGTGGGGGGGTTGACGGTAGTGAAGGTGGAGAGAAGATGATGGTGGTCGATGATATTCCCTTCCTCCTTCTCCATTCAAGGTTTGGCCACCAAGATGAAGGTCTTCTTCCTCCAGACATAGCCTTTCTCAATCTTCCTCAAGCAAGGGTAGGGTTCGGCGGTGGTGGCAGAGTACTTTCCAGCGAAGGTGATGATGGTGAAGCCACTAGAAAGATGATGAAGGTGATGACTGTGATTTCCTCCTCTCTCTCTCGCTCTTTTCTTCTTTGATTTCGGCCTCCAACCACACACCAAAAATGTTGGCTGGCTCCCCCCCCCCCCAAAAAAAACCAAATCTAACTTTTTGGGGAAAAAATGTATGTAAAAGCATTTGTGTCGTTTCCTTTTAATTTGAAAAAAAAGAAGCACTCACACCTCTATGGTATTATAAATATTCAAAACATTTTGTCTTTTGCTATTTTTAAGATTTTTTTGTGTGGAATTTTCCCTAAATGTTTTGTTTTACATGTGTAATTAGTACATAGCGGTAATTAATACAAATTATTAATTAATAAAAATTCATACTCTTTTAAAAAAAATTGGTGAAATGTCCCTATTCAAAAATTTATTAGTTAAAAAGATCTAATATGTTTTTATATACACAAAGTATCAAATTTTTACCGGATCTCATACAGAGGAAGTACCAATATAATATAGGGAAAATTTCAGATAAATACCAAATGAATTTGTAAAACCCTCAGAAGTCCTTTGAATTTGCAAAAAGACTGAGAGGTGATAAGAACTTTTGAGGGTTATGCAATTTCGTGGGAAAAGACTACAATGCCCTTTAATTAACTATACACACCATTCTCATTTGATTCATTCGACTGCCCTAACTTCTTATCCTTCTTCATCGCAACTTCTTCTTTATATCAAAAAAAAAAAAAAATCTTCTTCTCCGTCTTCATCTTCATCGCACAGCTTCTTCTCCGTCTTCATCGCAGCGAAGCTCGTTCTGCATCTTCTTCCTGGTGTCGCCGTGAATCAGCGAGTTCGGACGGAAATTGCTCCGGTCATTCATTCTTTCTTTACCACACGAAAATCATCTGAGGGTTCTTCACCGTCTTCATCCATCGACACTCGTTCTTCGTCGCTACCCTTGATTTTTTGGATTCTGATTGTGATGCTGGTTCGTGGTTCATTCATGATCTTACATGACTTGACCGAATCCTAGTGCACGAAATGAGTTAATTTAAATAGATCTGTGGTTCTGTGGTTCATTATGATTGTTACATGACTCGATGGAAAGAAGATCTGAGTTTTATATTTAATTTTTTGGTTAATTTGAGGTTCATGCGTTCCCTGATCTGAGTTTTACAAATCCTGAAACGATAATTACAAATTTATAAACGATAATTACCATTGTTTCTTCCTGGAATCATTTTTACAAATCTTTCATCCATGTTTTGTAAAACCAACAAAAATACACTTTTACAAATCGTCAAACGATAATTACAAATCCACAAACGATATTTACCAATCCATAAACGATAATTACCATTGTTTCTTCCTAGAATCATTTTTACAAATCTTTCATCCATGTTTTGTAAAACCAACAAAAATGCACTTTTACAAATCCTCAAACGATAATTACAAATCCACAAACGATATTTACCAATCCATAAACGATAATTACCATTGTTTCTTCCTGGAATCATTTTTACAAATCTTTCATCCATGTTTTGTAAAACCAACAAAAATGCACTTTTACAAATCCTCAAACGATAATTACAAATCCACAAACGATATTTACCAATCCATAAACGATAATCCCTAAACCCTAAACACAATTGTTTCCAAATGATCCTTCCCATAAACATAACTACAAATACAGAGTCTCCAACAACATACACATTTGTAAAAATGATTCCCTGAAGAAACAATGATAATTCTTGTCTGTGGATTGGTAATTTGCGTTTGTGGATTGGTAATTATCGTTTCAGGATTTGTAAAAGTGAATTTTATTTTGTTTTTACAAAACATTCATGAAAGATTTGTAAAAATGATTCCTTGAAGAAACAATGATAATTTGCGTTTCAGGATTGGTAATTATCGTTTGTGGATTTGTAAAAGTGCATTTTTTTCTTTTTTACAAAACATGCATAATGGTCATTCTCGTTTCAGGATTGGTAATTTGCGTTTGTGGATTGGTAATTATTGTTTGTGGATTTGTAAAAGTGCATTTTTTTTCTTTTTTACAAAACATGCATAATAGTAATTCTCGTTTCAGGATTGGTAATTTGCGTTTGTAGATTGGTAATTATCGTTTTTGGATTTGTAAAAGTGCATTTTTTCTTTTTTACAAAACATGCATAATGGTAATTCTCGTTTCAGGATTGGTAATTTGCGTTTGTGGATTGGTAATTATCGTTTGTGGATTTGTAAAAGTGCATTTTTTTCTTTTTTACAAAACATGCATAATGGTAATTCTCGTTTCAGGATTGGTAATTTACGTTTGTGGATTGGTAATTATCGTTTGTGGATTTGTAAAAGTGCTTTTTTTTTTTCTTTTTTACAAAACATGCATAATGGTAATTCTCGTTTCAGGATTGGTAATTTGCGTTTGTAGATTGGTAATTATCGTTTGTGGATTTGTAAAAGTGTATTTTTTTTCTTTTTTACAAAACATGCATAATGGTAAGTCTCGTTTCAGGATTGGTAATTTGCGTTTGTGGATTGGTAATTATCGTTTGTGGATTTGTAAAAGTGCATTTTTTTTTCTTTTTTTACAAAACATGCGCATGAGAATATTTGTAAATGCCGTTGGAAATGATTCAATCAACTTTACATCCCTGGTGTACAAAATTTTCCGTAAGACACTTGTAAATGACAGTGCCAATACAATGATTGTTACATCCCTGATTTACAAACATCTGATTTACAAGCATAGAGCACAGCAAAATTGATGACTACCCATACATTTATGGAGAGCACCACATATAAGTACTAAGTGTCAAAATAATTACAAAATTCAGCCTTTAACAAAAACATTCATGTCTTCCTTCTTCTCTTCTTGTGATAGTGCATTTGAGTAGGCAGGAGTCCCAATGCAGCATTTGTAGCCTTATTCAATTCATGGTTGACAAGCCACCACACGAGGTTGCACCTATACTCATTCAGCTCATCATCACCATACAGCATACTTTCATTATGCTCATCATCACCTATACTCGTTCCAATTGTGCAACCAAATCAACACATTACATATGAAGGCACCAAGAAATGAATCCAAGACCTGAAGTCTGCCATCACTACTATTGATTACTCATGACTTGAAATGAAACCCTTCAATTAAAATATTAATATTCTTATTGATACTTCTAATCAATAAAAAATTCTCTACTTAAAACATATTACACGTCTCTCTCGGAGGAGTGATTTTCCTTCACCTATTACTAAATTCACATGTATTGCATTAACTGTTATGAATTTCATGAAGCACATGATGTTTCTGATTTTGCAAGAGGATGGTCATTTGATATTATTCAGTGGAAATACCTGCAATTGAACCAAGAGCTTCGGCAGCTTCATGTCTAACCATTGGATGCTCATTCCCATCCTTAAGTATATTGGATAGTGCAGTCGAAGCAGCTTTGTCTTGTAATTGGCCCAAAACATAAGCAACCTAAATTTTACAGAAATTATCAGCATAGAAAATTAGGAGTATCCATTGGCCCCCAAAAAAAAAAGACAAGACAAGTCATGAGTATACAAGCGCTGCAAATAATTGAAATTCAACCTCTAACCCAACATGGTTCATCTAATAAGACCATCAATTAATGGCTTTTATCGTTTACCCAAACTAAGAAGTTGTAGGCACACTTATTTATCAATTATCGAATGTATGTACAAATATCGAATTTATCTATTTTTAGGAATTTATCTAATTAAGTAAATCTTCTACTAAAAATGGGAGGCATTTTGAGATGAATCAGAATTACGAGACTAACATTAGAAACATTGAATACATATAATGAAGGGCAGCGTCGTCCCAGTTGAATTAGACAATGGGGGTTTATCCCTAGACGGCACAAGCAAAGCCGTAAACTGTAGCCGAGGGAGCCATAATGGAGGCTAGGCTTAGGCTCGGGATCTGCCATTTCCCAGGATCGAAAGCATTCTTGTCAATGTTTTGTTTGGTTTCATGGAAATAGCTAGTCAATATCAGGTATTGTGTTTGGTTTGAATCAAAACAGGGGAACAGGGAAGGGTGAGGATGAATATATATTGGAAAGAGTGGAAGTGGAGGGAGGAATTAAATAGAAAAGGAACCACGTGGGTGAAGGGAGAGGCATGTGCCTGGGCGCAGTGGGTGGAGTGTTTGTTTGATAAGGAAAACCCAAAATCAAAAGAGGGAGAGATGTTGCTTTCTTCCATACCTGACGGAGGCGGCGAAAATGGCTTCGGCGGTGGCGGCGGCGGCGGCGAAAATGGCTTCCACGGCGACGGACACGGCAGCGATGTGACGAAGTGCTCCTGAAGAAGAACGCTCGGCTAGGGCAGGAGGAAATGGCTAATCGTTTTTTGCTCAGATGGAAATTCCCAATTGAATGGAATGAGACGAAGTGCTCCTGCCCTGTTTTAATCACTAAATGAGTTAAGGGCAATGTGATCTTTTCACACGAAATTGCATAACCCTCAAAAGTCCTTATCACCTCTCAGTCTTTTTGCAAATTCAGAGGACTTCTGGGGGTTTTACAAATTCATTTGGTATTTAAATGGAATTTTCCCTATAATATACTCTAGTTCAAGTCCTTAAGTTAATACTAATAAATTTTTCAAACGAGGACTTTTCCACCAATTTTCATACTTTAGGTAATAATTCACAATCCGCGATGTTCTTTAATTACTGACAATTGATGCCATTCAGCCCATTCTCATGTTGCTATGCTCGAAAAATATTTTTAATCAAAATCAACCAAACGCAAATATCAAATTCTCTCTAATATGTCCTGCCAAAAAAGAAAAAACCACTAATACATGTCTTTTAGAATCAACTGCACATAGCTCAACCATATTTTCGAAAAGCAAATGATGTGCCATAAAACAAAACTAATCGTTAATACCCAAAATGATGTGCAAATGATGATGTTTCTATGCGATATATATAATGAATTAATCTTTACAATTTTCTTTAAACCTAGTTATTATCTTTTAATCCCGTATTTAAGCATGGTGGGTGATTCTGGGGAGGGATAATGAACTTCAAAACCCATCTTATTTACATAAATATTGAAAAAGTGAAGTTATGAAATGTTAGTAAAGATTAAATATAAAATGGAAAATAAGATCTGAAGTATAAAAAAAAAGGGTTTAGATATAATTTTGTCCTGAAAAAGCACGGCTACCACAAAATTTTTTTTAGGAGTAATGTCGCTTCATAAGTTTTCAAATTATAACAACTTCACCCTAACTATTATCTATGTTAAGTTTGACCATTAGTTGACAAAATTTGTTAAGGTGATAGCTCACATGTCATCAATTTCATTATTTTTTTGGGTTTAGATGCAAATTTATAGTGGAAGTTTTCACTTCTGAGCAATTTTGTCCGACAAGTTTCTAAATTGTATGAATTTCACCCCGATTGTTATCTAAAATAAATTTATTTGTTAGTCGGCTAAATATGCATATCTAGCAAATCCATGTGTCATCCACTTCTTTTTTCCAAGTTAGATTTATATATGGAATTTTTTTAAGAAAATGCATCTATGAAGGATTGGAGAAAATCAAAGAGGTAAAATCATCTTTTGTGATAAAGAGAAAACTGAAGAGGTACTTGTTCATCTTGAGGTCAATGGGGTGCGGTGACATGGAGTTTTGGTGGTTTGTTCTCAGTAATCTTAATCTTGCTTAGTGTGTTTTGCATCCATTAATTAAATATTTTTTATTACCGTCAAGCCAACGTGAGCCTCTTCTCTATTTAAAGCTTCTTCTTCAATGTCATTCATGGCTCTAGCTTAACATATTTCATCAATTAATTATCAAATTTAACTTTTATAACGATCGGGGTAACACGGCTATAATTTGAAAACTTTCGTGGCAATATTGAACGAAAAAATTTTCAGGCGTGAAAAATTTCAAAGCAAATTTGCACTTTAACAAATCAGTATATTTGGTCAACAAAAGTTCAAACTTAACGTAGATAACGACCAAGGCAAAATTGTTACGACTTGAAATTTTCGGAGTGACATTGCTCCTAAAAAACTATCCAATGCAATACTGCTCTTTTGTGACAATTTCTTGAGCAAAGTTGCACCTTAACCCAATAAAATAAAAGAGTGAGAAAAATTAAATATAAATACTTTTAACTCCACTTTTCTTTTCTTTTCTTTTTTTTTTTTGGTTAAAAAAAACTATAGACATATTGGAGAATTGTTTTATAAGACGTGATGTATGTTTAATTTTATATTCCTTTTCCTCCATTCACACTTTGATGGACGTTAAATCGACATTTGGTTTTAACCAAAATACCATTCCTTAAAATATTTTTTTCAATTTTTTTCTATAATTCAATTTTTTCCAACAATTTAAATGTTTAATATCTTTTATTTTAGTTTATATAGTAATTAGTACAACCTTCCGTCCTAAATATAAAACCCAAATAATTTTTTTTTGAAGAGATTAAGGAAGCTAAATAAGTTATTTAATTCTATTATATATTGTGTATAATTAATTATATAATAGCTATAAGTTAGACAAATTAATTTTAAGAAAAATAATGATAAATATAAATAATTTAAAGTAATTTAATCTTTTCCAAAAAATTCAATTAAGTTTTATATTTAGAACCGAATGTAATAATATTTTTTGACCTGATATTTTGTACTTCCCCATCTCTATATATAAGTGCCTTTTTTTAATGGGCTTGTCCCTCAAAATAAGACCCATTTTGAGTTTATTTCGGTAATAAATGCATTTTTTCACATTACTCTTTCTCGCCCATTCATAAATAGAGACATTTTGGGGAAAAATTAAATTTCCTAAATAATTATTATATTTTACTACTTTTAACTATTTTTTAAAATCTCACAATTCGGTTAAAAGGTTCTTATATACAAGGACGGAGGGAGTAATATTTTCAACACATACCCCTGAAAACATACACACCCCGTCTTCAATTATATTATAAAATATCTAATTTTAAGCATATCATAAATACATAGGGTGAAGGTGCAATTTTACCAACAAACTATCATGTAAATAGCATCTGGCACAAATATTTATTTACGGTATCTTAAGTACAAATTAACAATTACAACTAGGTAAAAAACACAACGCCGTTTGTTTTTTTCTAACGGACGTTAAGCTGAGTTTCAACCTGACCAGGTGGCTGCTGTCCACGTGGAATTTGAACGTAACTGAGCACAAGAGAGGTCGAATGTACAGGAAATTTCTAGAAGAGGAACGAGAGAGTAGAAGCATCTAAATCGAAAACGCGATCTCGGAGGTCAATGCGACGGCGATCTGCAAACTCGGGCTTGAATGGCATCTTCTTCTTCATCGTCAACGGCAAGATGCAGACAGAGGGTGGTGCTTCTTCGACAACCCAGTCGTGAGGATGATTATCACTACTACAAAAAACCTAAAAAAAGGTCCTAAATAAGACCCAATTAACGTCATTTTTCAGAAGGACGTCTCGACGGGTAGGGGTGGAAACAGGCCAGGCCAGGCCAGGCTTCACCCTTAACAGGCCAGGCCTGTTTCGTAACAAGGTGGCCTGAGCCTGGCTTGTGGCCTGTTACAGGCCAATTTTTCGGCCTGAGCCTGGCCTGTAAATAGGCCTGACAGGCCTGTGGCCTGTTAAGGAGGCCTGTATTTGTCAAAAAAATTTATCAGGCCTGTGCTAACCACAAAATATGCTGAGCATTTGTTTCCCCCTATTTGATCAATCTTTTTTCCTATATTACAAATGACCACAAAGGTTTATCAAGAAATTATTTGTCAAACTTAATAAATTCTTCAGAAAAACAGAAATGGCCATCAAATTGACAGATTCTTTAATTAGGAAACCATGTAAAATTTTCATCATGGAAATCCCAAATTCAAGGTTATCATCATTCAGAAAAAGAGAGCCGCGAAAACAGAAAAATACCCGCAAAGAATTTCATATCAAAGAGGTGAGAAAGCAAGAGTATAGGTAAAATGACAACAAAATCGAACTGAGATGCTTCGGGGGCTTCGGTAAAATACCAACCTTGACAACAAAATCGAACACGGATTTTGGATCAGGGGCTTCGGTAGTCATAGAGAAGCTTGCAGCCGAAGAACACAAATGCCAGAGGAAACCCAAAAGGGTGAAACCAATCAGTGAACTGAGATGTGGGTGCGGGGATTATATACGAGCCTGTGAGATTCCCATGCGGATAAGATTGATGCTTCGACATGCCCGTAGACTCTGAGAGAGAGCGGCTAGCTCCGGCCGAACCTGAACCAGCAGAAGCGGCCGACGACGAGTGGAGATCTGAGTGAGAGAACGACGGCGAGCTTGAGAGACTGAGAGTTGAGACGAGAGAGCAACGACGAGCTTGAGAATAGAGAGCGACGACGAGCTTGAGAATAGAGAGCGACGGCGAGCTTGAGACGAGAGGGCGACGGTGAGCTTGAGACGAGAGAGCGACAGCGAGACCTAGATCTGAGAGCGCACGATAGAACTAGAAGAAGAAGGTTAGGGAATTAGGTTATTTTTAAGCAAAAGCAGGACAAAAAAAATGAACTGACAAAAAAAAAATGAATTGACAATTATACCCCTTAACAGGCCGGCCTGACAGGCCTAACAGGCTTATGGGGAGGCCTAGGCCTGGCCTGTTTAGATAAACAGGCCTTAAAAAAGGCCTAGGCCTGGCCTGTTAGCCTGACAGGCCAGCTCTGTCCAGCCGGAATAAAGCAAAGCCACAGCCCCGTGCCCCCGGCTGTTTCCACCCCTATCGACGGGGGATGTCAAAAGTTTTGACTTTTGGCGTCCTACAAAAAATTCAGGATGCCTTATGTAAGATGTCCTGAATAAAATTCAGGATGCCATGAATCCTTTTAAAAAAAACAAAAACAAACACAGCACCATGTTTGGGAGGAGCAACCTCAGAAGATGGAGGAATAGTGGTAAGCATGGAAAAAACCAAGCAAATCAGTCGATAGCATATTCAAAAGTCATTAACAGTTCCAACCAAACAAAAAAAGATCTACAATCATATATTCAAAATCAAATTTTACAAGACAATACATCTGTCGATAGAACATTCCAAATGTCATTAGCAGATTCAACCAAAAAAAACGATAGATCTAGATTCATAATCAATTCAAATTTCAGATTCATTTGAACCTCCATTAGAATAAGAGATCGACGTCGATCTGCAATCAGATCTGTCAAAGATTCATTCTCAACCCAGATCTGTCGAAGATTCATTCTCAACCCAGATCTGTCGATCTACAACCCAGAGACTGACGTCCCTGAATTTGGTTGTGTTTTTCCATCAGCACCTACGAGCTGTGGCCGGAGGAAGAGATCGACGTACCTGAAGATCGCTGGTGGGCCATCGTAAGGGATACAGAGGGGGTCGAGGCCGTCGTCGTTGCTAGGGCTTGTTGTCGCGTTGTTGCACCTCACGTGTCGGACGCTGGAGCACACGAACAAGCACGGGAGACGCGGACAAGGAGCAGATCACGCGGACAATGAAGGGAGATGTACACGCTGGAGAAAGGTGAAGTTTTTTTTGGGCAATAAAATGAGGAGGTGGAGCACGTGGAAAGAGGCATAAAGTCTCATTTAATTTCAACCTGAAAATGACGCTGTTGATCTATCATCTTTTTGGCGTCCTAGTTATTAATTCCGGACTCCAAAAATATTTCTTTTGGTGTCTTAAATGTTAATTCCGGACGCCAAAGAAAATTTCTAGCGCCAAAACTTTTCCCAAATTTTGTAAATTGCGCCAAAAATTGAAACTGAAATTAGGCGTCCTGATTTTTATTTTAGGACGTTTAAAATTTTAATTTAGGCGTCCTGATTATGTTTAAGGACGCCTAAAATCTACTTTTAGACGTCCTAAATTATAATTTGGGTTGTCTAAAGTCTCAAAGTCAAGGAATTTACAACATTAATCAATTTTCAAGAATTTTCCTGCGCCAAAAAAATCCTAAATGGCGCCAAATATTAGATTTTAGGCGTCCTAAAATATATTTAGGACATCAAAAAACTTTTAGATGTCCTAAATTAACATTTGGGTTGTCTAAAGTCTCAAAAAAAATCTTAAATGGCGCCAAATATTACATTTTAGGCGTCCTAAAATATATTTAGGACATCAAAAAAACTTTTAGACGTCCTAAATTAACATTTGGGTTGTCTAAAATCCTAAAAAAAATCGTAAATGACGCCAAATATTACATTTTAGGCGTCCTAAAATATATTTAGGACATCAAAAAAACTTTTAGACGTCCTAAATTAATATTTGGATTGTCTAAAGTCTCAAAAAAAATCCTAAATCGCGCCAAATATTACATTTTAGGCTCCTAAAATATATTTAGGACGTCACAAAAAATTTTAGGGTAGTAATATCCATATTTTGTAGTAGTGTATGAACCTCCGAGAAGGTACTGTAATCACAAAATGGTGGCTTCGAGATCGACGGCGTGGACTGACGGCAACCCAGGTCGGAGGTTCTACGGATGCCCATACTACTACCAGGTAAGCAAGGTTAATCCGAGTTTGGGTATTTGTTGCTTCCACACTCGATTATGCTAATTGGTTCTTTGTGCAATTTAATTCAAGTTTGGAGAGGCCTAGTGTAGTGTATATGGGTTGCTAAATGTTTAAGACTTGCTCATCGGTTTTCTCTCATCTATTCTGCTCATTGGTTTTCTACTCCATTATGCTCATTCTACACTATTCTGCTCTTTTTTAAGACTTGTTGTGTTGTCCATTCTCGTTTGCAAAATTTTTAAATGATTCAGTTCACTATATTCTTGTTTGCATACTTCAAGTTTGTTGGTTTTCTGCTCATTGATGTTCTTGTTTGATTTGAAATAATACATGAAGAATTCTAGTTCAAATGTCAATTTTAATGCTAGACAGGTTTAGAGTACCATGGCATGAGTCAAATTGTTTTGATGGAAAATTTTTGGTTAAGCTGTGAGTTTAGTTGGCATCCTAGAATTTTGATTATGGCATGTTCTAATGTGGCTTTTTTAGTTGATTTAAGTGTGGATAAATGCGTTGTAAGTTGTCTATTGAAGATTGAGTTTTTTTTCATATGAAGGTTTGTGAAATTTTATCTGACGTATTCTCATACAGGATGGGGGTGCGGATTCTTTGCTTGGCATGATAACGAATTCAGTGAGAGGGAAAATACTGTGATTAAGGAGCTGTTAGACAACATTGACAAATTATATGATGAAAATTCCGTCCTTCGAAGAGCAGATCATGGGCAAAGAGTGAGTGACGAGCTTGATGCAATACACAGTGATTTGAGAAAGCTTAAACGCAGACATGAGCTATATGATGGGGAACTTAGGAAGGTGGAAAGGAAGTTTAAAGTAGCGATGTCATTGTTGTTTGTAACATGTGTTTGGTTGTGTGTATTGTATTTGAAGATGTAGCTATATGTAAGAACTTTGTAATGTCAATTGGGTACTTGTGTAATGCAATAGCTATTGTTTGTAACAATCAATTGTTGTAGTACTTTATTTTGATATAATGCAACTCAATGGCAGGGTAAGAGAAGTGTATTATATACATGCTCATATAATTTGTTATAATCAGATATATAGCTCAACAACTATGACGCAATAGACAAAGGACATAGGAAATTTACACACATTGAGAACATGTATCAGATTTTATATGTTGTGCAAGTACTCATTTGGTAATGTGATAAAATTTGATACAGAGCATATAAAATATGATAATGTGATAAAATTGGACACAACTTTTTTACAAGTATCATTAATGCTTCATGTACTGAGCTTTTACATTCACTCAACTACTTTGACATAGGGAAATATCATTCCAAAATATATGCATAAATTATGATTCAGGACTAGAAGACTAGAAGTCAAAAGCCAGAAAACATTTGTCCATTGAAGACTAGAAGTCTTGTGCAAATACCCAAGAAGTGGGAAAACACTTTGCACATTGAAATAGGACACATCTAATACAATGATAAAGATTATATATTTCATTTACACTTGGCAAAATATACAAGCAAGTATATACATTGATTCCAATCTGTTTGGATCGATATAAATACAATAGGATCCTAATTCCACAAAGGCAAAAAGTTGGTCATAAGACCAAACACAAAACAATTACAGTGTTGCTTGCTTTCAGGTTACATAAAGTGTGGTGATTTCACATATATCACAAAAGAAATCACCCCAAAAAACAACCACCTAAAGAAGTCTACTTGCTGGAGCTAGCCATATTCCTAGTCATAATTCCATCACTTTGTTGTTGTAGTTGCGATCTTCGTCTTGATAAAATTTGTTGGCTTTGTATGCTGAGTTGTTAGCCACTAATACTTGGTTGGATGTTCCACTGCAATCCGGGTGGTTGCACTAGCAGTGGCGAATCAGTATGAGATTGAAGTCAATCTTTCTGGAACCTTTGTGGGAGGACAATGTTGCAGATGCAAATCTTCTTATTTCTTTCTCATTTGGTATTGCAAATCTCGTTTGAGGGCTGGCATTGTGCTGAAACTCTGTTGGTGTACCCTCAATCACATTTTCAGAACTTAAGCCAGGCTAGGGAAATGAAAAAAAAAATGAAATCAGTATCTTAAAAAAAAGTAGAATTAACATGTCATAATGAAATGTTTAAATAAATCTCACATTGTAAACACTTCTACCAGTGACTTCATCCACCATAATTCCAAATCCATATTTACGTATAGGAGTCCTTCTGGTTGAATGGTTCCAAGGTTGAGAGTGCTTCGTGGTCTGCTATGTTTGTTGGGAAGGTGAGCATGAAGATTCTTGAGTACTAGCACATGGATTACTCTCATCCATGTCTTGCATTATTCTCCGTTTGGCCCTCTTACACTTATATTTGCTCACAAAGAGTTTCAAGTCACGCTCAACCTCCTTCTTCATCTCACTTGTACTATATTGAGGATTGTCTTGGACTTTATCCTTGAAATGTTCAGCCAACCATCTCACACTTGCTCTTGGATTCTTATAAACCCTAGCACACATATGTTCATGAACAAGTGTTTTCAAAATGTAGCCAACTCCAACCCCATCTCTAGATGCATACATCCTAAATGGGCAGCCCTCTTGACAAGTTGCAATTACCATCTTCTTCTCACTTCTAACTATTTTCACATAAACCCCATTCTTAATAGCATACTTATCAATAGCCCTCCTCAACTCACCTCTATCCAAGAATGTCATTCCAACCGTGAAATAGGGCCTTCTTTCAGACCCATCCAACTGCCTTAAAGTCAGCCTCTCTTGTACAGGCCCACCATAGTCTAAATTTTCCTCTTCCTCATTACTAACCTCAGTGTCTCCATGTATTTCATAATCATCGTCCAAACTGTCTTCACTCTCAGAAGATTCTGACTGTGATTGTGCCATAAAGCTATCATCATCAATGTCAAAACCATCTTCCCCTGTCTCTCCAACATTTTGGTTCAATGGAATGTCTTTTAACCCGCCTATGTCATTTAAGTCACCTATATCATCTAACTCACCTAATTCTTCTATATAATCACCATCAAGCTCATCTTCCCCCTCACCCGACCTTATGTAAAAGCTTCTAACAGTTTCTTGCTCAACATAAACAACTTCACTTGCTTTCCTAAGCTTAGTCAAGTAGTTAATTTCCAGTACCTCATCGTTTTCTCTCACCACAGGTTCCGTGTCCTCTTCTGAATGAGCTACGCCTTTGCCTTTATTCGCCATTAACGCTGCAGCAAGCTAAGCAGTCAATAATTTGTCACATATTGCAGGTAAGTCACCATAAACAACAAAGAAGCCCATTTATTCCCGAAAATCGACCGTTACCTGTGAAAAAATTGCACTTCCCTGAACCCTAGTGTGACTTTTGATAATGCAATTGCCTGCGCGATTGGTTTACGATTTCAGTCAAACACACTTCCTTGCAACTCATGTCGGACAATCACGCACGGTTTCAGCTTCCATTACTTCGATTTCGCCTCCGTGGGTTTCGCCGGTGACACATTCTTTTCTTTTTGCCACCTCTCTCTGCTTTCGTTTTGTGCTTCTTTCCTTTTGTGTCTTTCACGATTTGTTTCACTGATTCTCGATAGCTCTTAACACACAGATGGCAAAGTCCAATTTCCTCTGACACAGGATTTCCACATCAGCCATTTCTCTTCGCCATATCATCAGATAAAGTCAAATAAACGCCCATTAAAAAAAACAAACGGTGGTTGTGTTTTTTTACATAGTTGTAATTGTTAATTTGTATTTAAGATACCCTAAATAAATATTTGTGTCAGATGCTCTTTACATGAGAGTTTGTTGGTAAAATTGTACCTTCACCCTAAATACATATCAGTTTTGAAATTTAAAATATTTAAAAATATTTTATTGACTTTATATTATTAAAAATTACTTACTTTTTTAATTTTTATAAAAATATTAAAAAAATAACTAATATAAATTAATTAATTATTAAAATATAAATTAGAAATCTAGTCTGGGATAAATTTGTGAATAAGATTCGTTTTGATATAATTTTTAATTAAAAATATTTTTAGAATTATTTTAGAATATTATTAAGAGTTTGGACTAACATGCATGTTTTGAAAAATAAAGGGCATGCTGAATAATTAAGACAAAAACGAAGCTGGTAAGAGCAATTTACCCTAATTAATATTAATAATAATATTATTATCATCACCACAAAACTGGTATGTAACTCATCTGAGAACGGAGCGACGACGGCCGCCACCGTGCCACCCCAACCATTGCCGTCAAGCGACCACATTCGTAAGAAGTAGCAGAGATTTATTGGGCATTCGGTTCATATACCCACTCTTTTGCAATGTTCTGATTCACGCTTTATTCCGCATGCACAATTTAGATATTTACATTTCTGGAATTCAAGCTGGGTTGTGATATCTTCGAGAATTTCCTAATAATTTCTGGCGCAGTTGCTGCTGTATTTGGTTCCCAATTTTATCAAAACGAAGCACATTATTTTTTCCTTCCATTTGCGTAACTGTTATAAGGGTTTATGCTTAATATCTCTGTTCCCTGACAATGCACTATAGGTGTTTGAATCACATAACCGACTCGAGTTGTAATATTGATTTTCGGGAGAATTAGGGGTTTCGTCGAATCATTTTGGGATTTATAGGGTTTATGCTATCGTGCATTAGTTGCTGAATTAATTGAGGTCAAGGTGTTTTGGACAAGGCGAGAGAAGTGCTCTCTCGATTCTCCTCGAGAGGTAAATTAGGGTTGATGATGGTCAACTGAGGATGGTGAGGTTTTTAGGGCTGACCCGTGGAGTGACAGATGAGCCGCGAGAAATCACATCGAGGCCCAGCCTGTCTAGTGAGTCTGGTGAAAATGGATGGCTCATCAGGTTTTTTGACTCGGCATTTTTCTGCGAGTGGATTGCTGTTAGCTATTTGTACAAGCATGAACATTCTGGGGTACGTGACTATCTCTGTAATCGAATGTATACCCTTCCCTTACAGGGAATTGAGAGTTATTTGTTCCAAATTTGTTACATAATGGTGCATAAGCCAAGCCCTTCCCTGGATAGATTTGTTATAGACATGTGCTCAAAGTCATTTAAGATTGCTTTGAAGGTGCACTGGTTTTTATTGGCAGAGCTTGAGGACTCTGATGATAATGAGGGAATTAGTAGGATTTTGGAGAAGTGCCAGATTGCAGCCACCTTAATGGGTGAGTGGCCTCCTTTGATAAGGCCTCAAAGTGAACCTTCTAATTCTGGGAGTAAAAACCAAGTTTTGAATAAGTTGCGATCTTCAAAACAGCGCTTGTTGTCACTCACAGCATCACCGCCTGTTCAGAAGTCTTCATCATTCTCACCTTCTACTGGAAACAATTTGCAAGAGGATAGTAATCAGTTGTCTCCTGATGAGAACAATATATTCAAGAAATTCATTCCTGGTCAAAAAGTTCGGGATGCCTTGCTATTTAGGAAGTCTGCAGAGAAAGACGATGATGATTCTGAAAAGGAAATTTTTTCCAAGAGGCTTTTAAGAGATAGCAAAGGTGATGATGAGTTGGGTTCAAAAAAGCGAGATGCATTGCTCTTTCGGAAATCATCTGATAATAATGAAGAAGACTTTGAAAAAGATGGATTCTTTAAAAGGTTCCCAAGAGACAGCAAAGTTGAGGATGAGGAATTAATATCAAGTTCAGAGGGATTTTTCAAGCGATTGTTTTGTGATAGTAAGAATGATTTTGAGGACCAGATGCACCCTAAATCAGTAGAGAATGAAGAGAAAGAAGGATTTTTCCGTAAACTTTTCAAGGAAAAATTAGATGATCGGAGGAACAATACTGATCCAACTGGCAATGGAGAAATTTCTAACTCTAAAGAAAAATATATAAAATCAGCTGAAGAGGAGGGTAAAGAAGGTTTTTTCAGGAAATTCTTTAAGGATGTATTTGAGGATAAGAGAGATGCCAATGTCAAAATTGAAGAGAGTGTCTCCAACGGTGAGGAAGAAGAGGCTTCTGATGTTCCTTTGTTCAAAAGACTATTTCATGTGTGCCCTGAAGATGCTAAAAGTAGTCCAGCTGATGAAAATAGCAATTCTGGTGGATTATTTGAAAGTAGTCCTGGTACAGAGAAATTTTTTCGCAAATTGTTCAGAGACCGTGACCGTTCAATTGAAGATTCAGAGCTATTGGGGTTGAAGAAGCAGAAGGAGGTCTGTTAAATATTGATTTGAAACCTAATTTATTTGTATGGTGAAAGCAAACAAGTAGGTGTAAATAATATCTAGTGTCCCATAGCTGATTACTTTTTAGTCTTAAATTAGTTACACATGGTCCATTTGAACTCTCATGCTGATTATTGTTATTTTGTTGTTGATGTTATGATTAGTATTATTTTGCTGAGATGAATACATGAGTGTATCCAGGACCAGAGCCACTTTCGGTCATGCCTCCCAATAAAAACTTAGCTCCTGCAAAACTTAGTTTTACTTGAAGATTCTGCCTTTATGCTGATTTCTCATACGTTGTAGTCCTGATTTTTTTTTAATACAGTTACAAAATGTTTTCTACTTAACGTGCACTGGAGGTGGGCCTGCACGATTAATTTGGTGCAATATCAAAACTGAAAGATATTGAATAATTCTTTCTTGTGTATTTTAGTTAGAGAAGTATTACAATATATAGAAGGAGTAGGGAATATTTCTAATTATTATGACCTTGATTATTGCCTAATTATATCCCCTAAAATCGTCCTAGAATCTCGGAAGAAGAAGAATTGATATGGTCAGATTTTATCTCAATGTGATCGTTACATGATCTTCTTAGGAAATTAGGTTAAATCTATTGATATTGGGCTTGTTGTCAGGCCCATATTCTCACTCTCCCCCTCAAGCTGGCGAATAGATGTTGATCATTCCCAGCTTGCTTCTGAAGCCTTCGAATTTTTCTTGAGTGGGGGACTTGGTCATTACATCTTCAATTTGATCTCTTGATGAAATATAGGCCAGATCAATCTCATTGTTATCCACTTTCTCTATGATGAAATGCTGGTCTATCTCTACGTGAAATGCTTTGTGCGGTCATGATGTAATGGATTAGTAGGCATTTTCAAAGAAGAGATATTGTCACACCAGACCTTTAATGGAGCATCCTTGTCTATTTGTAATTCCTTTGAAAGTCTAACCAGCCATATCCCTTCACAGATGCCTAGTGCCAAGACCCTGAGTTCTGATTCAGCTGAACTTCTAGAGATTACAGGCGGTTTCTTGCTCCTCCATGTAACTAGGTTTCCCCATACATTAGAGCAATAACCGGTAGTAGAACGTCTGTCTCTCTCTGATCCTGCCCAATCAGCATCAATAAATAGTTCAACTCCCACTGATTTGCCCTTTGCAAAGAACAATCCTTGTCCTGGAGTTCTCTTCAGGTATCTTAGGATTCTGTAGACTGCTGTCATGTGTTCTTTCTGTGGATTGCTGGAGAATTGACTCACTACAACAGAATAACTTATGTCAGGCCTAGTGTGTGATAAATAAATGAGTTTTCCTACTAACCTTTGGTATCTTTCCTTATTTACTTCCTTGCCATCTGGTCTGATAGTCAGTTTCTGATTTAGCTCCATTGGTGTCTTAGCAGGACGAGCTCCTAACATACCTGTTTCTTTTAGCAAATCTAATGTATATTTGCGTTGAGACAAACTTATCCCTGTGTGACTTCTTGCTACTTCCATACCTAGGAAGTCCCTTAATGGGCCAAGATCTTTGATTTCAAACTTTGCTGCCAATTCTTTCTTTAGCCTTATGATTCCTCTTCATTGTTATCTATCAACACTCTGTCATCAACATATACCATAAGCATGGTTATTTTTTCTCCATTTCGTTTGATGAATAGGGTGTCATTGGCTTGGGATTGTTTATAGTTTAGCCCTTTGATAGCTCAAGAGAATTTCTCAAACCATACTCTAGGAGATTGTTTCAGGCCGTATAAGGATTTGTGTAACCTGCAAACTTTTCCCAGATTTTCAGATGTTCTCATTCCTAATGGAATTTCCATATAAACCTCTTCTTCTAAATCACCGTTTAGAAAAGCTTTTTTTACATCAAGTTGGTGAAGAGCCCAGTCTAGATTTGCAGCAAGGGATAAGAGAACATTTATAGTGTTTACTTTAGCTATAGGAGCAACAGTTTCTTGATAATCTATCCCATTAGTTTGTGTGTAACCTCTAGCAACCAAACGTTCCTTATATTTATTTATACTTCCATCAGAATTATATTTTACTGTAAATACCCATTTGCTACTTACCACCGATTTACCTTTAGGGAGATTGGTTATTCTCCATATTTCATTTTTTAGAAGGGCTCTAGTTCTTCTTCTACTGCCTCTGTCCAATGTGGATCCATCATTGCCTCGTTGTAATTCTTGGGTATTTTCACACTGTCTATGTTGCTACAAAACCTTTTAGGTTAGAAGAAATCTTATTGTAAGAGACATCCTTTCTAATTGGGTGCTGAGTACAACTCCTCTTGCCCTTTCTTAGGGCTATAGGCCAGTGAAGCTCTTCAAGACTAGGATCTGGTGCAGAATCATAGCACTGTATAGTTGTGGAATTAGTGTTGCCACTATCATGTCGCTGTTCTGATATAGTTTCAGTTGTAGAATTATCAGGAAGATCATTTAGAGGTTCAAACGGATTGTTATTCTGAAAAATGGATCTGTTTGAAGTACTTTCAGTATGATTTGGCACTTGGTTGGGTCTGTTTTGGTCATTTTGAGGATCATGGGTTGAAGTTGTAGGGCTGTTTGTAGATTCTTTGTATGTGGGAGAGTTAAAGGACATGTCCAGTAATAAAGATGAATCATTATTATGATTTCCTTGTTGCTGGTCTGTTTGAGGATCCTTACTATCCCAAATTATCCATTACACGCTGCATTCTCCCCCTGAATGGGTAGTTTTGGATCGTAGGGTTTTTTTCTCACCAAACTTAACATTCATAGTAATATAAATCTTGTTAGTGAGTGGAGAAAAACATTTATATCCTTTCTGATTTGAAGAAAGACCAAGATAAATGCATTTTATCGCTCTAGGATCTAATTTCCCACCGTGTTCATTGTAAACAAAAACAGTACACCCTAAAATCTTTGGAGGAAGTGAAGTTACCGAGGAGGAATTTGTAACAATGATCTTGGTCCACCACTTTCATGTACTACATTGCTGCATTGGGGCTTGGCCACTTATGGACTTCATATAGATCAAGCTGCTGCCAAAGTTTATTTAAAGCATTATAGTAGTGTTACAGATTGGTCACCTTGAATCAGTCCATGAAGTTGACGTTTGACTTGATACAAGGCAGCTGTATTGTCTATGTCAGAGTATGCATTCTGAGCTGATGTCCAGATTACTTTAGCAGTAGCAGGAAGCAGATAATTTTCTCCAACTTCTGCTGTCATAGAGTTGATGAGCCAAGCCATCACCAGGTTGTTGTCAGCCCACCATGTGTTATAGGAAGCATCGGTTAATGGTAGTGGATCATCGAAGTTAAATTTTGAAAGGACCTTCCCATTCCTTGGTAAGGTTTACACACGGACTCCAAGGTCGACATAACAAGGCAGACACAAGGCAAGATGCCTTTTAAGGTTGCAGGGTTGACCTTGTTGTTTTTATGTTCTTTTTGAAGTAAGTGTAGGAACTATAGCTCTTTTGTAGGGTGGCTCATAGGAGACTGTGCTAGCTCCTTTGTTTTGAATATATGAGCCGTGAGTTGTGAGGAGGAGGGTATGTAATTTTTTTGAGCTTGTTTTGGGAGAGGAGGATCAGGGCTGCTTGCTGACCTGACTCTGTCTTGGCTGTTAGGGAGTGTTTCAAGCTTCCAGCAGAGTTGTACTGTTATTTCAGAGTATAATATCAGAATCAGAAGTATTTTCGGGGCACTTATTGTTAGTTCCTAACAAATTTCTCTTTGTTGCGGCCTCAAATAAACATCAAAGCATGGCGAGACTACTGAAGATAATTGTTGTCGTTTAGGCAGTGAGTGGTGGGAAACTGTGAGAACCCATCTGTCACCAAGGAGGGAAATCCCACCAGCGATGGATTTCTGGTCATTCCACTGGGTGTACCAGTACTTTGCAACGCCGGATTAGGTGTGGTGATCGAGGGATTTGAGGTGGTATTAGAGTTGTTGCCATCAGCAGTCAAGACGTGACTTTGAAGAGCGTCTTTGAAAGACATGGAGCCTGATTTTTCTTATGGCTCTGATACCATGAAAGATATTGAATAATTCTTTCTTGTGTATTTTAGTCAGAGAAGTATCACCACATATAGAAGGAGTAGGGAATATTTCTAACATGGCCTTGATTATTGCCTAATTATATCCCCTAAAATCCTCCTAGAATCTCGGAATAATAATAATAATAATTGATATGGTCAGATTTTATCTCAATCTGACCATTACATGATCTTCTTAGGAAATTAGGTTAAATCTATTGATTGTGCTTGTTGTCAGGCCCATGTTCTCACAAAAATCAGTATTTAGGATGGTATCTATCGAATGCAAACATAACTGAAATACAGGTCCTTTTGCTTTCATGGCTCTGTCAAAACCACTTGCTTTTCTGTGACCTTATAACTAGGCAGTTGTCCTTGGCTTTAAGTTGCTTTTCTTCTTCAATTGATTATGTGCTCTAGCATTAGCAGTTGTTTGTACTTACCCTACAGGGAGATTAAATTAATCTATCACTGGTGAATTTTGGAAGTTATGATTTTAGACATTCATTTACTGTGCTTTCTGAAAATCAATTCAAATAGATGGTTGTATTGTCCGTAAGTTTTGTATTCAAAGTATGATATTTTGCATGCATTATTGCATTCAAAATGATTCATCATGCATGACATTTTTTGTTTTGATTATGGGTTTGCGGAAAGGGTACTTTACTGTTAATGCACTTCGAAAGTCTATTTTTATTTCCCTTACTGCTTTTAAATATCAAGTAAAAGGTAATTTTTCCGAATATTACAATGTTACTCTTGCATGTTTCCTACCCTTGTATTTCCATCAATTCATTTGATATATCAAATTGGCAGAAGTGTCCTGGATCAGCTAAGCAACAGAGTGATAAGTCAAACACAAAGCCTCTACTTCCAAATCACAATATATCAAAGTTCCGCAAAGGGGCATATCATGAGTCATTAGACTTTGTTCAGACGTTATGTGAGACATCTTTTGGGTTAGTGGATGTATTTCCAATTGAAGATCGCAAAAGTTCTCTTCATGAGGTTATTTCTTTTCCAGTTTTATTTTTTTATGCTTTGTTCACTTCATTGATGTAGATACATACAGAAATATGCATATGTTTTTCAGTTTTTATATTTTTGCTTTCATGTTTCTGGCACAGATTTTTATTGTTTCTATTGAAGTTCAGAGGCATAAACACACTCTCTGTATCAGTCTATTATTTAGATTAATAGAACTTGCAATATATAGGCTAAGGGAGAGAAATTAGAGGAGGGAGATTAGGGATTACAATTATGACTAGTAAATAGGAAATCAGATATGCTATAATCAAGGAGCAATAATCAAGGGATCCTAATCCTAATCTCCTAATTTATTTCCTAATAGTCTAACACTCCCCCTCAAGCTAGAGAGTGTATGTTGATCATTCCCAGCTTGCCTCGAAATCCTTCAAACTTCGTTCTGCCTAGTGGTTTAGTCATGATATCTGCAATTTGATCTGCAAATCTTATACGAGACAGAGTCATAATGTATGCTTCAATCTTTTCTTTAATGAAGTGTCTGTCTATCTCAACATGTTTTGTTCTATCATGATATACTAGGTTCTTGACCATTTCAATGCTGGCCTTGTTGTCATACCAGAGTTGCATTGATCCCTCATGTTGAATTCCCAACTCCTTCAGTAATCTTATAACCTAGATTTCTTCACATACTCCATTGTTAACCACTCTCAATTCTGCTTCCGCGTTATTTTTTGACACCACCGTTTGTTTCATGCTTCTCCATGTGACCAGATTTCCCCACACATATGTGCAATACCTTGAGGTTGACCTCTTAGTCTCTCTATCCCTTGCATGGTCTACATCCGTATAGATTTTGATGTTTTTGTAGTACCTTTCTTAAAGAATATTCCTCTTCCAGGATTAAGCTCTGTATATAGCCTCCAAGTGTTCTTCCTGTGGCTGATGCATAAACTAACTTATTATTCCAATTTCCAACTATATAGCTGATGTTAGGACGTGTGTGGGTTAAGTATATCAATTTACCCACAAGTCTTATGTATTTTCGCTATCTTCTCTCTTTGATTTCTACATCTTTAAAGGTTGTACTCATGTATTCATTGGCATTATCACTTCGTAGTATCTTAATGGAAGTGTTGAGTTGGGTTCGCACAAAGGTATAGAAGTTCTTAAATACTTTTGGCTATGTCATATTTGTCTTTCATTAAATACACCCATGTGGTTCTAGTGTGATCATCTATGAAAGTAACAAACCATCTCGTATAGGTAAGGGTAGTTATGCAGGCAGGACCCCAAATATCACTATGAATTAGTGCGAATAGGGAGGAAGGGGTATATGGCTGTTTGGGATATGAAGATTTGGTTTGTTTTTCAAATTGGCAAGTCTCACAATGAAAAGCAAAAAAAAATTTATTGAATAAACTTGGAAACACATGCTTCATATAATCAAAACTAGGGTGGCCTGACTGACACTGCCACAAAAATACATCATTATTTGGAGAATTCGAGCAGTGCCAGTCTTTCCGTCCATGCATCTTTATTCTTTGAGTTTGAGCCTTCAAGGTAGAACAATCCATTCTATTCTCTAGAAGTCCCAATCGTCCGCCTTGATTTTAAATCCTGAAAAACACATTGGTCATCATCAAAAATCACTCAACATATTTGACCTCTAGTTAACTTGCTCACAGATATCAGATGACAAGTGAGTTCAAGTACCAAATAGAACATTATGTATTGCCAATTGATTAGATAATGTGACCGTGCCAATTCCCTCAACCCTTGTGAATACACCATTAGCTACTTTTACTTTGAGGTGTTCATGACAAAATTTAAGGTTGTGGAATAAAGTTTTGTTACCAGTCATATGATCCGTAGCTCCCTTGTCAACAATCCAAGTATCGTCACTAGTTATCACAGCGTTGAGAATTACCTAATTGTACCAAATTCACACTGGGAACAAATTATGACTTATTTTGCTTGTCGAGTAGCTTGCGAAGCATCTGTAATTCTTCCTAACTCAGGCGATCATCATTCTCAACCTTCAATTCAGCTGTGGTCAGGTGACTTTGGACGCTTGATTTTCCATTGGAAGGTTTTCCATGGAGTCTCTAGCATTCTTCTCTATTATGGCCCTTCTTCTTGCAATAGTTGCACCATTTGTTAGTCTTTCGTTCCCCGTGTGGTCCTTGGACTGCGAGTGCTGAGCTTTTGATTCGACTCGGTCTACTTCAGTTCAAGAGTTTCCTACTTTCCTCGAATTGCACAAAGTTAACAACATCAGAAAGTTGCGGGAGTGAGTTCAACCTCATGATTACCCCCTTATCTCTTCAAAAGCATCATTTAGGCCTAAGAGAAATCGTGTATCCTTCCTCCTTCCACAATCCTGTTGTACAATTGTGCATCATCAAGGTTTTTCCAGGGATGAACCTCAAATAAATCCTGTTGTTGCCACAATTTCAGCAAAGCATTATAATATTTAGTCATCGACATATTGCCTTGTCTTAAATCCTGGAGATGTCGCTTTAGGTAAATCAAGGCAGCGGTGTTTTCAAGTAAGGAGTAGGTTCTCCGAGCGGCATCCTAGATATCCTTTGTCGTGTAGGCAAGCAGATATTCCTCGCTGATCTCCAAAGTCATCGAGTGGCACAACCAAGTCATGACTTGGTTGTTTTAATCAAACCATGTGTCGAAGTTGGGGTCATTAGGGGTTGGTTGAAGGGCTGCCCCATTAATATATTTCTCCTTTCTCTTACCACAAATATACCTCAGCACGCTTTGTGACTACTGGAGATAATTTCTACCATTAAACTTTTGTTAATAGTCATAACTTGATTGTCTGAAAATTCTGGTGCCATCTCTATGGTTCTATTTGGTACTGAATTACTAGTAGTGGAGGAAGAAGATGAAGAGCTTTGAGTTCGAGAATTGGTACCGGACATAAAAGCTATGGGAAATGTTCCGGTTGGGTTTTCAAGAATTGATCCAATCAGGGGAAGAAATTGAGAGGGGTCCATGTTTATGAAAGAAAAGAGTCGCCGGAGGTCACTGTGCACGGCGGCACATGGGCTTCACGTACCAAGACTGCAATGGCGTGTGGTGGTCATGCACCGGTCAGATGGCCAACATGTTGCAAGGTTTTGCTGATCAGCATGTCGCAATTCCATCTATGATGGCAGTGTGATGACACGTGCCCTCCTCTGGTAGATCGAGAGGTTGTCGTTCCTCCCTGTTTGCTCTCTCTCTCATGTTTCGTTCTCTCTCTCTTTGTGATCGTGGCTCTTGGTTAGGTAAAGGTTGCCGATGGTCTAGATGAAGAACAACTCTAGGGAGAACTAGTGAGAATGTCGAAGGAAGTGTTAGTGACGCTGTCGCGCGACTCAATGACCTTCGACGTAGTGATTATAGTCACTGTGACCGTCAACACTGACCAGGAAAAACTACCTTGCCAGAGGCCTTTGAATAGAAGGCTCCTACTCTGAAGCCATATTGAAGTTCAGAGGCATAAACACACTCTGTATCAGTCTATTATATAGACGAATAGAACTTACAATATATAGGCTAAGGGAGAGAAATTAGAGGAGGGAGATTAGGGATTACAATTATGACTAGTAAATAGGAAATCAGATCTGCTATAATCAAAGCAGCAACAATCAAGGGATTCTAATTCTAATCTCCTAATTTATTTCCTAATATTCTAACAGTTTCTTCTGTGTGTTTTCAGTCACTTACAGAGATAAATTTACATGTAGCTGAGGCACAAAAGACAGGAGGTATTTGCCAACTATTATGTCTATTATTTCAGGGAGTTCATTTAAGGCTACTACGAATTTCAGTTCATTTAAGGGTACTAGGAATTTTGGTATTTGTTGTATCTGGCAGCTGAGCAAATGAAATGCTTTTCTCAAAGAGTGTTCTGAAATATTTAAGTGGCCCGAAAATATGTCATTTATTTGTATGTCTTCACTAGAGGAATCAATGTTTAGGAACTGCCATTTTCATCTTATCAGAGGCTCTTTTTGGACCTATCAATGACAAGTTCTTTTCTTATTATGTATTTTTAGTTGCCAGTCGTTAGTTCTTTGCTGAAAATCATTTTTAAGTTGGCTTATTAAGTTACTGCAGGGCAGTACGTTGGAAAATTACATTTCCCATTATTTGCAGTTTCCTTTGTCTTCTTTCTCTGATATGAACTTGATTTTAAAATTTTTCTAGGAGTTTGCTTTCCTCTGGGAAAGGGGATATATCGCGTGCTTCATATACCTGAAGATGAAGCTGTTCTCTTAAATTCTAGGGAAAAGGCACCTTACCTGATTTGTGTTGAAGTTTTGAAATGTGAAATGCCAAGGTATTTACAATTTACTGGATAATAATCTTTGAGCATTGTGTAAGTAGTCAGTTAAGAGAGATCTGTACTTTCTATATTTCTGACGCATATTACTTCGTTTAAAATATATAATATAGCAATGCCAAGGAGGCATCCTATTCCCAGAAACTCTCTAAAGGTGGAATTCCTCTGGCAAATGGAGATGCTTTCGTGCAAAAACCACCGCCTTGGGCATATCCTTTATGGACTACACACCAGGTGTATCGTAATATCAATGATAGAATGTCCAGATCAACTGCTCAAGCGATTGATGAGGCAATGACCCGTACATCTGAGGTGAAAGTTAAATTTGTCAGTGTAAGTCTTTCTCTGGAAACACAATTACGTTGCCAAGTAGAGAAGTCTGAAGTGCATGGTCTACGCGGTAACAGTCATAGTCCTACTTCAACTCTTGAGGAGGATGCAATAGAAACATCATCATCAAGACATGATGATGATTTGGAGTGGGTGCAAGTTGTTTTGACAGCTGATCCTGGGGTTAGAATGGAAGATATTCAGGATCAACCACCACCACGGCGGAAAGAACATCGTCGTGTTCCAAGTACAGTGGCTATAGAGGAAGTCAAGGTGAGCCTTTGAGTGATTTTGAGTGCTGCTATTGCTATGATCCTCATTATTTTCCTTTATGCAGCCAAGTTTTTATGATGAACTAGAAAATCTTGCCCCCTACATTGTAGGAAGATATTTAAGCTTCTAAAAAACAAGAAATAAGAGATACACAATAAAGATAAAAAAAAAAAAAAAAAACAGGATAATACTTTATAAAACTATTGTTGGTTGATGTAACATTAGGAACGGAAAAGTTGTGAACAGTGCTGATTATCGTCTTTGTTATTATACAATAATAATAAATAGATAGTACCAAAAGTTAGAGTTATTTATTAATATTGTGCATTAATAAGACATAATGAATCTGAATGAATAGTAAAAAATATATTCTGTTATACACACACACAGATTAGTCCTCATATTGTTGATGCCATGGTATTCAACTTATGAGGCAACTTGAAATGGTAGTGTACTAAAACATTTCTTAAGTGCGTGTCTTTCCGCAGGGAAAAAATGCTTCTGGATAATCCTTTTTGTTGGTTTTTATGATTGCTCAGAATCCTGCTTAATGACAAGTAGCTTGCTTGAAATCTTACTTGTTCTTTGTCTTCCATGGATTAAGTGTGCTATAGTTCGTTCGACCTGCCTTACCTGCTTTAGTTTAGTTGAAAAGTGTAGGTGAAAATGTTGGCTCTCAGTTGTATCTATCTCTTTGTTGCATGTTTAGCTGCCTTCTGTTATCACCCATAATATAGGTAAATTGTGCTTGTAAAGTGGGATTATACCTTCTTCTAACTACATTCTCAGTTATTATTTTGACTTCCCAATTCATGTTTACAATTTTCAATGTTGCTGCTGAAATTTCCACTTT
The DNA here is from genome assembly GCA_025563575.1 of Acacia pycnantha. NCBI lineage: Eukaryota > Viridiplantae > Streptophyta > Magnoliopsida > Fabales > Fabaceae > Acacia > Acacia pycnantha. The sequence goes on from JAMWYP010000348.1 coordinate 149,293, forward strand.
TGGTAGGCTGCAGCAGCGAAAGGAGAAGCACCTATTGGACTCCCTTTAAAAGGTGCTGGTCAAGATTCATCAGATGCACAACCAAGGGTATCGCTTAACTGTTGTTTAATTTTGCCCTAGAGGAATGTCAAATTCTCATATCTGACATAATTTTATCCAAAAGATGAATGGAAGTACGCCCAAGGCTGGTGATGCTTTGTCTGGTGAACTTTGGGAGGCAAAGAAAGAGAGAATTCAAAAGGCTTCGATATATGGGAATTTTACTGGTTGGGACTTGCGATCCGTGAGTAATTTTATTCTTTGAAAGAATTTGCTCCGATCATTTAATTGTTAATTTCTTGAAAAGTTGCGAACTCAACAAATGAATAAAAGAATAAACTATGCTCCTCTTCTCTGATTTTGGTGAAATTACACGGAACTCTATTTTCAAAGTATATACTTAGTCGGACTTTAATTATTTTTTTTTGGAATCCCTCCATCTCCCCCCCCCCCCCCAAAAAAAAATGAACTATCGTTTACAATGCTCAGTAACAGTAATACTCTCACCTTCATTTTGTTCATCATCAAATTTTGTCTAAATATGCATAAATGAAATTGAGAAGAGTAGATTTTCTCATTGAATTTAACAAATGCTTTGAAATTGGGAAGTGGGTATAATTTTCCCTAAATAAAGAACTCTTCTGCTCGGGTTTACTAGTCGCCTAATGACTTAAGCACACCTGTTTACCCATGAATAGAAAGTGAAGTGAACGCTTGGATCAGTTCTGATTATTCTTTGACGACCTCAGCTTTAGAATTGAAAATCTTTCCTCTTCTCTGTTGTGAGTATCAATAGATAGTTGTCCCTTCTTTGTATCAATTATGTTTTACCTCAAAAAGAAAAGTCTTATATAATTGAATCATGTTATTAAGCTTCAAAATTTTCTTAAATTTTATTTAAATAATTGATTTAAGTTGGGGAAAAAAAAGGTTTTGCAGTTCAGTATGGATTGTAATATCTTTTCAGGGTTGAGAATATTGATATGTTAGACAAATTTATATAGCTTGGAGTAAGAAAACCCACTTTTCCTACTTTGACTAAAGTTTTTTATTAATGTCCTTCATGATTGTATTTGTATAATTGCTGTTGGGCGTGACTGATTAAAATGTATCCCCTCATTTCACTTTATTTGACCAAAACAATATTATTCCTTTTTCTGAATAGGTTATTGTAAAGAGTGGAGACGATTGCAGACAAGAACATCTGGCAGTTCAACTTATTTCTCACTTCTATGGTTGGTGGTCTTTCAATTCTTTCCCTTTCTGCCTCTTGGTGCAATAATAACTAGTTCTCCATCATGATGCAAGTCTCAAATACTTTGTTTTTGTTCTTTTTCTTTTCTTTTTAAAAAATTTCTAGTATCTGTTTTCAAGCAAGATGCAATGTCGTCAAGATTGAGATCTTGCATAAGATTGGAGTGGGGTTAATATAGATCAAACTGTACGATTGATTCAAAGATCTTAAAGATCCTATCAATTGTGATATATATGTAGCAACAAAGTTTTTAGGTAACATAAAGATACTGAAATCTTATTATACTTTAATAAAACAAGTAATTTGTTGCAAGTGTTGCAAAATCTAATAGATAAACACAACCAACGAGTTTGCAATAAAAATGAAAACAGTGTGCGCACATACAACCCACATGTTACTAAAGCAAGCATTTCCACACAAGGAGATTCTTGTGAGAAGCAAGAAGGCTCTGATTGTGGTTTAAATGGAAATATGTGCAAAACCACGAGTGAAGTTGTCTATGAACCAGTTGGGTGTACTTTGTTGATGGTACATGATTGGATCTTATTTTACCATGTTGTGATGCCAGATTACTCCAGGATGAAGACTCGTCTGTTTGTGTTTCTTTACAATGTGTTGCTTAAAATCAAGGGAGAATTACACACAGGTCCCAAGGATGACAAAAAAATACAATGAGGTCCCAACAAGAATTCACATTACACAGAAGTCCCAATGGACCTGGTTGTAATTATTTGTGAATGTACAATTACCAATTTGACCTTCCTTCCAATTCCTCTCTCTCTCCTCTCTCCCCGTTCTCTCTCTCCGCTCTCCCCGTTCTCTCTCTCCTCTCTCCCCGTTCTCCTCTCTCTCTCTCTCTCTCTCCTCTTCTGTCGAGCATCCTTTCTCCAAGGCGTTCTCTCTAATCCATCACTCTTGCTTGTATCCCTTCCATTCTCACTGCTACCTGATTCCTTCCCCACACCATTCTCTCAATCAAATCCTTTGTCCATTATAATATTCTTCCACGCTCACCACTGCATCTCCTCCCTACTTAACTCCTTCTTTTAAATCCATATTATCTAATGTTAATTCCTCCCCTGTTTTGTTCATTAATCACAACGTATTCATTCATTTTTAGGGAATATTACACTTATGGAACCTGTAAGATGATTATTTGGGTTCTAAAGAACCGTCTCATAATTTCTTCGTCTCAATATCACCATCTTCGTTCCTTACCTCTCCACCTCCATCAAAGGTGAGGTACGCACAAGAACTTCTCTCTGACTCTACTTCTTCATCTTTCTTCAACTCCCATCGCAATTTTGCCACTGGTTCTTTCGTTTTCTCTTGCTTGCCTTTTTCCTAATTTGTTTTTAGGTGGGGTGGGGAATGAAGAGGACGTGGAGGAAACTAACGTTGCGGGGAGTTAAAATCTTGGAGGGGGTGGAGGGGTTTGGATTTGAAGTAAAGGTGGTAGATGAACCAGAAGGAGAGGACGAAGACAAAGCGATCCCGGGAGGTGAATTGTAGAGGACGATGTGTAAATCTACTCGTTTTCAAATTTTGTTGTAAATCTATACTTTGTCTGTTGTAAATTTATACTTTGTTTGTTGTAAATAGCCTCTGGAAGTCAAAAATGGAAAAAACTCGTTTTCAAATTTTGTTGTAAATCTATACTTTGACTGTTGTAAATTTATACTTTGTCTGTTGTAAATAGCCTCTGGAAGTCAAAAATGGAAAAAACTCGTTTTCAAATTTTGTTGTAAATCTATACTTTGTCTGTTGTAAATTTCCCTTGTCCAGAATGGTCATTTTACATGCACATATAATTACACAGAAGTCCCTAGGGATTTCTGTGTAATGTGAATTCTTGTTGGGACCTCATTGTATTTTTTTGTCATCCTTGGGACCTGTGTGTAATTCTCCCAAAAATCAATGGATTTTGATGTCAGATATATTCCAAGAAGCTGGTTTACCTCTCTGGTTGCGGCCTTATGAAGTTTTATGCACTTCTTCATACACAGCCTTTATTGAAACAATTCCAGATACGGTAATGCTTTAACTATGGTTGCCAAAGTTTTTGAAATGTCTAAATTGTTAACATTTTTATCTGATATTTTTGGTGTTTTTAGGCTTCTATACATTCTATCAAAAGCAGATATCCCAAAATTTCAAGTTTACGTGAATTCTTTGTTGCCAAGTATCAAGAAAATTCTCCAAGTTTCAAACTTGCCCAGGTAATTTAGAGATGCAATGATGCAGCTGATTTAATGTGGAATGGTTTCTGAACTGCGCATTTGCTGCACTAGTATATATTCTACTTATGACCTGCTCACATGCACTTCTTTTTTGTTTTGAAACACTGTTTATTTCATGTTAATTGTCTTTCTTTGATTCAGAGGAACTTTGTTGAGAGTATGGCTGGATATTCCCTCGTTTGCTACCTTCTGCAGGTGTGAAACCTCAATTATAATGCTTATACATGCGTTCCCTTCTACTAGCGTCTGATGTATTTCTTGCTTAAACTGATGCTCAAGTATTACTTTTTGTTGATCACTCTCATTGAAGAATTTATGTTCTCCTAACTTCTTATTGTTTTTTTTTTCTTTTGTACAGATTAAGGATCGGCATAATGGTAACCTATTAATTGATGAAGAAGGTCATATCATACATATTGACTTTGGCTTCTTGCTTTCAAATTCCCCTGGTGGTGTTAACTTTGAAAGTGCTCCTTTCAAATTAACCCGAGAGCTTCTTGAGGTAAATCTGAGGTTTTTTATGTTTATTTGATTTGATCTGATAGCTGCTCTGCATACATTGACATTGATGATGTGATTGTGTTAGGTCATGGATTCTGATGCTGAAGGCATTCCAAGTGAGTTCTTTGATTATTTCAAGGTATTAATGAAACTCCCTGTGTGTGTGTGATCTCACCTGAAATTGCTGAACCATGCTGTTGTCAGCTAAATTTGTCTTGATGCATTGCCCCTGGTGTCCTAGGTTTTATGCATTCAAGGCTTCCTTACTTGTCGAAAACATGCTGAGCGCATTATTCTTCTAGTTGAAATGTTGCAGGTAAGATGGTTGATAGCTTCCTGCTGTTCCATTTAATGCGTTGTTGAGATTTGTAATACTAATTCCAAATTTTCATCATAAGACTACCGGGCATTTAACTCTGGTCTAATTTTTTGGTCTTTCAGCCAATCTTGATTCATGCTGCCCCAAGTTGTGATATGTAATTTATAAATAAGCCTTTAGTGTGGTTTATACATTTTATTATAACGTAAAAGGCTAGAGTATCAAATTAGGATTAGATATTATGAGATGTTAGGATTGGATTTGAATTCGATATTTTACTATGATTTGTATTACCCATAACTTATAAATAAGTGTAATCATCAGTCTTACTTTCCTATGTTTCGAACTCTTGAATTATTCAGTATAATTCCAGTTTCTCTTCTATTCTTTTCTTTCACCTTTTTTACTACAACCATGCTATTAGTGTATCATACCAACTCCATTTTAAATGAGATAACTCCGGTTCAGTGAACTGGTATATATATATTTCAGGCTGAGTACTGAGAGGCTAAATCCTCTGCAGTTTTTGTTTCTTTTACACATTGATTTAATATTTTATTTTTAAATACAGTTAGTGTGATGGATATCCTTTATGCTTAGTAGAGAGTGATATTTTTGATAATTGGATGCTCATGTCCAATGTTAAGGACAGCATCTAGGCTGGATTTCTGCACTCTCCGATGTATTTTGGTTGATTCACAGTTAGAAAAACTGAGTTATAAACCATACTGAGAGACTACAATCTTCCATGACTATGAAGTAGGTAGAGGTTACCTTGCATCTCTTTAGATAGAGAAGATTTAGAGAGAGAAGTTTTGTTTACTCCCTTGCTTGCAAATGATTCTTCTTTTGAATCTTGCAGTTGCAGGCCACCTCATTTAGTTAATGAATGATTCCGAAGTTTCACCTGTACTAAATTTTATAATCTTGAGTTTTAAGTCTGCATGTACCTTTGCATGTTGAGCATGAGAGGATAAAATCTGGAAACACTAATTGATGCTGGATTTTCCTTGAATTTCTTTGATTGTTGGGATCAGGACTCAGGCTTCCCATGCTTTAAAGGTGGTCCACGGACAATACAGAACTTACGAAAACGATTTCATCTCAGTTTGACAGAAGAGGTCTGAATTTCAATTTTGGTTTAACTGCAAAACGGTTTGACTTTGCTTGTTAACGTTTTGTTTTTGCCCCCTTTCTGGCTTTTAGCAGCAATGTGTCTCTTTGGCGCTTTCGCTGATTAGCAGTAGTCTTGATGCATGGCGAACAAGGCAGTATGATTACTATCAAAGAGTTTTGAATGGAATATTATGAGATGATATATCAATGGCGATCACCAGCTTGTTCCATTTAAACCAAGCTTTGCACGGTTAAGTGGCTGTGGTCAATGTGAAGTGGCTTTAGAGTCTTGGCAGAGGGAAGAATTAACTGGCAGCAGTATGTAGCCTCTTTTTTCATGGGGTGATTGAGATTTTTACAGATTGGGCAAAAATACTTCAACAGTCTACCTTGCCTAATTTATAGCTGGGAATCTTCTCTTATTTTTTTCTCGTTTCATGCGATAAGAAAACTCTGCTGCTCGGAGAACTTGTAGTAATCTCCTTAATGTAACAATAGTGCACATTGTACAGTGATTCTAACAGTGAGTGGAGACCATATGTTAATTGGTTGTTGAGACCAGTGCTGATGTAAACTGTGAATAGTTCGTCAACAGGCTTAGGGATGCTTTGAAATGTTGAACAGATGGTCCCTGGTACTTTTGGGAGAATTCATGGACCAACCTCCGTTTTTGGGGACGTGCTGACTCAGCTGATCAACAGTGTCTGTGTTCCCAGAGTTTGATTCTTTAATACTTTACACTGGAAGGTTGTGTCTGTGTTCCCAGAGTTTGATTCTTCAATACTTTACACTGGAAGGTTGTGTCTCTGTTCCCAGAGTTTGATTCTTCAATACTTTACACTGGAAGGTTGTGAGCAAAATTCTTTGATGATGTTGATTGTATTGTGTATTTGATCCTGTTTATTTTGACGCTGAAATTTGTTCACCATGTCAATCAATCATAGTGAAGTTTTGGTGATTTGTCTGGATGGATTTCAGTTGTTTCTTTGGAAATATGTACAGTTACTTTTCACCTAAATTTATCTGTATCATTCTGATAGGATACCAGCAGCCCAAGCAGCCCAACCATTGCTGGTTTATTCAAGAAGGAAAAGGCAGAGGCAGTTGGAATAGGATATGTTTGTGGATAGGAAGTTATGCTTATGTGTTTGGATAAGACTTATTAGGAAGTTATGTTTAGTTGTATCTTATCCATAGGAAGTTATTTGCGTTGCTTTCAGCAGTTAGAGTTCGTTTATATATTGTCCTAGGGTGTAAACAGAAAGGTTATGCAGATAAATATATGTTGAATTACCTTGAGTAATTGGTCAAGAACTCGAGATCCTGGTTCTTGAAGTGTCTATCCTAGAGCCTAATCTAAGGTTCTATCAATTGGTATCGAGCTTTTTCTTTCCCTGGGCCAATTCTTGTGCGTTATGGGTCACAACAAGAAGAAACAGCAAGTTTCGGACCACCCCAACATAAGTCCGGATCTTTGAATCATCGAAGGAACTAGAGTCATTGCCACCAACCGACAAGTATGGCACAAAGCAATTGTCGTTTCGGTCAGCAAAATTCAGAACATTGACATTGAGATGAAGGAGATCAAGCAACAAAAGAAACCACTACTTCAGGAAGAACAAGAATACAGAGAATTGAGGGCTCGGCAAGAGGAATATGAAGAAATTGAACATGACAATCGATGGTGGAATAAACCTCCACACCGAAGACCTTATACTAAGGTAGAGTTTCCCAAGTTTGAAGGGGGTGATCCAAGGGGTGGATTATGAAGGCTGAGAAGTATTTCCGTTATTATCAAACTCCCGAAGACGTCAAGATCGAAGTAGCGGCAATGAATTTGGAAGGGGACGCATTAGATGTTTTTACATGGATCTCTTCAAGTCGTTCAATTCGATTTTGGGAGGAGTTGGTTGAAGTCTTCCAAGACAATTTTGGTGCTTTCAACTGGGTTCTTGGGTCAATCAGAACTCCCGACCACATCGCCGAATCAGAGTATCTCAGATGCCGAAAGACAAACCAGGAGAGAGAAAGGGTTGTGTTACCGTTGTGGCGAACGTTTTTCCCCGGGTCATCGTTGTAAACCATCAACCTTGAGAATCATGGAGATATCGGATTGCCCAGAAAATATTGATGAGGATCAGGTCCAACCACTGATTGAAGAAGACGCACATAATGATACCCCAATGGCCGAAATATCTCTTCATGCCTTTTTGGGCAAATCTTCAACCACAACGATGAAGGTTAAGGGGACATTGCTCTCTCATGAAATTCTAATATTAATTGATAGTGGCTCATCCCATAATTTCATCTCCAACAAAATCTGTGCAACACTGGATATTAAACCAGAACAAGTTTCCCCTTGAGAGTTCAAGTCGGTGATGGTGCCATTATCTCTTGCAAAGCCATCTGCAAGGACTTGGAGATTCAGGTGCAACACATTACCATTCGGGATGAATTCTTCCCTTTTAATCTTGGTGGGGTGGACATGGTGTTAGGAATTAAATGGTTGGCATCCTTAAACACTGTTGCGGCTAATTGGCAAAAGTTATTCATGGTCTTTTGGGTCAATGGGAAGAAGTATAAACTTCAAGGCCTTACTCAACGGACCTCCCAAGCTTCTCTTCGCTGTTGTGATGGCATAAGGATTGTTCAACAGTTTGAATTGTTACAAGATATGCAGCAGCAGTTTGCTGATATCTTTGCTGAACCCCACTGTTTATCTCCTATTCGGGAAAAATGTCATGGCATCCATCTCCAACCAGTGCCAAACCTCCTAACATTCGCCCATATCGTTATCCACATGCACAAAAAGATGAGATTGAGAGACAGATCACATCACCGCCGCACAAAGGGTTTATTCACCAAGCATCATCCATTTGCAAGTCCAGTCTTGCTAGTTCCAAAGAAGGATTCCTCTTGGCGCCTATGTGTGGATTATAGAGAGCTAAATAAGATCACAATACCGGATAAGTATCCTATTCCCACTATTGATGAACTTATTGATGAACTTCATGGAGCGGTGTATTTTTCTAAAATTGATTTGCGTTCGGGTTATCATCAAATAAGAATACATCCGCAACACATAGCCAAGACTGCATTCCGGACTCACTCGGTCATTATGAATTTATTGTCATGCCCTTCGGGTTAACCAATGCTCCTCTACTTTTCAATCTATCATGAATGATCTGTTTCGCCATATCTCCGGAAATTTATCTTGGTATTTTTGATGACATCCCGATTTACAAACAAGTCCTTTGAAGATCACATTGCCCATTTAGACATTGTTTTTCGGTTGTTACGTGAGCACGAATTTTATGCCAATCCCGATAAGTGTGATTTTTGCAAATTGATATTGCATTCTGGGGCATATAATTTCGCAGATGGAGTTAACGTCGACCACGATAAGATTACCGCCATTTATAAATGGCCGCTTCCTAAGAATCTTACTGAGCTACGAGGATTTTTGGGACTTTCGGGTTATTATCGCAGATTTATCAGGAATTATGGGCAGACGAGATATGACTAAGAAAAATGCTTTTGTTTGGGAGAAACACTCATTATCTGCCTTTCAAGATCTTCAAGAGGCCTTGGTCAATGCACCCGTGTTGCAACTTCCAGATTTTACCAAGCCCTTTAGTGTGGAATGTGATGCCTCTTCTACTGGAATTGGGGCTGTTTTACAGCAAAATGGTCATCCAATAGCTTTTACTGCAAGGGGTTGTCTCAATCCAAACAAAATGACTCAGTGTATAATAGGAATTATTGGCTCTTGTCTCTTCCTTGCAAAAATGGCGTCATTATCTTCGGGACGCAAATTTGAGGTCCACACCGACCATTTCAGCCTCAAGTATCTCCTTCAACAATAATTACAACTCCCGCCCAGCAGCGTTTGATCCCGAAACTCCTTCCGTTTGATTTCCAAATCCTTTATAAGACCGGCTCTTCAAATAAGGTGCGGATGCTCTATCAAGGATCCCACATTCAGTGAACTCTTCTCTTTGGCTATCCCTCATGCTTCATTATTTGATGATTTATCGCCTTATTAGACCAAGATTCTTATACCTCTTCGGTCAAAACAACTTTACAAGCCGACCCTCACTCAATGCCACATTTCTCTCTCTCCCATGATCGTTTGTACTACAAGGATCGCTTGGTGATACCGCAAATACTCCTCTAACGTCCCATTTAATTGAGGAAGTCCATTCAACACCTATTGGGGGTCATGGTGGTGTCCTCAAAACCTTGAAGCGTTTACAACGTTTCTATTTTTGGCAACACATGAAAGAGGAGGTCACCTCTTATATACAAAAATGCTCGGCTTGTCAAAGGGGCAAATATGTTCCACAATCCCCGGGGTCTTTTACTGACCACTACCAATCCCACTCACATATGGGAAGATATCTCGCTGGATTTCATCACCGGTTTGCCTCCTTCTCATGGTTGGGAAAGTATCTTTGTAATTGTAGATCGGTTTAGTAAATCGCCCATTTTATTGGTATGCCAAAATCATTTTCTCGCAAAATCGATTCTTTGCCCTTTTCGCAAGGAGGTTGTTAGGCTACATGGTTATCCTAAATCTATTATTTCGATCGGGATCCAATCTTCTTGAGTGCTTTTGGAAGGAGTTATTCCATCTGAGTGGCACTACTTTAAAAATGAGTACTTCCTACCACCCTCAAACGGATGGCCAAACCGAAGTAGTGAACCGATGCTTGGAGACTTATTTAAGGTGCTTTTGTCAAGATTTTCCCAAGAGATGGTCCCTCTTTCTACATTGGGCGAATTATCCTACAACACTGGCTATCACTCTTCTTAGGATATTCTCCATTCGAGTTGTTTATGGTAAGGAACCACCAACATTGCTGCCATTTACACCAGTGACACTCGCATTAATGATTTAGAAGATTTCTTTGAAGAGCGTGATGTTGTTTTGGGGATTATAAAACTCAACCTTGCTGCCGCTCAATCGCCATGAAATCTCAAGCCGATCCTCATCGTCGACCGTCTCTTTTGGCGTTAATGACATGGTCTTCTTGAAAATCCAACCATACGAGACAACGATCTTTGACTCACAAGAAGTTCCACAAACTCTCTCCTCGATTTTGGACCCTACCCGATCAAGCGCCAAGTGGGAGCAGTAGCATATGAACTTCGTTACCTCCGGATGCCCGAGTGCATCCTGTGTTTCATGTTTCTCTCCTTAAAGCTGCTCATGGATATGACAGTTCAGCACCCCTGCCACCTTTACCCATTTCGCAGAATGGGAACTTTTGCTTGAACCCGAGAAGGTCCTCGATTCCAGAATTATAGCTGCGATGCCTCGTCAGATATTCACCTACTTATCCAATGGAAGAACCGTCCTCCAGAAGAAGCGAGTTGGGAGCCTTATGACCTGATATCTACTCAGTTCCCTCAATTCCGCCTTGAGGACAAGGCTCATTTTCAAGGGGGGAGTATTGATAGGATACCTGAGCCCAACCATTCTTGGTTTATTCAAGAAGGAAAAGGCAGAGGCGGTTGGAATAGGATATGTTTGTGAATAGGAAGTTATGCTTATGTGTTTGGATAAGACTTATTAGGAAGTTATGTTTAGTTGTATCTTATCCATAGGAAGTTATTTGCAGTTGCTTTCAGCAGTTAGAGTTCGTTTATATATTGTCCTAGGGTGTAAACAGAAAGGTTATGCAGATAAATATATGTTGAATTACCTTGAGTAATTGGTCAAGAACTCAGATCCTGGTTCTTGAAGTGTCTATCCTAGAGCCTAATCTAAGGTTCTATCACATTCTCTCCGGGCCTACTTCTTCGATCTGATGTGAAGTGAGAATACAATATCAATTTTGAGCAAAAAAAAGAATACAATATCAATATATACTAAAGAGAAATAGCATTTTAAGTTGTGCACTATTTGTTGCTTTTTTTGTGTCTTCAGTTACTGTTGTTAAGAACAGCAACGGCTTCCAATTCAAGCCGTTTGCATTTCATTTGGCTTCGTGCCCTTCCTGCAAAATTTAATCCATGCCTACTGCTTTCAAGTTTCAAATTTGAATGTCCCGTTGCTTCCAGAAACGTCCCATATCTCACTGCTTCTTGCTTCACCGATACTGTTCTCCCAAAATCATTCCTTTTTGCTGCTAAAGCATCGCCCGAGCTTGGTTCTAAAACATCGAAACAGGAAAGTGAAAAGAGCGAAGCAGGGGAAGGAGAAGAAGACCCATACGAAGAGTATATGAGGAGAAGATAGAGCAGCCTTACGGGCTTAGATTTGTTGCTTTTTAAAAATGTGGTGATATGTCGGATGAGGAAGTGCAGAAAGCTACAGACGGAAACCGACATGGTATGTATACACTAGCTTCGCCGACATGGTATGTCCGTCTTCCTGGAGCTTCGAAAATGCCACGGACGGAAGTCGACGGCATCATTTGGGTTGTTCGCCGGCATACATGTATGTATATGAGTCTATCTATGAGTTTTGTTCCCTTGTTCTTCAAGTTTGCTTTGAAAGTCTATTTGTGATTGGTGTCGACTAACCAATAATGGATCTGGACTACCAAGGTGAGATGCTGTAGTTCATTCATGTTTTGTCTATTTCATGGAAAACGTTTCTTACATTTTATGATACTTTGGTTTCTATCTATGAGTTTTGTTTTCCCCTGTTCTTCACAAGATAAATATGAAAATTTACAAGACAGATAAAGTGAAGGTATCGTTGTCTTTTCAGCCTCAAAACTTAATTTCATTTTAACTTATAGGGGTGCAGTGAAATTTCATAAAGTTTTGGGGATTGATTAAAATTATGTCACATCCTTAAGAGCTCAATGAAATTTTCTCTCAATTCATTTCATAAAAAGTTTAGTAGCTTACTATAAGACCCACTTTATAGATCAAATTATCAAATAGGTCCTGAGGAGTATATCCTTTGTACTTTCTCTTCATTTTATTTTCTCCCAACTTTTCTTCCCATTAACTACGTATGGTCATAATAAGATATGAAGTATCTAAATTAAATTTAATAATTTGGATGATCTAGATTTAAAATTTTCCGGATATAGGACTATTTTACTATTGTCTGATTGTATTGAGGCGATTGGCTTACTCACCAGGGGATGAGTCATTAGGGATAATCCTAGGTTGCTTGTTCATAGAGATTAGCCGGTACTAATTAAACATATTCATGACGAACACATTATTTATGCCAATTTAAGATTCTCAAATTGTAATTTTTAGCATGATAAATCCATATTTTGAGAAGTGACAATCATGAAATTATTTTTATTTAAAATTTTTCATTTATTAAATTAAAAATTTATTTAAATTATAAAAAATAAAATTGAATTTAACATGGATCAATCCAAATCTTAACCCGGAACCCTTCCTTTCCTCCAATGAAAGTTTAGCACTTAAGAGAAGTTTGGATTGGATCATAGGCCTATATTTATTGTGTGTGACCGTACTGCTAATCAACCTCAGCAATACAAACCTCTGTTTCGTTGTCAAGCTGCCTGAACTTTTTTTTTTAATACATTGGCAAGCTAAAGGCTTGAGGTTTACAAAATGTCTAACATTAGACTACATTCACTGATCTCAGTGATATTACGCCACATTTAAGATTTACTAAGTCAACACATTCAATAGGTTGTGATGGAATAATTACAAAATTCTGATTCATCTCTTGAGCCGATCGGGCTAAATAATTAGCACATCTTAATACTTCCCTGTAAGTATGAATAATCTGTAGATCCTCGTGTGAAAGGATAAGGAATCTTACCTCTTGTATTTCATCTCTCATAGGATGACCCTGCCCACAATCTTTTTAAAACCCAATTGTTTGCAAAGTATAAGGCCCATGTAGATAGCATGGATTTCCACAGCAATTGACGTAGTATGACCTAACTTCTGTTGAAACCCACATACCCAGTTTCTTTCAACATCCTCATGTATATAACTTGGATCTGGGGGACGCCATCTAGCTTCTACTCTATTTGGTATCTACATAATTTGATGTTGGAAACGACCATGCGCCACTCCTTCCATTAAGTGGAAAATGCATCTTTGTGTAATCGCTCTTAGATGATCTCTTGTGCCTTCAAATACTTTCGTACATCTATTCTTCCAGAGAAGCCAACACATAACATCAAATGTTCTGTGCTAAGGCCATCTAGCCGTAAGCCTGCCAAATGGATTAGTTTTTGAGTTCCATTTCAGCCAATCCTACAAAGAGCTAGAGAAAAATATAGAACAATATAATGGGTTTGTTAAATTAAACCACACTTTCTTGGCAATCTCATAGTTTCTCAATATATGGATAATGGTTTCCTCTCTATCACACTCAAAAGGACAAGTGTTTTGCATGTGAGGGTTATATTTTGTTTTGACTGTATTAGTGGAAAGTCTCTCATGAAACACTTGTCACATGAAGAATTTTGCTCTTTCAGGAATCTCCCAACGCCATATACACTGCTAGGTAGGCTCAAGTGTATGCTCCTGTTGATGGTAGATCATAATGTATGTTGATTTAACAGTGAAGTTCTCATCTAAAGCCTTACGCCAATAGAAAACATCCTCACCCAAGCCATCAGGTGGAACAACCTTTAAAATTTCTTCTACTATCATATTTGGAAGGAATGTTCTCCATTTATCCTTATTTCATTGTCTATTTGGCTTAACAAAATCCTTTATCATTGCCTCTACATCCATCAAGTGGAGATTCTTGTCCACATAGAATTTCAAAGGCTTGTCTAATGGTGTTCAATGATCTTCCCACGTTTTTGTAGATAACCCACTTTTTAGTTTCTTCCCAATCCCCTTACAAAACTCTTCCCATATACCGCTATTATTCCATTCCAAACTGCAAATTGATATCTTTTCTTGTTTACTTGTGGCTTCTGACTCTCACCACATCTATACTTACTATGCAAACATTTCACACATAGCACATCCGGCTTGGAAACTGCCTGGACTTTGGAAGAAGGGTTTTGTAGGCATTGATGTGGATTCTTGGAGTTTTGGTAAGAACTTTGAACTGACGAGTAGGTGACAACCCTGCAAAAAAAAAAAAAAAAACATTGCAGAAAACTAAGCAAGAGCTGTGGAAGGAATATAATAAGGTGCTAGCCCAAGAGGAATTACTAGTTGGGTACCAAATGTAAAGGTGCAATTGTATATAGGACAATTTGTATAATTTGTTCTCTGTTTTTATTTTTTTATTGAAGCATTCAATTTATATCAAAGGAAAATTACATTAAAGGACCACAAGACAAAATTAATTTCAGACAAGGACTAAAACATTCTGAAATTTCACTACAGGACCAAGGACCAAAAAAAAATTTTTGTAGGTAACAAAATAATAATACCCCTTGCTTTATTTTTTTTTTTTAAAAAAAATTTATCGTCACAGAGTAGCTACAACCCACCGGCCATTGCAGCTTCGTTGTCAAACGACTAGAGCTCCAACCCTTGTAAAATTAATTTCCTTTTCATATGATGATTCCACTTGTTCATGAAGAGTAGAATCATGAACAAGTGTGCAACTCTTCGTGAACAAGTGTAATCCTCCTATGAACAGCACAGTAATTTCTAGTGGTTGGAGCTTTGCCCTATCGGCGTCGGAGCTCTAATGGACGGCCGGCGGTGGTCACTCTGGCCTGGCAACGGCCGGTGACCGGTTATCATAACTCCGACAAAGATGACACCTTTTTAAAAAGAAAAAAAAAAAAAAAAAAGCAATGGGCATTATTATCTTTTCAACTACAAAACTTATTTTTATTTTGGTCTTTGATCTTGTATTATAATGTTTTGATATTTTATTGAAATTAATTCTATTATGCAGTCCTTTATTAAAATTCTCCCAATATCATATCTTAACTTAAAGTTGTTTGGCACGAGTGAACCACTTTAAAAAAAAAAAAGATTTTTGGTTTATAAGACAACTTCTTCCACATATTTACTTTTTACCCTACTTAAAATAAGTCAATACAAAACAAGCTAGTAAGTATAAGAGAATCTAGTTCAATTTATTTTAAGTGATTTTCTACGATACAAAGCAAACCTGCAAGGAGGGTTTTATCTTGTAAACAGGGATGGAGCTTGGTGGATACAATGGGGGATCCCCCAAAAAAAAATGTCTCAAATATTTAATGTAAATTTGATTTTTTTTCTATATACTCGGCCTAAAAATTTATACATTTGACTAAAAAAATTATACATTTGGCTCCTCCAAATATTTAAAAAAAAAAAATTAGTTAATGAGTATACATTTAGCCCCTCAAATATTTATCTCAAACTATATCCGTGCTTGTAAAATACAAAAGTTGCTTTTTCCCCCAAATGGAAGCAAAGTTGTTTTCCCCCAAAACTTATGTTGCTAAAATCGTAGTTGTTAGCTCTTTCCCTTTCTTGCTTTGCCATTTTAAAGCCAATAGAATCTCAGTCATTAATCCCGCGAATAATTATAAGGATTTTCTGTAAGAAAAGTGGAGAGAAAGTCAATATATGGAATTGATGTTTACAAGGATCCATCGCTGCTTGTGTTTTCGCTATTCTTGCAATGAATTGTGATTGATCAGATTCTATCATATCAAAAACTTGACGCAGTTGATTGACACTCGAATATTAAAGTTTCTTATTTTTGTGAGAATTTAGAATTTAGAGAATAAATTTTAATCTTAAGTCCAACTCATCACTTTCATAAACGTTTTGTTAAGAAATTGTTGACCCTCGAATAAACTTGTAGGTTGATTACCAAACTTAAACAAAGTTTAAAAATAGAATTCGACATCTTCAAGCATGTTTAGGAAATTTAAATATTTGTTGGCTAGGATTGTGGTCTTTTTCTTTTCTTTTTTGTATAAAATGTATAATTCTTTTGAGGTTTAGTTTGAAGATTTTTACCTTTCTTAACAAGTGTATTTCTTGACTAATGTTTTCCTCTGTTTTTTTTTTTTTTTTGGGGGGCCGGGGGTTGTTTGAGATCTTAATTACTACTTTAGAGGTGTTGTAGATGAGGCTAAATTACTTATTTGTGAAGAATGCCAGGTTTTTATTTTTGGCCAAATACAGAATGACAATGACAGGATGAAATAAGCCACTTTGATCATTGCCCCATCTTTTAAGATGGAGATGGTTGTTGATGAAAGAGGGGCTAGTCTACCAATATGGGATTGAATAGTAAAGTATTCGTTATCTCTTAAGCAGATCTTCAGTTTGAAGTTATGAATGAAGTATGTGGTATTAACCTCTAGAGAAAATTCTAACATAAAAAAAGTCTCATTGACAATTTATTTAGTAAACATTAACAATTTCATCGGTAGGTTTTAACAACTTCTTAGAACCTTTTTAACATTAAAATTTTCTCTGACTTTTTGACATTTTTTTAGTCTCTTAAGACCTTAAAAGGATTTTCCCCTAGTTTGTACTCAACAAAAAATTTAGATATTTTGGATTCTAGTTTTGTTGTCTTTCCTCAATTTATACTAACATAACATTAGTTGTAAAAAAATAGTTAAACATAATTGAGACATTGTTGGTAATTTGTTGGGTACAATTTAATTACAATAATATATTTCATCGTGTCCGTAATATATGACCCATTTTAATGAAAATAATTGAACAATAAATAGATTTTATATTAAGAAGTGGATATATTATTTGATTTTCTCATATATTAAAACTAAAAGTGGGAGAGCTCCACAAGATGTAATGAAATGATGATGAAGTGATCTAAATCATTTGTATTATTGTGGTTACCAATAAAAACAGCTTAAATACCTTTATTCAATCTTTCTTGATAAAAACTGAAATTAAAATTTTTAGTTAAACATTCAAATATAAAGATGGCTAAGTTTAAAATTTAAATTATCTAAAAACTCATTTTGATTATATATTTGATCTGTAAATAATTTGGAAAATTTTATTTCTTTTATTATAATTGAAAATAGTTCATAACATGACAATTAACAACTTGTGTTTGACAATTATCCATATTGGCAACTTAATCTCCACAAAAAAATATCTCATCATAGCTATAGCGGCCAGCCAGCGGAGCTCTGGTTGGCGAGGGTTCTTGCCCTTTTGAAAAAAAAATGTGAAAGGCATTTTAGTAAAAAACACTAAAACTTCAAAATTTCAAATTCTTACTTATTACTTATTTATCCTTTTTCTAATTTACATGACATTTGAGGGGTTTGTAATTTAAGAGGTATTTTTAGGTCATTTTTCCTAAAAAAAAGTTCAGAACATGACTAAATAAACCAAAAATAATTCTTAAATCATTGAAAATTAAAAGAATCCATAAACATTAACTTTTTTAATTCATTCCGTTGTAAAGAACTTACTCTTTCTACTAAATCTTTCTCGTTGGTTTCCTTAAACGTTAATTCTCATTTATTTCAACAATTGTTGGTTTCCTTAACCGTTATTTGTCACTTATCTCAACACGTTGGTTTCCTCTGTCACTTATCTAAAGTCGTTGGTTTCCTTAAAATAATTAGATAAAATAAAAAAGTGTGTATATATATATAACATCAAAATTTAAAATAACTTAATAATTACAATTAATAACTTGAGTATCTATATCGACAACTCGAGCTCCCAAAAAAATATCTTGCCGTAGCTCGACCACCAGCGCAGGGTGATGCCAACAAGCAGAGCTCCAACTGGTGCGTTTTCTTGCCCTTTTTTATATATAAAAAAATGTGTGGGACATTTTAGTAAAAATATCAAAACTTCAAAATCCAAGATTATTACTTGATTACTTATTTGTTCTTTTGCTAAGTTACACGACATTTTGGGGGTTTTTTAAATTCAAGAGGTATTTTTTTGTCATTTTTCCTACAAAAAATTTCATAACATGACTAAATAAACCAAAAATAATTCTTAAATCATTGAAAATTAAAAGAATCCATAAACATTAACTTTTTTTAAGTGTTGGCTTAGTTCATTACCTTGCAAGGAGCTTACTCTTTTTGCTAAATCTAATTCTCGTTGGTTTTCTTAAGCGTTAATTCTCACTTATTTCAACACGTTGGTTTCCTTAAGCGTTAATTGCCACTTATCTAAAGTCATTGATTTCCTTAAAATAGTTATATAAAATAAAATCACATAAAATAAAAATACTGGGTATATATATAACATCAAAATTTAAAATAATTTAAGTATCACAATTAACAACTTAAGTATCTATATTTACAACTCGAGCTCCCAAAAAAAATCTCACCACAACTCCTGCCACCAATGCCAGAGCTTAGGCCCTATTGAGTGGTTCCGGTGGGCGGAGCTCTAACCAGCGAGCGTCCTTGCCCTTTTAAAAAAAAAAATGTGTGGGCCATTTTAATAAAAACATCAAAACTACCACCAAACGCTTAGGTCAACTGGTAAGGGGTTGTCCTAGCTTAACCACGGGTCTTGAGTTCGAGACGTGGGAATGCAGCATGCGTGGGTGGTAGAGGCTTCCCCCCGAAAGGGGCCACCCGGTCTCGGTCCGGATTAGTCTGGGGCCGTTGATGTGTCTGAAAGATGGCCTGCCCTGGGATATCGGATGCTCTAAGCAAAAAAAAAAAATAAAAATAAAAATAAAAACTTCAAAACTTCAAAGTCCCAAATTCTTACTTGATTACCTATTTGTCTTTTTGCTAATTTACTTGATTACATTTTGGACTTTTGTAATTTAAGAGGTATTTTTTTGGTCATTTTCCCTAAAAAAAATTTATAACATGACTAAATAAACAAAAAATAATTCTTAAATCGTTGAAAATTAAAAGAATCCATGAACGTAGACTTTTTTTAGTGTTTGCTTAGTTCATTGCGTTGCGAGGAACTTGCTCTTTTAGCTAAACATGATTCTCATTAATTTTCTGAAGTGTTAATTCTTACTTATATCATATAGTTGGTTTTTCCCTAAGTGTTAATTGTCACTTATCCCAACACATTGGTTTCCTTAAGCTTAATTGTCACTTACCTAAAAGAATCACAATTAACAATTTGAGCTTCCCAAATGTCAGCAACCTTATAAGTATAGAGAATGACGACTTAAGAATCACAATTAACAACTTGGATATTCATATTGACAACTTGAACTTCCAAAATGTTAGACCTTGTAGGTTATATTTTGAAGTCACCCCTGTGAAGCGACGTTGACTACTTAAGTATAGAGAATGACAATTTAAGAATCACAATTAATAACTTGGGTATTCATATTAACAACTAGAGCCCTTCAAATGTTAATAACATTGTAGGTTATATTTTGTCAAGCAACATTGACTACTTAGGTATAGAGAATACCAATTTAAAAAGCACAATTAACAACTTGAATATCCATATTAACAACTTGAACTCCAAAAAAATCTCACTAGAGCCCCAGTGCTCCAGAGGCCGGTGGGGTGGTGCCAGTTTGTAGAGCTTCGGCCGACAAATGTTCTTGCCCTCTTTTTAAAAAATGTGAGGTATATTTTAGTAAAAACATCAAAACTCCAAAATCCTAGATTCTTACTTGATTACATATCTGTTCTTTTGCTAATTTACATGACATTTTAGTGTTTTTATAATTTTTGTGGTATTTTTTGGTCATTTTCCTTAAAAAATGTTCATAAGATGACTAAATAAACCAAAACTCATTCTTAAATCGTTGAAAAGTAAAAGAATCTAGACATTGACTCTTTTTTATGTGTTAGCTTAGTTCATTATGTTGCAAGTAGCTTACTCTTTTTGCTAAACTTAATTTTTATTGGTTTTCTTAAGCATTAATTCTCACTTATCTCAACACGTTTGGTTTCCTTACCATTTAATTGTCACTTATCTAAAGTCGTTGGTTTCCTTAAAATAATTAGATAAAATAACATTAGATAAAATAAAATATTTTGTGTGTGTATAATATCAAGATTTAAAATAATTTATTATATTGACATTGTTCATCAACTACGAAATGAATTGCAATTTTGTTGGAAAAAATAACAAGAAATATATATATTTTTCTTTTTGGATGGGCTCCTTCACTAATTTCTGCTAACATTAGAATTTCTATAGTCTAAACAAGAAAAGGGAACTGGGGTTAAAAAGAAAAAAGAAAAGAAAAGAAAAGGGAAACCATTTTAGAAATTTTTAGGAAAATGGGCTTTAGCTCCACAACGCGGTGAGAGAGGGTCCAGTCTCTCACTCTTCGACTATAAAATCTCTTCCCCGATTAATCTCTTCATTTTTCGGATTTCAGCATTTGTGTTTAGAGAGTCTTGCCCGCCTCCTTCCCTGGTAAGCTTCGTGCTTCATTTCCCTCCCCCTCTCTCTGAGGTTGATTGTTCAAGTCCGCTTATTTGGACTACTGGTAGTAGCCGCAAGTGAAATCAGAACTAATCGCTGCAGAAATTTCCAGTTTATCTCATGAAATTTGATTTTCGATGTGAAAGCTTTGCACTTGTTCTGCCTCTAATGATTTCCTTTGTAGGGTTCCATTGTGCAGATGTCTTTTTATCTCCAAAAGGGATCAACATCCGTTGTTAGGTGCCTTTTTAGCTTCATGAACCGAGGGAGGCTGTGGTGTCTGGGGAAGATTTTGTTTCGGCATTGGACTTGACAAACACGGGGTTTCCAAATATTCTTTTCTCAAGCAGTTCGATTTATTATTATTTTTCTTGTTTTATTTTTGGGTTCGAGGTTTCGGTAGACTGTCAGATTTTTCTTCTTCTCCTCTTGTGAGAAGATTGTCTTTTTAGATAGTAGGGAGTTGAAGTTGTCAGATTCTGAAGCTTCTTCGGAGACGTATTGATGGGTACGAAAAAATTGATTCCTGGGTTTCGATTTCATCCGACTGATGTTGAGCTCCTCGTATACTTTCTGAAGAGGAAGGTTATGGGTAAAAAATTCCCGTATGATGTGATCGCAGAAGTAGAAATAAAAAAGTATGCTCCATGGGATCTTCCCGGTAGGCAAACTAAGTTTTTTCTCTCCTCATTAACTTGTTAGTGTATTTTTTGTTTTAAGTGGGTCTTCTTTCTTTGTCTTGATGTTTCGTTGCTTGTTTGCTTTTCAGATAAATCTTATCTGACGAATGGAGATTTGGAATGGTACTTTTTTTGCCCCAGAGAAAGGAAATATGCCAGTGGGGCCAGAATGAATCGCGCTACGGAAGCTGGGTACTGGAAAACTACTGGGAGGGATAGACCTGTTGATCATGAGAATCGAGTTGTGGGGATGATAAAAACCCTGATATTTCACACTGGTAGAGCTCCTAAAGGTGATAGAACTAATTGGGTTATGCATGAATTTAGGCTCGAAGATCAGGTTCTGGCTGATAAAGGCATTCCTCAGGTAACTGGATTTTTTTTTTCTCATTTCTGTTTTATTATGAGTGATTGAGTGATATTGGGTCTTGCTACATAGCTGCCGTATCTTGTGGAGTATCCTTACTAGTTACTACTGTGATTGAGGAAGTATATGTATCAATTAGTTCTCAAATGAATATTATTTGAAGGGTTCCTGCCTGACCAGATATCCCAAATATAAATTGCTCGTGTTGATATATGGTTCACTTGAAGAAATTTCTTCATGTGAATAAGATGTGATGCAAGTTTAGATGTCACATGGGTGATATGGGTTATGTCTGAATCAAAAGGAACCCACCATGTGGTGCCTTTAATTGATGAGTTGCAACTTTGACACCTGGAAACACTATCTTCTCTTTTTATTTCTTCATGTTTTTGTATATTTTGAATGGTCATGCCAGTGAATAGTTTTTTAATTGGTTCTCTGTTCATGTATGTTGCAGGATTCCTATGTGCTTTGTAAGATTTTCCAAAAAGATGGTCCTGGTCCTAGGAATGGCGCCCAATATGGAAGGCCTTTCAATGATGAAGACTGGGATGATGAAGAAGAAGAAATTGATGGTGTAGGATCTCTCCCATTAATTGGCGTACATGCTCCAATTACCGTTGATCCTAATACACCTAGCAGTTCTACAGCAACTCATGGTCATCCCCCTGCGAGTACATGCGTTGGATCATCCCCGTCGTCATGTCTTGTGCATCCTTTGGCTCCAACTGATCAAGTTATATCCAATAATGAGTCTCAGGTTCCAGTTGTTGATGACATTACTAAATTGCTGGATTCTTTCACTGAGAATGACCCAGTGGCTATGATTGAAAATAACATTGAGGTGCGCGATCTATTTCTTTTTCTTCTCTCTTGCTTGTGCATTTGTTTGTGATGTCTGCGTACAAGTGCTTATTTTTTGGTTGGTGAAATAAGCTCAATTACTTTACAAAGGCATGCTTAGACAACTTTGTGTTGTCCTTAAATTTTGCATTTGAATATCTTTGTATAGTTCTCTTTCCCGTTTCCTCATACCTTTTACTTTGTATTCATTCGTTGCACGTTCGCATGAGTTTGTATTGACTTCAATTTTTTATCTTAATTCGTGCTTTTTTTCTTTTTCTTTTCATGAATGTGTTTTTGAATCTTTACTTGATCAATACAGATAACGAGTAAGATTATTTAGAATCATGTATTGAAAGATGATGTTTGAATTGATTATCTCTGGAAATCGAAAGGAGGATTGTGTAGCTAAATTAGGCGGTGCTAGTTTTTTGTCTGTCAAGCTATTGTAGCAGGCTTTCTGCTTCGCAGATAGCTTCCTTTGTCTTATTACTACTACTAGTTGATGTAATGCTTGTGTAATACTCCTTCGGTCCTAAATATAGGACATAGTTTGTAGTTAGGACATAGTTTGAAGTTTGCAATACAAACTATGTTCTATATTTAGGACCGGAGTTAGTACCTTCTTTGATACTTACATCTAAAACGTCATTATGGTTTATGCCCTATTTCTGCTGTTTGATACTTACACCTGGAAGTTCTTAGCTTTTGCCTTATTCTAAAACCCAAATGTGAAATGCTAATTAATTACTCCTACCAATCCTAAATGTAGAACATAGTTTGTACTTTGATATACATACTACTTAATCCTGTTTATCCGAATCAATATGCTAACATGGTATGTTTCTCATTTATTTCTCAGAAGAATGATAATTCTGCTGTGGACAATGATATATTCAAGGACTTGGGAGACCTTGACAATACAAATCAATTCTATCCTGCTGGTAGCTTGCCCTTGGACTCCTTTGATGATTTGGATTTCCTGGAGTTACATGACCTGGAGACCACCATTGGCCCACCACACTGAACCTGAAAGTGGGGTCCATTTCATCCACCAAAAAAAAACAAGGGCGGGCTTGTGATTTGTGAATTCATAGGACGAGACATTATTGGCAGCCACTGCCTGCTGCTGCTTCTTTCATTTTCATTCTTATCATAAGCTTATTTCAGTTTCAACATGCGTATAATACGCTGACTTGAATGTTCTATTCTGGTTACTGTTGATATAGCTGAATGAACAGGTTTTTGTGTGTTTTTTTGGGTAGGCGGACTTGTATTAAACATGTCCCTTTGAGATCACTGAAATATGCATAGTTTATATCATTAGCTTTTATTGCCCTTGTTAACTGAATTGGATTAGGGAAGTAAATCTAGTGGGGAAAGGTATGTTAAATGTAGCAGATTCTAGCGTATAAATTTACAATTTTGTACCTTTTTCGTCAAAATATTCCATCTATAGTATGCATGACATGGCTGAATATTGATTATAATTAACTTTAATAATTAAAATTTGCTTCTTTCTTTGGCTAAAGAGATATTGATTAAAAATAGATATGAAATAATGAAGAATATAGTTTAAACTTTAACCATTTGTGTTCTGGTAAAAAAAAAAAACATTTGTGCTAATGGGATTTTAGTTCAAATTATGTGATTTAGAAATGTTCTTAAAACACGAAAAATGAAAAGGAGAATTCAACTAGACCATGTTTTGCCCAAGAATTTTATTTTATATTCCCTTTTTGTGCTATTGATGGACAAGCTTTTCTAATTTGTTCCAGTTTTTGTTTTCTTTGGCCAACTAACATTTATTTCATTCAATTATTCAACATTTAATTTTTTATTCTAGGCACAGGTATCCGTTCGAGGCACTGTCGTCTGCTTGGATAGGTGGGAGAAAATAGAGAGAAAAGAAAATAAGTAAATAAGTGAATGACTAAAATACCCTTCTATGTAAAAAATATATCATATTTAAAATCAAATTAAATTTCACAATGCTATCATTTAATATTAGCATCATCATATAATTTAAAACCAAATTATTTGGTAAGATAATTTTGATGTTATTTTAAAGCGATATATTTCTAAAAATTATTTTTCTGGGTAAGAAAAGTAGATAATTTTTTAAAATTAAATATAATAATTGGAAATAAAATAAGGGAAAATCTCATGGAAATTTATAACCTAAACCAGTGAGTCCAATCATACTAATCCCGCTTTTCTTCTCACTTTCAACGTAAGGGCCTGTTTGGTTGGAGAGAGGGGATGGAAGGGAAAAAAAACCCCTCCCCTCATTTGGTTTGAAATGATAAATTGTTATCATTCCTCCCCTTTCTTCCCATCTTAAACCAAACAAGGGATTATTAAAAACCCCTCACCTCTCCCACCAACCAAACCAAAGTAACATTCGCCTTCATCCCCTCCCTTCAAACCAAACAAGCCTCAGGTCGCACAATAGTTTTGCTCCGCTAGTGGCCGAAGGTGACGGCAAGCAAAATTTTCGCTTATCAAAGGAGTTATCCAGTGTCATATGCCCCTCCTTGGTGGGTTCACATTAGGTGCTTCTTTCTTATGTTCTTTTTATGTGCTTATCCCTATAATTTTAGGGTGAACACATTTTATTTTATTTATTTAGATTAAGTTATATGTTACATGTTGAACTTTTTTTTCACCAAGTATCTCAAATTAATTAATTTCCAATACAAAATTTAGAAATATTTTTTCAGTAACACCATTATCCTAAAAATTAATTAATTTAAGATAGTGGGTGCAAAAAATATTTCAGGATGCTGCATATAATTTAATCTAAATAAATAAAATATATATTAAAAATAAAAAATATGGGCTATTTTCCCA
This sequence comes from Acacia pycnantha, assembly GCA_025563575.1. NCBI lineage: Eukaryota > Viridiplantae > Streptophyta > Magnoliopsida > Fabales > Fabaceae > Acacia > Acacia pycnantha. Next base: position 174,755 of record JAMWYP010000348.1, read on the forward strand.
ATTTTCCCCTTATTAAATAACTATTTATTAAAATGCCCCTGTCAGAAAACTATTTCCCAATTTTCCCCTGTCAGAAAACTATTTCTCAATCTATCACTGTTTAGTCGACTAAAACCATGATTTAGTCGACTAAATCGCGGGCAAATTTTTTTTTTTTTGAAGACTCCCGCGATTTAGTCAACTAAAAAACCTATTTAGTGACTAAACCATTGAAAAAAATGTTAAAACTTCGGAAGGCCATAACTTCTAACTCGGGAGTCCGAATTAAGTGATTCCATTCTTTTAGGAATTTCAAATAATTAGCAAGTTGTTAGGGTTGTTTCCTACTTCCAAGCTAGTAGTTGTTGATTTAGGATTATTTCCTGCTTTATTGCTAGTTGCTGTTAATTTTTCATTTGTATAAGTATACCTCATTTAAGAGGAATAAATCACGGATGAATAAAGAAATTCTTTATTGGAGTTCAATTTCTAACTATATATATATATATATCACTTGATTATATTTAATGAATTGTTAGTATCTCCTACAAAATAAAGAATCGCTTATTTTTCGTCATTTCTCTTTATTAAATCTGGAAGTTAATTTTTATGTCAGTGCATAGATCTCAAAAAGTTATGTGGAATCAAAAAAAGAATCACTTAATTCGGACTCCCGAGCTAGAAGTTATGGCCTTCCGAAGCTTTAACCTTTTTTTTTTTAATGATTTAGTCGACTAGATTGGTTTTTTAGTCGACTAAATCGCGGGAGTCTTAAAAAAAAAAAAAATTTGCCCGTGATTTAGTCGACTAAACCATGGTTTTAGTCGACTAAACAGGGGCAGATTGAGAAATAGTTTTCTGACAGGGGCAAATTGGGAAATAGTTTTCTACCAGGGGCATTTTAATAAATAGGGGCAAATTGGGAAAATAGGCAAAAATATGTACACAGCCCCAAAATTAGAGGATGAGCATATAAGATATAAGAAGAACATAAGAGTATGTGTTCCCCTCCTTGGCTTATTCCAACACTCTCATCTTCAAATCCACCTACAATGTGCAGGTTATCGTTGGAGAGAACGAGCTCGAGAGGGGCGCTCCTCAATAAGTTCCGTAGATAGTTATTCTGATTGAGGAATGCAAGCGCAGGAGGTTCTTCGAGGCTGCCAAGCGCAACTGCAGAAGGTTCTTCCCTTTTGTTTTCACGTTTAGCTTCTTTACTTTATTTTAAATTGGGGATAAAGAGTGAGGATAATTACTTTATGTTAAATCTGGCGTCTTGGATTTTTTTTTTTTTTTTTTTTTTTTGCTTTCTGATCTTGTGATAATGACACAGAAAAATGTGATCCATCTTGACATCTTTTTCTTGGAATAGGGAATCTGGATCAGTAAAGCTATTTCCTCGTGTCTATAGTGTTTGTTCTACTACTATTTTTATTTTGAAGGAATCTGCGATGGTAGCAGAAAAGCTAATTAACACTTGGGACCCTGTTCATGTTCATTTTTGCTTGCACTATTATCATGAACACTTGCGAAGAGATGAAATGATAGATTTTGCAAAGCTGAGAACAAAGAAATCGGGGAAGATGGTAGCAACTTTCAGAACCATCGCCTTCTCAAAAAGGTCGGAGATGGCAATATGGGCGGAGATACAGAGTGTAGGAGAGAGAGAGCCTTCTTCAACCTTCGCTATCATCCACTCGGTTGCCGATGTTGGAGCTCGTCGTTGCTGGAGGTCGGAGAATAAAGGAAGGCCAGCTAACTGCCATAAAAAATGTGGCAAAGGCTATCTTTTTGTCTCTGTTCCAACTCCTTTTATCTTTAAACTCAGTGACAGGGGCAAGGGCAGGGGTGTCTTTTCGACAAGATTTAATCATCCCAAATTAGTCCGGTTATACTGATATGGGATTTAGTATATTGGAATAACTTATACTCCCTCTGCTCTTAATTATATAACAATATTTAGGAGTTGGTCTTGGTCCTAGTTATAGGACAACATTATAATTTTGTCAATTTTTTTTTAAAATACTCATATTGATATTTTCTCAATAATAATTAAACATATTGATAATTTAATAATGTATCTATATATTTTATAAAGTATCACTTTGGTCCTATTTATAATTCCATTTTAACTAAATCACACATACCAATGAGGTAGTTAACTCAAGGATTATAAGATAAAATTTTAACTTTACCCTTATTTATGAATATGTATCTTTCAACTATTTCTTCTCTCTCTATTTTCATTGGTACAATTAATATAAGCAAAATTGTGATAATCTCATTTCTTACCTGAAAGAGGACTTATAAATGGACCAAAAATTTTAAGCAAAATAGACTTATAAATAGGAACAGAGTGGTAAGTAATGCTTGCAACTCATTAATACTTCGTACACCTCAATTCTATTGTTTTTGTGACAGCTCAAAGAAATCTACGATGTCGGATTGTGTAAGAGTTTGAAAAAGTTTACAATATATATATATGTGTGTGTGTATACATGTATGTGTGTGCATATGTATAGACATGTGTGTGTATATGTTCGTATAACATCCCAAATTTTGAGATTTGGAATTTAAAAAATTCTATGGAAATTTATGATGAAAATTTGGTCAAAAATAATTATTTGGAATTTAAGGACCCATTTCCTTGAGAATTTCAAAGAAAATAGTTAGAGGTTGATTTATAGCCCAAGATTTTTAGAGAAATTACTTTAAGGGTTAAAGAAGTTAATTAAGGAAGAAAATCCTTATAAATAATCAAGGATTCGTTTTTAGCATTTATTTAGTAATTAAACAATAATGAAGAGATAAGGGAATAATTTTTTAAAAAAAAAACATCAGATTACTCTTCTTTAACCCATATACTGACAAATACATATATCCATCCTGCATTTCTATTTGGCCCATGATTTAAAGATCCAAAACCATTCTCTCATTCACCTAATAACTCATCATCAACCCAACGTAGCCCAATACATAACAAAGAAAGAAATTACCCAACCCATTAGTTTCATATACTCAAACCCATTATCTCCAATATAAGCAATCAGTTTTCCTCCCTCACTGCAAACATGTCCACATCACGCTATCAGAAAGCAAAAAGATCACAGTCAAAATAAAACAAATCCCATACTCCCTCTGTACGCATGAACTGTGCACGCCGTCAAGAGAAAATGGAGCAGCAGCAACATTAAATGCAAGCAACGGATTTTCCCTCACTGTTCACGCAAGAGCGCCCTTACCTCTCGAGCCCAGTGTTGTATACCCCTCGGTCCATTTTTTTCCTTCTCCCGGACCAGACCCTTACTATATTATATAAACAATGTTCTTTGGCTTTCATTCATTCACCGTGTCTCAACCAAAACCAAGACACAGCCGAGAGAGAGTAGAGAGCAGAAATGTAGAGAGAGAGAGTGAAGGTTCAACTGAAGGAGCTTTGTTTTAAACCCAAAGGAACAGAGTGTGATCGATAGGTGGTGGTGGCTGGGAGTGAGAGAGTTCGAACCTTCATCTTGCTCTGCTTTAGAACAAGGGAAAAAAAACAGAGGTAAGCCATCGGGTTCAGCTTGTTTTCTCCCATTGCATAAAACTTGCTGTCATATAAATGATATATATATATATATGGTCTATGATTATGGGCTAGTGTTTAAACAAAACTCCAAGTTACTGTGTGTGTGTAGTTGTTCATGAAACCAAGCTGTCATATTGTTATGTGGGTGTGTCGCTGAACTTGGAAGGTTTACTAATTAAAATATATATATATAGATATACGTTGCTGCATCTGTTTTGTATATAAGCTGCTGTCATAGAGGTATATAAGTAAATGCACACACACACACATATATATATATCACTACACTAAATGAAACACACGCATATAGGAGAGAAAAAGAGGAGACTATATATATGTGTGTGTATGTGAAAACGTCATTGCACTGGGAAAAGTTAGGAAGACTTTGCTTTCATGTATATGTTGTATATATATATGTGTGTGTGTATGAAAGAGAGGAAAAACTTGAGTAGTGTGTCTATATATATATATATATATATAGATATATAGCGTGGGCCTGTTGTGGGAAAGAAATATAAAAATTGACTTTTATATATATATATAAATATATATTGCTGTGCTCATGGAAGGGAAGGGGGAATAAGAAAGAGTTACTATCATATATGGATTCAAAAAAAAAAAAAAAAAGAGAGTTTTATTACTGATGCAAGTTGTTGCACGTGAAAGAGAAAAGGGAAAACTTGTGTGTTGAATATATATAGTCATACCCACACGTTGCTGCACTACTAGAAAATACCAAATTTGCGGCGGAATTTGTGAGGGAAAAATTTTCCCTCGCAAAATGGCTTAATTTTGCGAGGGAAAATTTTCCTCATAAATATTTGTATATTTGCGACGGAACTAAAAGTCCTCGCAAATCCAGCAATTTTGCGAGGGAACCTATTTTCCCTCGCAAAATGGCTTAATTTTGCGAGGGAAAATTTTTCCATCGCAAATATTTGTATATTTGCGAGGGAAACTAGGTTTCCCTCGCAAAATGGCTTTATTTTGCGAGGGAATCTATTTTCCCTCGCAAAATGGTTTGATTTTACGAGGGAAATTTTATTCCGCCGCAAAAATTTGGGATTCCTAATTAAAATCGCATTAACCCAGTACCAAATCCCTAATACACAACTTCACCTCTCCGTCTCTCGTCTCTCCGCCAGTCTCGCCATCTCTCATCTCCGCTCGTCTCTCCGGCGTTCGCTTCAGAGTCAAATCACAGGGTAAGTTTTGCAATTCCAAACCCTTCCCATGACTATCTGTTCTCTGTGTTTCCTTGTTCTTCATTTCTTTTCGATTTTTCCCTGTGGATCTGGTTTTTGCTTGCTTTTGATTTCTGAATTGGGATTAGATCTGCTAGTGAGTGATGCTTCCAGATGTTGCATTCGGTGTTTTGGGTGATGATCTCGCTTTGGAATTTGATTTCAGTAAATTCACACTGTTTTCCTTGGTTTTTCTCAGCTGAAGGATATTGTGGGTGTTTTTTTGCTTGTATTGTGTGGAATGGTCGGGCGTTTTAATTTGGCAAAGGAATCGGCAATGTCATTCGTCCGATATCAATCATGTAGAGTGCATTTCGAAACCCAACATCGTTGATGTGATTTCTTGCACCTAAATTAGAAGGATATGAATAGTTTACAAGTTCAGCAAGCAGCATTCACTAAAATCTGAGGCAATATTCAAGTAAATTTCTATATTCTGGAGAAATCAGTCAAGAAAAAAAGAAGGAAAGAAAAAAGGTCAAATTATTGAGAGAGGAGTCAACAAGAGAGAGAGAAGTTTACCAGAGGCTGCAAGTTCGAGGGTACGAGCCTTGAAATGGAGGAACTGCATGATCTGGATGTTCAAAGAGAAAGGAACAAATTCAGGAAGGGTAACGGACCCAACCACTGCAAAGTTTGCTCCATTTGAGAACGTGGATCCTGAAAGGACGTCCAGGTATGGAGTCAAAAGGCTTGCATTTAAACTTTGGCCTGCACATTTTACAACAAATTAAAGTATGACAAATATTTCCTCATTTCACTCCAACTTTTTCTAAATTTGGATTGTTCTCTGCGTCAAGTTTTTCCAACTCCTTACACTTTTGTTTTCTGCGATATTAAATTAAACCGTCTCCACTTTTTCATGGCAACAGGTTATTACAATATGATAATCAACTTGGAAATTTTCAAGTACAAAAAAGCACCATATTGAGCAATACTTGATTTGTCTCACTTCCGCACCTAGAATATTTCCTCTATCACTCAAACTGTATTATCGCGTGTATGCGGTTAATTCAGTGATTATACAGTTGTAGGCACAAAGATCAATCTTGTTCAAAGTTCAACATAGTGCAACTGATTTCCCTCCTTGTTTTTAACAATGATATCATTATTCCAGTAATGAATTTCCATTTTTTATTCCATACAAGTGTGTGCAATGTTTCTATTATTGAAGAGATTAAGTTGAATCAAGTGCAATACCTATTATTTGCACTTTTCATAATACTTCTGTCAGTTTGAAACTTCTTTCTGAAAGAAGATTTTTTGCCTTTTAAATATGATTATTATTGGTATGCCCCTAACAAGATCAAAGGGTTAAATATTGATTCTTTTTCCTTAACTTAATCCCTGTTTTTCAATTGAATCCATCTTGTGTAAAGTCATGTATCAACTTTGCGCTAAGTAAGATTCTTTAACTTTATGATTCAATATTTCCCCATTAAAATCTCGTAATGGGAGGCCAAGGACACAAGTTAAGCATCTTATGCAGATTGACTTGAAGGGATGGGGTGTGGGTTACTTATCTTCATTTCAGCAGCATTGTCTCCTTCAAATGTTGAATAGTGTTGCTGGTGAGTTTCTTGTGCTGTTTGTGCGGTTTGAAAACTTGCAGAACAGCACTACTATCTTTCTCCTTTTGTTGTAAGGTTAAGCCTTAGGGGATGGAGTAAATGGATGATGGACGGTTGGAAAGGAATACCACTGTAGGTTATTTGTTTTGTTTATCTTCTTGATTTATGTGGCTCACTTGATTTTGGATTGAAATGTGATATTTTACTGCTGAAATCCTTGACTATGTGGAGCTGGAATCTTCTTATAACCAGCCATTGCCCCTATATATTTATTTGTTTTGTTTATCTTCTTGATTTATGTGGCTCACTTGATTTTGGATTGAAAGGTGATATTTTTGGACCAGATAAAAAAGCCCCTCAAGAGGTTACTAACAATGCTTGATATTTGAACACCAGTGAGCAAGTAAATCCCTTCAGCCTTGTTTTAGAAAAAAGGCCAAGCCAAAGCATGTTTTTCTCCCATGATGTGCCGGAATTTTGATTTTGTCCTATTATTGTATTGCTAATGCTAATTGGTCTGGTGATCATGCTTATTGGGAAAGATGTCTTAAATTTATGTTATGGCAGTTAATTTTTTGTACTGATTAGTTTGCAATGTTTTGCGTTTACGATTCATTAGAGCAATCATTTCTTATGCTTTCAGTTTATTAGTTGTTGGATCTCATTGATGAGACTAATTTGAACAATTACTTTGCGCTTTCTTTGGAATTTTATGCACCTTGGTGCGGACATTGCAAAAAGTTGGCTCCCATTTTAGATGAAGTTGCAGTCTCATTTCAAAATGATGATAATGTTGTTATTGCAAAACTGGTAAGAAAGTGATGGTCACCTTTTGCTGCAGGCCTTATTCTCTTCTATCACTAATGCTATATTTTCTTCGTTTTTAGGGTTAAAAGCAGGGTTTTTCTTAGAATCTAAGCTTGTCATTAACTATAGTACATGAAGTTTAAAATGTAAAAAATTTTCTCTATTTGAAAGCTGTAGACCTAAACTCCCATTCTCATTTAACACGAGCGTGTTAACCCCCCCAAAAAAAAATGGTTGGTTTTGTTATATTTTAAAATCGAGGTCCTTTATGTGTTTATTAGACCTTAGTTCAGGGAGGCAAAATGTATTTCTCCCTTGTTTCTATCATCATGTTTAAAAAATTGGTGTGAGCAGCATAATAATAGCTAATCGAAAATGATTGTTTATATAATAACAAGATAACAGTAACAATGACTGTCGGCAGAATCAAAAGAAATGCACTTGTATGCATTTACTAATGTTATTTATAGTTTTTGTAACTTTCTTATTTGTGTCTATCCCAGGATGCAACTGCAAATGATATACCAAGTGAGACCTTTGATGTGCAAGGTTATCCAACTTTGTACTTTAGGTCATCCAATGGACAGATATCACAATATGATGGCAATAGGACCAAGGAGGACATCATAGATTTCATTGAGAAGAACCGAATATCCAATTTTTTGTTTGATTAAACATTATAATTTGTAATATTTTGTTTTTCTTGTTATGTAAACTCTTATAATTGTTATAATTTATTTTTATGATATATATATAAATCTTTTTATTTCTTAATTTTTAATATATATTTTTTGTAATTATTTTATTTTTTCTGATTATTTATATTTTTTAAAAAAAATTAATTGAAATTTGCGAGGGAAAACTTTTTCCCTCGCAAAATCCATGGATTTGCGAGGGAAACCTTTTTCCCTCGCAAATTCCAGGATTTGCGAGGGAAACCTTTTTCCCTCGCAAATTTCAGGATTTGCGAGGGAAAATGGAATTTTTCCGTCGCAAATTGATTTGCGAGGTTCATTTTTGCGACGGAAATTTTTCCGTCGCAAATTCCGCCGCAAACCAATTTTGCGACGGAAAATAGCTTTTTTGCGAGGGAATTTTTCCGCCGCAAAAAACAGTTTTTTTAGTAGTGCTGATACAAATAAAGGAAGGTTTTTGGCTTTCATATTATATGTATATATGAGCATATAGAATGGAAAACCAAAGCATTATCAATATATATATAAACGTGTTGTAGTATATATGCATACCACTTTGGTCCTATTTATAAGTCACATTTTGACCAAATCTCACATACCAAGGAGAGGTAGAAATCTCAATGATTATGAAGTAAATTTCCAATTTTACCCTCATTTATGAATGAGTAATTTTCAATTCATTGTTTTCTTCTTTTCTGTCTTTTAGAATTTGTTGTCAGATCTTTTTCTCTCTCCAAACATGGCCGTTACCAATTTAAAGGAAAAAAAAAACGATATGATATCGTCACTCCATCTTTTTCACTTTCCCTCTCAATCTAAATCATACTGTGGCGCCACTTCGAGGGTAAAAATCCTAGAAAAAATAGGCGGCTAAAGAAAATTTTAAAAAATCACCCAAGCAAGAAGCAAGTAGCGATTTATAAGGCATGAACCAAATGGAAATATGAACAGGCATTTTGAGAGGTAATACAGATTACACACTTTATCCTATGAAAGAACAAACGCAAGTGTTGCTCGACTTGAACTTGTTGCCATGCTCGGAAGTTCAAACCGATGAGGCAGACGAATCAAACATTCACCCCAGTTCTCAGGAGGAAGATGCAGCAGTGTTGGATGATGCAAACATGCCCTGTTACTGTGAAGTTGTAACAGAGGAAACAGAGTCGTTCTTACCAGATTTGAACAAAGCAGTGTTGTGCGATGATGACAAAGACAATAGTATTCTCATGCCACACAACCCACACTTGGTTGAAGCTCCATCCAATAGTAGCATCAGAAATGATCCGACTGCCTTTAGTGAGCAAGATGAAAGACACCTAAACACAACTGTGGAAGATGAATTCTTGTCTGATAATGGTGTGGACAGAGACCTAGAGTTTGAGGAAGAACCGAATAGAGGGACACTGGCAAGTGAAACTACATCAAACGACTTCAACCTTTCAGAAAATGGTATGATACAGCTGGAGTTTGAGGAAGAACAGAACAGAGACGCACATGAAGTGGAAACTGAATCAGACGAACACAACCCAGCTATATAGTTCTTCTCTTGTAATGGACTCCTCCTTTTTTATTGGAAAAGCCATGGAGAACAAGAGGAGCAAAAAGCAAAAATCTGAGAAGTATCCGTTGAAATACCCATTCGAAGGGGATGCATGGTTCTGGAGCAAGAAAAAAGGGGGATGCATGGGAAATGAAAAAGTTGGGGGATGAGAGAGACAGCTATCAACAAATTAATGAATGCAAAATGGAAAAGCAATGTGGTTATTGGAGGAGGAAAGAGAATCCAACGGTGGATGCATCGGAAATGTAAAAGTGGGGGGAGAGAATAAAATAAATTAATACTAAAAGATGAAAAGGCAGAGTGGTTATTGGAGGAGGGAAAAGACGTGGTTCAGGAGGCAAGTGTTGTCATCTCCTAGAGTCAAGTACCATTGTGTCTAATTAATAAGGGTAAAATTGTCACAATCTTACCTATTTGGTCAAAAGAGACTTATAAATAGGACCAGAGTGGTACATATAAATACCCCTGCATTAAAGTTGCTGTCAAGTGTAGTTAAACACACACACACATGAAGCTTATTTTACATGGTACTGTATTTATTAAATTTCTATTTCTAATTTAAAGTGTTAGGATAACCTTTTAGAGTTTAAAATAATTGTAGAAGAATAATAATAAATAGTAAAATAGTAATAATAAAATAAATAAATAGTAATAAATAATAATATTATTATTATTATTTAAAAGAAGAATAAATAATAATTAGAAAGGGGAAATTAATAGTTACAATGGTCTCATTGATTTTTTTTTTTCAATCCCGTCATAATTTGCCCATTTCAAGCATTCCAAATATATTATTATTAAAATTTGTATATTTTAATTTTAATTTTATGAAATTATAAGTTATAATTTTGAGTTTTAAAAGAGATATTAATGGTTAGTAAATTGGTTGTGGTAGATTGATTTTTGGCGTGTGTTTGAGCTCTTGGATTAGGAGCAGTGTGATAATAGTTAGCTTCGGCGAGAGGTAACCACTTTCCACTTATTATGTATATTAGTATGTTGCTTGTGAGTATTTTGTGAAATGATTATTAATATCTTATTAGAAATTGCCTTGTGGAACCTTGTGATTTGAATTGTGAAATATATACATATATTTATTTATGAATCTTGGAAAAATTCTTGTTGAGTTGTATATTATGATAATTATGGAAAGGGGTGAATTCGGAAAGATGGAGTAGTTTATTCCACCACATGGTGAGGCCTCCATTAGTGCACAATGGTTGGCTTTATATTGTCTCACCTGTTCAATGAGAGACTAGCCCACTAGTTCAATGAGGGCTTACGACACCCCACTAGTTCAATGAGGGGAAAAGACTCATGGTCTGAGACATGTGCTCTGACGATTTTGGCTGAATCTCATCACATGACCAGTGAGCTTTTGAGTAACCAGTAACATGGATGTAACTCAGCCTATGGGTCTAGTCGGAGGAAATAAGGCGGTTCGGTTGGATTGATGGGAGACATATTAGGAATTGTGTTAATGAAAACTGTGATACAAAACTTTGACTCATAATTTTTGATATGAAAATTTGTATCGATTACATTGGTGAATTATATTTTTAATACTTTGATATATAAATTGTTCCACTTGACACCTCACTAGAACATATTAGTATTCGTAATAAGTTGGATTGATGGTTACCACATTTTTCAGGTGATAGTTTCCATGCGGGTCCATCAGAGAAGATCTCGGAAGCTCAAACTACTCTACTAAAAGTAGTGCTTCTATCCTTTTGGTTGATGTTGGATGATAATATATTGCCACGTTAGAGCTCATTTTTGCATACTCTGATTTATTTTGTATAATTTAGCAGGTGATGACGCATTACTTAGTTGTTGATCAACCCTTAAATAAGTGATTATGTTAAGTAAAATGGAGAACGTTACAGTTCGCACGCGGGTACGCGCGCGCGCGCGCCCACACATATATATATATATATATGGGATTATAAACACACTCACACAACACACATTTTTATTAGAAAAAAAAAGGCCTACACTCATGAATTTAATATATTTTCTGGATTGTGTGAGAGCTCGGAGAAGTTGAGATACCGGACTCGGAGAAGTCTTGTGAGGTCAGAGAGGTACAGACGCATGGGGCTATTGATTCAATAATATTTTCATGAAGCCATTTTAAATTTTAAATAAAAGCATTTTAGGAAAATAAATATAATTAACTAATTTAACTATTATCCTTAATCTTTCCAAAGTTTGATAAATATGTCCTATAATTAGGATCATAGGGAGTATATCCTTTGGTAATGTCCACCGTATTTTTATGGGATTTTCCCAATAAATAAACTATACATTATCTAACATTATTAATTAAAAGAGAAAGGGTTAAAACGGAGTGTGAGATCTTGAGAAATTGATGGTAAAAAAAATAACCAGTATATAATTTCTTAAATCTTTTTTTCAATTTTTTAAAATTAAATATAATAACAAAGATATAAATAAATAAATAGGGGACAAAGTCGGGAAAAACGAAAATGTATCTTTAAATGCATGCGTGTGAGGGTAAATAATGAAAAATGAGTTTTGTTTCTATATTCTCTCAATATGCCGAGAGACAATTTGGAGAGAAAATGATGCGGGTCCCATGCCCCATTTTCTCCCCAAATTTTCTTTCCTCCATCCAAACAGGGAAAAACACCCTTCTTCCCTCATTTTCTCTCTATTCAAACCGGGGTAAATGTGGGCTCCTTTAGTAGAACAGGGAAAACGGGTCGAGCTGGTCAGGTCCGTTTATTTAGGCCCTGAATTTTTTTACCTTGTTTGTAATGTTGTAAATATTTAGTTGTTAGTATCTTTTTTAGAATTAAGTTTCCTACGAACATCTAGTATTAATAATCCTAAAAATTAAAAACTTATAAAAGATACTACTTCCGATTCTAATTATAGGAATATTTTTGTAGTGTAAATTGCACTACAAAAGTGATCCTATAATTAGAACCGGAGAGAATATTTCTTATTTCATAAGTATTCTTACTAATTTATATTTTTTAAATTATTTTCTAGTGATTGTTATATTCATATCTTGTGTTGTTTATTTTGTTGACCCCTTACACTTTTCAAAGCATATTTATAAGAAGTATTTTTAATTGTGTTAAATCTTCTTATCAATTATTTATAATTGTGGTATATGGATAATAATTTACCTTTGATTATGACTTAGCGACCTTGTTAGTTTGTTGTATGATACATATCGTTTACACCTTAATTTTGACAATATTTATGTGTTAAATTAGAACTTCCATTGTTCTAATTTTATTTCTTTAACAAAACAGGAAAAAAAATCGTTAAATTAGTTTCTAAGACCGGGTGAGCCCTGTAGGACCGGACCAGTCTTTTAACCAACCCGTTGGTATTCATTTTTTTTTTGAAAAGTACAGACAAGCCGTAGCTTGAGAAAAGAAAGGGACAAGATTAAGAAAATCTAACCCTAAATACAACAAAGAAAGCCAAAAGACTAGAAGCTACAGACCAATTGGTCTCGCAAAAAAATATCAAGACAATCACTTGGGACAGCTGGAACTAAAACCACGTCCTCATCAGTCGTGACATCATGTCCATGCTTGGCCAAATAGTCAGCACAGGAGATATTTTCTCTTGGAGTGTAATGAACCTCAACATTCCAATCCCGGAATAAAAGGTCTCTAGTCTCTGCAATGATGCCTCTAAGCGGTTGATCAACATAACAATCTCTCATGAGGATATTGGGCCCGTTTGGGATAGCTGTGGGAGAAGTGACTTTTGTTTCTGATGGACTTTTCTTGATAGACTTATTTTCTGATGGACTTTTTCTAATGTGATTTATGTTTGGGATAGCAGTGGTAGAAGTAGCTTTTGTTTCTAATGAGCACTTGTTTGACATAGCTTTTAAAAAGATGGATGAGATGAAAAATGACTGAAAAGGGCATGAATCAAATTAACACAAACACACACATATGTTGTATAAAATGTGATAATTTGGGATAAAATATTAAAAATAAATATAATTTACTAAATAAAATAGTAAAATTACCATTAAAAAATTACAACATAATGAAATGCTTAAATAAACCTAGTCCTTATAAGTTGGTTTCTAATTTGATCACGAAGACGATTCATTTGTGGTAAAGATAATGATGGGATGCTTCAATTTGCCTTGTATAATCATTCAATAATTATTCTAATTATTCAATAATCAATATTTGTATTTCAATCCACGTACTTTCTTTTAGCATAAGATTTTTCCACGTATGTATAAGTACGTACAGAGTTACAGATTTTTCCCGGTTTGTGATTAAAAGCATATGCAATATAGAGTAGGCGAACGAGAGGAAAAAAAAAAGGAGAGGAGAGAGGCCCTTATTGGGAGGGTGGGATGGTCATTATTAACAATGGGGCCTACTTGTTGTTTGATGGGGAAGAAGTTGATGGACTTATAAGCTCCATGATGTAGCTTCAAAAAAACAATCCCATTAGAGCATGAAGTCCATCAAATTTTTAGCTGACCCAAACACTCAATTTTTTTTTGATGGACTTATTATTCCATCTAATGGACTTATAAGTCAATATGATGGTTTGCCAAACAGGCCCATTAATTGCCTCAAGAGAATCAGAATACAGGAGAACCTTCTGGAAGCCCATCTGATGCCCCACTTTCAGACCAGTCATGATAGCATAGAGTTCTGTTTCCATAATTGTGTGAGATCCAAGAGACTTGTGAAACCCCATTAGCCAATGGCCTTGAGCGTTCCTGATTACACCTCCGCAAGCTGCTTGATGTTGAGAACGCACTGACCCATCTACATCAATACGGACCGTATCCATAGGAGGAGGGGTCCAAGACTCTTCTCTGATTGTTACTCCTCCTCAGCCGCTCGTTTTATTGTTAAAAAAAAATCCACGTTTAGCTTGTATCCCCCGCTCTCGGCAGCCATCAAACTATATCATTTTTTTCAAATTAATCTGTATAAGTTATCAATTGATATATATAACATTTTTTTTTTTCAATTAATGGAAGAAAAAAAAAATCTAGAAACTCTGATATCATTTTAAGCATCAAGCTACTAATACAATGACTCTTGAGGGGTTTATCTGCTTTATTCAGTTTACATACTTCTTCAGAAATTATCACCTAACTGAAACTCTACACACGGTAGAAAATCACAAATACCAATACTACTACTACCTCCACTATCTACCTTGACTCAATGGCATCAGTTTCTGAGCCTCTTAAGAATGATCGGCGCCACCATATTTGAAATGCCTTGCTGAGGTTTGGGCATTCAGTGCCATGCTTAGAGAAGTAACGAAACCATTCCATGAACAGCATGTGCTGTTGCTTTAGAGGTAGAGTAAGAAGTATCTGACCCATTGCCTCTTCCAAGGTCTTCATTGCAAGTCCCTTTCTGCATCTCTGAAGCCACCCAAAGTCCAAGAGCATTGGTCCAAACCATGCTTGGAGGAATCCTGATCTGGCTTCCAACCTACATTGCAATTTTCGGGTACCCATGGCGACAAGTAGCATTGCTGACACACGACTGAGCTCGTATCTTATCATTGGGGACGTGGTTTCATGCATTTTGAGCAGTTGCTGCTCATGCGCCCAAATATCGACAAAGTCTTCTGCCACTTGCCCATCGAGCATGATTTCCAACAGCCAATTTATGTTATCAACCTGCCTGGAGATGCGTTCGATCAGAGGCTTACTGGCATCTTTCCTCACCAACCTTTCCGGAGGGAGGTTGTCAGTGGCCTCTTCGAAGAGGCTGACTAGTGAACCCAGACATGAGTCGCAAACAGCATACAAATCCTCCTTACTAAGGTCAAGATGGTTCTTCTCATAGACTGAACTTCTGCAAAGAAGACTCTTTACCAGTGACTTAAGTTCATTTCTTGCATTGTTATCCGCACAAGAAGTGATGGACCAAACAAGCTGTCCTGCTATATTATTATCAGGCTGGGAATCTATTGAATCATGGAGGTATAGTCTTCCTAAGATGTCTCTGGTTGTCGCATCATCAAACTTAAGCCTAGTGAATAGGCTCCTCAATTTCTCCTCTTCCTCCTCAGTCCAAGGAACAGCCTCCAGGTATTTCAAACAGGACAGAACACCCTTGTTGAATTTGATGCCTGCTGACACCTAGAAATAGAAGAGGACAATCATGTCAGAGATTAAAGAGGCGCCTATGCAATGCTCAGCTTCTATATAGTTCCTGAAACACAAAATATGGCACAGGATGTTTCTATTGGATATTATATTATGCCTCTCTTTGAACCAATCATACTGAAAACAATTTATGCACAGCAATGAAGAACTTGACATGGAAACAGAAAATTTTCTCATGGACAGGAAGTCAAAGGCCTACATTTTCCTCTCCATCATACTTGTATGGTGAATATTTGCTAATTATAAAAGATTCCCAATTTTCCTAACTTGACTTGTCTCGAGACCCGAAGCTTTATCCATATATTTCTCAGATGGGTTCCAAATTCTAGCTGGTAACTATATCTAAAGATTTATGAACACAACATTTAAGTCTACGTACAAATTCAATTCCCCAGCAAACTACCCTGTGAAAACTACTTTACATTTGGATCCTCATATGTTATGGCAAGGCAAGTTACCATGGCATCGTCGTCCCACAAAGGTCATTCAAAAAAAGCAAGCAGCACAGGCAAGGTCAGCGAAAATATTTCATGCACAGGGATAGATATAGAACAGTGAACTCAAAGCACTTAAAACGAGGCACACAGCTCAACAGAAAATTTGGGGAAAGATAACGATTAAGAAAAGAAAAAGGCCAAAAGTAAAAGCTTGGGCTAAATGTACTAGCTACTAACCTCCAAAATGTCAATGGACCGATAAACACCAATCTTTGTGAGGCGCTTGGAAATTTCATCCTCAAACATGAGCTCAACAGTCTCCCTGAAAACTCCAAAATTCTGCACCTCAGGCACCTCTATTCTGCATATCTTCGGCCCAGGGGAAGCGCCTGACAGCAATCCCTTGTTGTGATCCGCTATCAATTCAGCAAAAACCTCTGAGTTGGCGCTCAAAACATCGGAGTTCAGCTCCAGAACCATGCATCCACCATTCTTACCTTTCAAATTCAACCTCACATCAAACAAATCCTTGGTGTCACTAACAGAGCCAGAACTCTCCGGCGGCGGGGGCTGAAATTTCCCGGAGGGAGCACGGAAGCTCTGAGACCGTGATTTGGGCGTGGAAATGGAATCAGCCAATGGAGAGGGAACGACAAGGATATCTTGGACGGAATCAAGTGCGGGATCAGAATCAATCGGCGATACTCTACCAGGGGACAAGATCCGACGCGGGTCGATCCGACCCACTCTGCTGAACCCGGATTTGGCGCTCTGAGGTGAGGTCGGGACAGAAAAACTAGGCTTAGAGAAAGTACTAGGGTTGGTATGATGGGGTTTCGAGTGATGTACGGAAAGGTTGTCGGGGCTAGAAGGTGGCACTGTAAACGAGCAGCACCACGCTCGGCGTCGAGACGGATGGGTAGTGTGAGGCAGGCGCCGGGAGCTGGGCTTGCGGCGGGATGAATGGTCCATGGAAGGAATCTTGTGAGGGAGAGGGAGTGAGGGAGAAAGAGAATGGAGGAGAGAAGGAGCTATGGTGGCATCGTTGCAGGTCACGAGGGAGATGCTTTTTACCGGGGGAAGAGACACAGAGGGAAAGAGAGTGTGTGTGGTAGTTTGTTTTGTTGGATGGGGCTTTCATTGTTTTAGAAGTACTTTTTTTTAGAGTACATTTATTATGTTATTAATATTATTTAGTTAATTATAATATATACTGTGTATTATTTAATTATATATTATTAAAGTTTATAAGGTAAATAAATTAATTCGTTGAGTTCTTAATTTCTAAAAAAAAGTCCTCTTACATTAAGGATACCAGGTATTAAGTAGGCTTGGTTCCATCTAAAGACCTGAATCTTTATCTACATGTGAGAAATAAATTAGGTTAAAGAGTAAATTGATCAAAAAAGTGTTACACTAAGAGCATACAACACAAATAAGTTTTAAGGGGAGCATAATACCAAAAAAACAATTAAAAAGTGAAAGCTATCACAATACCATTAGAACTAAAGTAACGCCTAAAGTCTAATGTAATTATTTTACACTATAGCCAAGTGTGGAGAAAATAATTGGATTAGTACAAAAATTAAAGATTAAACATTTAACATGTCCTTGGTATGTGTGTGTTTTTGCCGACGATATGTGTGTATTACTTCTCCTGTCCTAAATATAGGAATTATTTGTATTACAAATTACATTATAAACTATATCCTAAATTAGGACTTGAAGTAGTATTTATTTACTAGGAAGCCCATAATAATTTTGTTAGAGTTGAGTTGGTGGGTAAATTAAAAAGAGGGAGCTAAATGGGTGCTCTATCGTCTACACACATATTATTTGTGGAAAAAAAATTGTATGTTTTGAATAAATTTTAAATGTTTTTCATTGCTTAAATATAGCAATACACGATAAATCACTTTTTCATTTTTGTTTAAATTTAGGGAAAATTAAAATAAAGGACCTAAAGAAAAATAATATTTATTATAAAAGACCATAAAAATTGTAATTACTTAGAAGGACTGAACATCATAATATAAATTTTAAATTACTAAATTTCTCCTAATCAAACCTCTTGTATTATCTATTGTATTCATAATTAAAAAGATAACTAAAATTAAAACTAAAATTTCCCATCATGATATGATGATATCTTTTTCTTTTTTTAAATTTTCAATGTATTATTTAATTAACAACGGTTAAAAATCATATTTTTAATTTTTTTAATCAATCTATATCATCAAGTTGCCCGATTTATATTATCAATTTTATATCAATTAAGCTATTTTTATAAGAATAAAAACTAAACTTATTTCATATTTTTTAGGATATAATTGGTTGATTTGTTTTTTTAGTTTTATTAACATTACATGAATTTTTTTAACCCACATAAATTGCTTCTAAAACAAAAATAAATCATACAAACTTTATTGGTTTAATATATATGATAAATTATGAAAGACCTTGATTGTTATTAAAATTATATAATTCCAATTTTAATTAAAATTTTTGTTGATTTTAAACAAAATTATAATTTTTACAAATTGAAGAATGCTTATTTTTTTTCCATAGATATATATTCAAGTTGTGAAAAATTCAAATTGAGAAAATAATTGTTTAATTTAATGAAAATTAGAATTTTTTATTTGTTTTAAAAATAGAATGTGGAAGAGAAAATAGGAGGGAATGCAAAAAAGTAAAAAAAAATAGGGGTATTTTAGTACTTTCAATTTTATATTTGATCCTTCTAAATAATTATAATTTTCATGGTCCTTCTTCATAAATATTTTTTCCTCTAGGTCCTTAATTCTAATTTTCCCTTAAATTTATCTAATGGAGAATGTCTTCATTATGTATTTTCCCAACTTCAAAATGAAAATACAAAAATAAAAAAAATCGAAATTATATAAATTAGATATAAACAATTGTTATTATATTCTGATAAATTCATTACTAGATTATACGTTTTAGACAGGAATTTTTTCTGAAATAAAATTTGTAAATTAAGAATATTAATCAGGTTTAAGGTGTATCTAGACTACTAAAATATTTTTTTTAATATATATTCAGTACCTTAAAGTATTATTGGGGTGATTCCATAGAAATTTTCTTAAGTTTTAAATAAAATCCGGAGATAAATTTCACTTTAAGATTGCAAACTATAATATTTAATAAAAAAGTGTTGTCTTTAGAATATTTTATAAGGCTTTTAATATTTTTAATATTTTTTGAAGAAATTTACTTAATATTTTTTTTAGAGTGCTCTGCGAAGCAACTCGTGGCCTCCAATGCGACAACTAAACATTTAATATATTTTAATGAGAAAGTACAGAAAATGAATTTGCTAAACCCCTTTTCATTGCTTGGCTTATTGCCTTCGCAAGGCATCCCTCTCCTTTTCTCACTTTTCCAAATCCAATCATTCCCAGCCGAGGAAGGACAAAAATAGCCCATGGGTTGCTTGTAAGTTGATTTTTAATTTATCAAAAGTGAGTTTCATTGTACCATAAAGAAAAGTTTCATTTACCCGATTTAATTTGACGAAATTTTTACTTTTTCTTATAAATTTGCCTTAATTATTGATTTGATCATTGAAATTTGATTTTTATCAATAAAAAATATCTCTCATTTCATACACAATTTCACATTCCTATTTGATCTCATTAGATTAGCAATTTTTGGAAGTCCATACCCGAAGCTTTTGGAAGTCCATAGTCGTGTGTGTCAGAAGGAAGTTGGGGAAGCCGAAATCAGAGATGCTTTGTTCATTATGGGTGCCCTAAAATCGCTAGGACTAGATGGTTTCAATGCTTTGTTTTATCAACACCAATGGGATACAGTTCGTGACTCCGTTGTTCAGCTCGTCAAGCAGGTATTCCTTTCTCCTAAGAAAATTGGTGTTGATAATGGGACACTTCTTGTCTTGATTCCGAAGAAGGATAATCCGGAGACTTGTAGGGATCTCAGGCCTAATAGTCTATAGAATGTCATTTACAAGCTGGTTACTAAGATTGTGGCAAACTGAATGAAACGCTTTATTCCCCATATCATCTCCCCTAATCAGTGCAGCTTTGTTCCTGGTCGACAGAGTGCGGATAACATTATTGTTGCTTAGGAAATAATTCATTCTATGAGAACTATGCGGGGGAAGAAGGGCTCATGGCTATCAAAATCGATCTAGAGAAGGCTTACGATCGAGTGAATTGGAGGTTCATTCTTCAATGATTGCAAGAATTACAGCTTCCTAGCAACATTGTCCAGTTGGTTGAAAATAGTATTAGCTCGGCGAATATTCAACTATTATGGAACGGGAATCGGGCAAAGTCTTTTACATCATCACGTGGGGTCAAACAGGGCGATCCCCTTTCGCCTAACCTTTTTGTAATCTGCATTGAAAAGTTGGCTCACATGATCCAAGAGCGTATGGAAGCTGGGTGTTGGAAGCCCATCTGCCTTACGAAGACTGGCCCGCCCATCTCTCATTTATTTTTTGCAGATGATATTATTCTGTTTATTGAAGATTTTATCCAACAAGCAGAGATGGTACAAGATTGTCTGTCACAATTTTGTGCTAGTTCAGGTCTAAAGGTGAATGTGGCTAAGGCCCGGGTGTTCTTCTCTAAGAATATCGGCCACACCAGGTGCTTGGAGCTTAGTACGATCCTTGGTTTCTCCCTAATGGCGGATCTCAGTAAATATCTTAGAGTACCTCTCCACCATCAGAGGATTAGGAAGGAGTCATTTCAAGGGGTCATTGACAAGGTTAAGGAACGATTGACTGGGTGGAAAGCCAGCTCACTTTCTCTAGCTGGCAGGTCTACGCTCATTTCCTCGGTATCTTATGCCATCCCGACATATACTATGCAAACATCATACCTTCCTAGTATAGATTGGGAGGCGTTGGACAAGCATAGCAGATCATTTTTGTGGGGGAGTTCAGCGGAGCACTGTAAGACACCTTTAGTGGCTTGGGATGAGGTGTGTAAGGCTAAACGGCGGGAGGACTAGGGTTGAGGCATGGGAAGTATCAAAATCAAGCCTTCCTCATGAAGTTGGGTTGGAGATTGGTAACTCGTAGAGAGGATTTATGGGTAAAGGTGGTTCGTGACAAGTACAAATGTGGGGAGGATCTTCTCCCTAATATTGAACCATCACGACCTGGCTCTAATATATGGAAGGGAATTAAACACACATGGACTAAGGTACATGGTGGGACTGAAGTTAATGTTACCACCTCAAATGTCAGATGGAAGTGGGAGAGGCACGGGTAATTCACTGTGAAATCTGTGTACAAAGTCCTTTCAGGTGATATGAGGGATCGGGGGAGGGATCGGGGTCGTCTATGGAAAGTTCGTGCTCCATATCGTTGTAAGACCCTTATATGGTTGGTTGCTTGGCAGGGCTTACCCACGAATGCAAATCGAGTGAAACACAACCTAACAACGGACCCGAGTTGTACTCTTTGTGGGACAGGAGTCGAAGACACCTTACACGTTTTTCGAGATTGCCCTCACTCGAGGTCATTATGGAGGAAGGTGGTGCCTACTGAAATGTGGCGAAGGTTCTGTAATTTGAGTTTGTCAGAATAAGTTTAGTGGAACATTAATGGAGGGAAGGGAGCAAGTAAGGAGTGGGCCTCTAGATTCGTTATCCTATTGTGGTGGATTTGGCAAAGGAGGAATCTGTTTGTCTTTGAAGGAAAATGCACAATGAGTACTACTATGATTGCTAGTATGTGTGCTATGATGGAATGCATGACATCTACTAATGACTTTCTGGCTGGACTGAAACTTCAAGGAGTCACCCTGACTCCTACTCGGGAGAGCTGGCGTCCTCCAGAGGAGGGGTGGGTGAAGGTAAATGTGGATGGAGCATATTATCAAGCTCTTAGTAAGCAAGCCTGTGGTAGGCTGATTTGTGATTCATCTTGCAACTTCCTTAAGGGTTTCATCCACCCCATGGCTATTGGAGATGAACTTTCTGCAAAGATTTGGGCATGTTTCTTGGGATTGAAGCTTGCTCAATCTTTGGGGGCTAGGCAAGTATGGTTGGAAACGGACTCTTATGAGTGCCTCAAATTACTTCGGTGTGATCAGGGGAGTAACCATCGTGACTCTGGTATTATCAACAAGGTCAAATTGTTGCTTCAAGTAGATTGGATTACGAAGCTTACTTACGTACCCCGGTTGGCGAATTTCGCAGCAGACTTCCTAGTGAAGAAGGGCCTTGAGGCGATCTTGGGTTATTATGAGATTTATCAAGCTCCAACAGAGCTAAGTGCTATCTTGCGTCAGGATTGTAATGTGTGGAATACTCTCATAGGTGTTAACTGAGGTGTCCTGTTTTTTTTTTTTTTTTTATCAAAAAATATTAGCAATTTTTTTAATCCACAAAGATGATGTCGATTTTGAGTCGAAGATTACTCCTCCCATCATAAATATAAGACATATCTGAGGAGTTGATCTTGATCATAAATATAATATATATTTTTTATATTTTTCAATATTTTCCTAATTTACTCATATTGATGCTTCATCAACCATAATCAAATATGAGAAAAAATTAAGGAAGATGACTATGGTGTTTTAGAAAATATATAACATATTAACTAACTTAAACAACTTCCTTAATCTAATCAGGTAAATATGTATTATATTAAGAACCGGAGGAGTACATAAGTATATCTTGGATAATATATGGATTCAAATCATAAGGACTAATAGTGCATGATTATAAAGTTTTACGAATTTAATTGATAAAAATCAAATCTTACGAGTAAAATTGTTAATTGAAGCAAATTTAAGGACTAAAAATTTTACTTCATTTTTCTTTATTTTATTTTATTTTTATTTCAAAGCCAAACAATTAGTGTATTACTAGTTAAATTCGTGATAGTAATTATAATACTTTAAGGATTAAAATGAAGAGAAATTAGAAAATTTTTAATTAAAAATTTTATTGGTGAGAAGTACCTAAATTAAAATTTTACAAAGTATCTGTGCTTTTTGTATAGTTCTTATATATTACTAATGAGATTTTTCATATAAGTCTTTTCCCAATTTTTCGTTAAGAAAAATCACATCATATACGAACAATTGGAAGACTGAATAGCTTCAAACAATGCTCATTTTCTATCCAAAAATCGTTTCAGTGCCTTTTTACAAGACGTATATTACTTTTTGTTTAGGCTCGTGCAATGGATGCTGTAGTGACTAGTGAGCAAGGAATAGCTTGTACCGTGGGTGAACTTAAAAAGTTAGATATATTCCTCCAATCCAAAATATAAAACGAGATTTAAGAATAATAATTTGATTTAAAATATAAGTTACTTATAAAATAATTAATACTTATTTTTCGCTTCATTTCCTATTTTACCAACATATTAAATTTTCAAACAAATTTTTCAATGAGAGTACAAGTGAAAAAAAAAAATCAAATTATGACATAGTTAATGTTAATTGCCACTTCTTATTTAAAGTGTTTTATATTATGGGCCAGAAGGAGGTAATACAATTTTATCTCTTCATTTATCATTGGTAGATTTTATTCTTATGGTATATAGTGTATACATTAAATAGGAGCAAAGTTAAAAATACTTCCTCCAATCCTATTTATAAGAATTTGATAACTAAATTACGTAGTTTAAGAAAGCGGTTGAAATTAGTTAAAATTAATAACTATCCTGAAATAAATTTTTTTCAAGTATGTCCTTAATAAGAGACAATTAAGAGTGAGATATAGAGTAAACAAAACTATCATCAACCTAATAATTAATGCAATATATATAATTAATGAGAAATACAAATGAAAAAAAAAATCATTAAATGTTGAGACAACTATTGTCAGATTTTTAAAAAAGGACAAAGACAATTTAAATTTTAGGCTCTTATAAAAAGAACAAGAGGAAGTACATTTGAAGTGTTTTATAAATAGAATCAAAATCCAATGTTATCAAACCCGAACGGACTAGCCGGTTCGGATCGGAAACTGACGAACCGGTCGTGAAATCGGTTCGGAAAAGTATAGAGACCGGGGTCAAAGATTTTTTTTTTTTAAACATTGAGTGAAGACGTTTACAAATAAAGAAAGGGAGAGATGGAGAGAGAAATGGAAAGATGAGGTCGAAGACTCCGAGCGTCGTCGGCTCCGGCATCGAAGACGACTTGCAAAGATATGGGGAGAACAGAGGAGGAGGCCTGAAGCTTTCTTCGTCCTTTTGCACTTGCCTAACTTCAAGGAAGGAGCCATGGCTGAACGGCTGAAACGAGAGAGACGCAAAGAAAACGCTCAAGCATAGAGAAGAGATAACCCTAAAATCTTCTAGAAGAACTGAAATAAGACATCTTTATTATTTTTGGCTCAAAATGGACATCTTTATTTGAACAAAAAAATGGACATCTTTTTATCCAATGGACAATACTCAACAGAGTGGTCATACAATTTTATTCCCCAAGGATAATAATAATAATGACATGAAGGAATGAAAAGACCCTCCACTAAGTACTTTATTTTATTTAATGGACATGGAGCAGTTATACAATTTTTTAAACCGAGGATAATAACTATTATAGGAAATTATTTAATAATTTCATACTAATAAGCTTGAAATCCTCACTATCTCACCGGTTTGACTCCAGTTTGACCCACTAACCCTTAACCCAGTACTCCAACCGGTTCAGTCACTAGTGCGATTTTAATATCCTTGTCAAAATCATATCAAAAATTGATTGTTAAGAATCAAGTACCCATGGATTTGGGAAAGGCCATATGGGAAGCCTCTCTGTAGTTTTCCTATTAGATTATTTTTAGCTAAATTATACAAAATCTCCATAAATTTTGGGCCAATTACATATAACATTATAACTCTCATGACATTTCAAAGTTTAACTCCATAACCTTTCACTTTTAGCTATTAATCCCTATCGTTAAGTGATTGTTATCTTTTTAAAGAAAAATGTCATATCAAATTATGAGATGACACGTGATATGTAAATTATCAATTTCATAAAATCTCCTGAACTTTGACTGATTACAAACAACCCCTTGATATTTCAGAATTTAAATTTGACTCTCTTAAAATTTTGATTTATAATATTAAACCTCTCGTTTTACTTTTATCATTTTAATAAATTTATTAAGTTTTTTTTACTATCATTTGTCAATTAAAATAGTTTTCTTGCATGAAAAAAACTAAAAGAGTAATATTTAAATAAAAATGTCATCATTTGCATAACATTTACTTATTTTCTTGGGAGAATTGAGCATTGATAGTATAAAAATGTCATCATTTGTGTTAAATATATTCTTAGGATGATTAAGCATTAATAGTTTAAATATTGCATTTGTATTAGACGATAACTTTTTCCCTCTATAATTTTTTATTAGTAATGCACATTTTTTCTTGAATCATAGGTTCAAGCATGTGATTTAATATCATAAATCAAAATTTTAAGGGAGTTAAATTTAAATTTTGAAAGTTCAAGGCATTTTATGAAATTGATAATTTACACAGAATGCCACATGTATATCATGATCTAACATAATATTTTCCGTCGTCACTCAACATCATGAGGTTAATAATTAAAAAAGAAAGGTTGGGTAAGGGGTTAAATTTAAACTTTAAAAATGTTAGGAGTTATATGCAGCTGACACAGTGGCAGAGCCACATTGGGGTCGGTGTGGGTAGGTGCAGACAGTAAAATTTGAGAATGAATATATATATATATATATATATATATATATATATATATATATATTGAATATATATATTGAATATATATATATATATATATATATATATATATATATAAATATATATATATATATATAGGGATTAAGATTTCTCCTGTGACAGGAGATAAGCTTCTCTCCTTTCACCCCCAAACTACACCGTTTTACTTAAATTTGTAGATCATACATCTAGCTCCCTAACAAACCTGAACGCACTGAAATCGAAAGCTTCGTTCTCCAGCATCCATCAAGCTTCGTTCTCCAGCATCCATCGTTGCCCCTGGAACCAAACCCCTGAACCGAAAGCAATCATTCGTTCTCCGGCATCCACCGCATCCATCTTCACTCTCCACCTGACCTGCTCCTTTGTCATCGGTGTCAATCTCTTCACTCCCCAATTCTCCGGTTCAATTTACGCAATTGCGATTTTAGGGTTCTTTAGATTTTTGCATCTCTGGAGAGGATGTTCATCTGGTATGTGTCATCATCTCATCTTGTTAACCTTTTTTTTCCTACAAATGCCCGATTTTTTTTCTGGGATTGCTCTCCTACCTTGCTCGGCGGATCTGAAACCAAATAGCAAATTGTCGTGGCTGCAAACCAAGGGAAGAGTTTGTGAAAGAGACAAAGCATAAAGTGAATTCAAAACTTGCTATCACTCAAGAATTTTTCACACAAGAACACTAAATCACGTCACCTGAAAAACCTCCAAGTGAAATTTTGAAGATATTTCAGCAATCTGACTCCGAGCAAAGGGAGTCAAATTCTTTTGAACAACAGACATTGCTCTGGAAACATTTTCTGATTTCATGCGGTTAGTGTATGTCTTCATTGTCTTAACTCCAACCTTGGCTTCTTCATGAAAGAAAACATAGATCTGGTACAAATGAAAAAATGAACCCAAAACAGGAATGAATAGACATTTTCCATGTGCTATCCCATCTAACTAATATGCTGATTACAAGCTGCGTATGTGAATATGAACCTAGAACTGAAGCATTCAACATACAAAGTGCAGTTCCTTGGTCATAGAGCATAATTTTTATCTTGTTGATGTGAACTAAGGGTCTGCATCTTAAGCGAAAGGGTCCTAAACATAGCTGATGTACCATTATCCATGACAAGTAAAATCTTAAGGGTCACATGCTTGATGTTTGGTCGGACTTGTCGAGCACAATATTCACTTATGAATAATGTAAATAGTTAGTTTTGTGTACAGATCGCAGAATTCACACCCGAATGACTCTATCCTGAAAAACACACACACACCATTTACATGTTTTTGGTAAATTATCTTGTTAAAGCTATCGTTTTCCACTTGCAATATATTGATCGTACGCTTCTATTTTCATGTTAGCAGGGTTAAAAAATTGAGAATTTTCTGTGTGTTTTCTTACTTGAGCTTGAAATGAGGGTAACGGTGGTTCAGTCACAAAAGTGGAAACTAATTAATCATGTGGGACACCATGTCTGTGAGGGTAGATTTAAATCCAAATCCAGAATCAAAGAGGCAGTCAAGCTGTTTGAGGAAATGGATAAACAAAAGTTTTTTATGTCTGAAAAGATCAAAAGAAAATTGGTACGTGAAAAACTCTTTTGTGATCGTCTTTTTTTTTGGGGGGGGGGTCAAAAAGCTCAATATATCTCATGAATTTTTTCTGTTTATATAGTTTGAATGGAAACAGGAGATTTCAAGATTGAAGGATCTGAAGTACTACCATCGCAAAGTCCCTAACAAAAATTCAAATTCAAATGAGCTTGATGGAATACTTGAATCTGGAGCTTCACAATTTGTGTTCTGTTAGTGAGCTTCACAATTTGTAATATAATTGCGAAGTTGATTACTACATTATGTAAATTGTTTTTTATTAGGGTGATCTATATAACCATCAAATTATTCCAGCCACCTTCCAAAATATACCAGCAGAAGCATTTAGCTTTTGAATTTATGAACTTCAACTGCAATAACAAGGGTAAATTTTACCTATAAGCAATGCACAAGAGTTGATACAGTTAAAAGCAGCAAATAAAATCCACGGACTACATCTAAAATCAAAAGATGGTTTTCACAAATCAAATTAATTGGGGAAAAAACCATTATTCAATATCATGTTTACACTGGGAAAAATCATGATGATCCTGTCATGAAAGCATGCATGACACTCTGTGCAATGGACTAATTATCATTGGCACGCCTCCACAACCTTTGGTGGTTCAGGATGCGATTATGGAAATCACTGGACCCAACAGTGTTATTGTCCATAGACATTGCAACAGATACTCCACATTGCAATCACTGGACCCATATATCAAATCTTTCTTTCTGCTTCTGTGGAGACTTTCATTTCTTCTGTAGCAGAAACTTCTCTCTGCTGTCTGAACTTCATGTCTCTCAAGAGTTTGTTTTCTTCAGATAAATTTTTTGTCTGATGTAGCATCAAGAAATGCAGCTTCTCATGAATCCATCAAAATGGGAAATGACAAAATCATAAAGCTAAAGTCAGATCAAAGAAACAAATCCTTGAATGAAAGGCCTACAGAATATTAATTGAGTGGAATACTTTTGCTCTTACTTCGATATTATCATCACCTTGTTCTGTTGTGCATTCAGATTTAGTAGTTGATCTCCACCTACGTTTGAAGCTCCAGATTGTGAAGCTCACTAACAGAACACAAATTGTGAAGCTCCAGATTCAAGTATTCCATCAAGCTCATTTGAATTTGAATTTTTGTTAGGGACTTTGCGATGGTAGTACTTCGATCCTTCAATCTTGAAATCTCTGTTTCCATTCAAACTATATAAACGAAAAAAATTCATGAGATATATTGAGCTTTTTGACCCCCCCCCCAAAAAAAAAGACGATCACAAAAGAGTTTTCACGTACCAATTTTCTTTTGATCTTTTCGGACATAAAAACTTTTGTTTATCCATTTCCTCAAACTTGACTTGATTGCCTCTTTGATTCTGGATTTGGATTTAAATCTACCCTCATGAGACATGGTGTCCCACATGATTAATTAGTTTCCACTTTTGTGGTGAACCACCGTTACCCTCATTTCAAGCTCAAGTAAGAAAACACACATAAAATTCTCAATTTTTTAACCCTGCTAACATGACTGTCATGGATAATGGTACATCAGCTATGTTTAGGACCCTTTCGCTTAAGATGCAGACCCTTAGTTCACATCAACAAGATAAAAATTATGCTCTATGACCAAGGAACTGCACTTTGTATGTTGAATGCTTCAGTTCTAGGTTCATATTCACATACGCAGCTTGTAATTAGCATATTAGTTAGATGGGATAGCACATGGAAAATGTCTATTCATTCCGAGTTAAGACAATGAAGACATACACTAACCGCATGAAATCGAGAAAATGTTTCGAGAGCAATGTCATTGTTCAAAAGAATTTGACTCCCTTTGCTCGGAGTCTGTATTCTTGAAATATCTTCAAAATTTCACTTGGAGGTTTTCAGGTGACGTGATTTAGTGTTCTTGTGTGAAAAATTCTTGAGTGATAGCAAGTTTTGAATTCACTTTATGCTTTGTCTCTTTCACAAACTCTTCCCTTGGTTTGCAGCCACGACAATTTGCTATTTGGTTTCAGATCCGCCGAGCAAGGTAGGAGAGCAATCCCAGAAAAAAAAAATCGGGCATTTGTAGGAAAAAAAAGGTTAACAAGATGAGATGATGACACATACCAGGATGAACATCCTCTCCAGGAGATGCAAAAAATCTAAAGAACCCTAAAATCTGCCAATTGCAGAAATTGAACTGGAGAATTGGGGAGTGAAGAGATTGACACCGATGACAAAGGAGCAGGTCAGGTGGAGAGTGAAGATGGATGCGGTGGATGCCGGAGAACGAATGATTGCTTTCGGTTCAGGGGTTTGGTTCCAGGGGCAACGATGGATGCTGGAGAACGAAGCTTGATGGATGCTGGAGAACGAAGCTTTCGATTTCAGTGCGTTCAGGTTTGTTAGGGAGCTAGATGTTGGATCTACAAATTTAAGTAAAACGGTGTAGTTTGGGGGTAAAAGGAGAGAAGCTTATCTCCTGTCACAGGAGAAATCTTAATCTATATATATATATATATATATAGAAGGAATTTCACATCAATTTGTCTAAGTGGTCTAGTTGGTCATAAGTGTGCGTACTTTTTTTTTTTTTTGAATTGAAAAGGCAAGCCTAAGCTTGAAAAGGAGAATTAGGGCTAGAACATGAAAGACTACCCCACAATACAACAAAAGAGAAAAGCTACATCCTACAGGACAATTGTTCCTCCAAAACTATATGACGACATCCCCGAGGAATGGATGGAATCAGAACTACTCCATCTCCAGCGTTGGTATTGTGACCTTCCTTAGCCATAAAGTCTGCACATGATATGTTACCCCTAGACGTATGCTGAATCTTCACATTCCAATCAAGTAAAAGAAAATCCCTAGTATCCCCAATAATACTTCTTAGCGGACTTGATTAGCTAGAGGTCCCTGGTTCAAACTTCCACTCCTCTTTTTTTTTTTTTTTTTTTTTTTTTTCTTTTTCATTGTTCTCTTCCTTTTTTTTCACACTCCAAACAATCGTTCCTGATCCACATCTCCGTTTGCTCTCCTTTTTTTTCACTCTAAACCCTCGCTTCGTCTGCTTGCTCGTTCCAGATCCTTTTTTTCATCCCTCGTTCCAGATCCACAGCTTCATCTGCTCTGTCTTCCATCATTGAGTCCAACTGCTAAGGCTCATTCCTGAGGTGTTTGGCAAGATTCGAGGGCTGGTCATGCTTAATTTGTCGAGCAATTAGCTGATGGTGAGTAGAATACAACTGTAATAATAGACTAATAGTTTGTGCTGGAAATATTTACCCGGCATCTCTGTGGTTAATTTTATCTATTTTCTGCAATGCGGACCGAACAATTCATCTGGAATGATGTTGTCAAAGCATTGATAACGATACATTGCTTGGCCTATCTAATTACTTGTGCAGCTTGAAATGTGTATCTAGTATTTTCCTCCTATGTTTTCGATAGGTGTTTCTATATAGGTGTTTATTTTCAGGGAAGACATAGTGTTATGGACGAGAAAGAAGATTATTGGCACACCTGTTATTAGAATAAATTCTGCGGCAGAGGCAGAAGAATTTCTGAAGAAGTATCATACATTTGTTATTGGCCTATTTGATAAATTTGAGGTAAGTGAAACAATTTATGAAGCATTCTGAGGCTACCTGACGAGTGATATTGAATAAAAAGAGGACAAGGTAATTGGGAATTGTTTGTAATTGAATAATTTATTGAACTTAGTAATAATCGATGAAATATTGTAAATCTTGTTTGCTTCAAGAATAGGAATAACTTGGTTAGTATGTCTAATACTGCATTAATCATTTATATGAATTACTGTCATTTTTATATTTTTTGCTTGAACTAGTACTTGGATTTGGGACCTCCAAATTAAATCTTCATGGGCTTACCATGAATACCAAATCTGTTCTTAAATAGTAGAAGCAAGCAACAAAAGACAAAAATTAAATTATGGTTTTGCCACAGTTCGTGAAGAAGATTCAAACCTTTGCAATAATTTATACTTTTTAATAAAAATTTCGTGGATCGACTATGAAGAATTTGTGAAAGCAGCAAAGTCGATAATGAAACTCGGTTTATTGAAGTGAATAAGGTGAGCTAGCCAAAATTCTTTTCCGGATCTCAAACATTCTGATCTTTTTCTTGGCATTGTTAAAAGTGAGCCTGAAAGATATACTGCGTATGGTGAGTTTTAAATTGGTTTCAATGATTAATTTTCAATTGGTTCTGGTGCCTTTGCATGAAAAAGTAGAAGTGCAGATGTTTAGGTTCTCTTAAGAAGCATATGGATATTTAATGCTTGATATTTTCGCTGAGAGTTATACTTCAGAACTTACTTTAACAGTGAGGCATTCTGACTCTATAGATGGAACCTTCAGTGTGAATAAAATATTGGAGTTTTTGGACTACAATAAGTTTCCATTAGTTACAAGATTAACAGAGATGAATTCTATGAGAGTCTACTCCAGCTTAGTCAAGCTTCAGGTTGCATTTATTTTGAAATTCCTTTTTTAAATGGATCTTTTTATCATTTTTTTTTTTGTTTTTCTTTCATGTTCAATTTTGGGAATGTTCTTCTTTTTCTAGAATTTCATGTTAATAGTAATGTAGTGAAATCTACATCTGATATCAAGCACTCCATTATTTGTACAAAGTATGACATATGGACTAAGATTTCTGGTCTTCACCTATCATGATGGTTAGCACAATCTGTATCAGCTGCTGCTTGTTATGTTTAATCATAATGTTGTTGTTCAAGCTTAAGAATAGTTTAAATTAATTGTCTGTTATTATCTAGGTTTATGTCTTCTCGGACATTGATGACTTCAAGAGTCTTCTTGAGCCTCTTCAAGATGTTGCAAGGACTTTCAAGTCAAAGGTAGTTGCTCTGACCTATGTTCATTGGTAAATGCCTGTTGATTTTGTTGTGTTTCGATGCACTAAAATTAGAACATCCTAAGTTCAATTGCTCTCTCCCCATCTTCCATTTAACTAATTGAAGTTTTCTTTTATTTTCTTGTCTATATTATTTTATTTTTTAATGCATTTAAAAATTTCCTAAATTTTTCTTTTCCAGGGGCGCTGCCCCTGAACCCCCGAATCCCCCAACTAATTGTGCACACACAAACTTAAAATCCTGGCTCCGCCACTGAGCTGACATAAAGTTTATGGAGGTTTTATATAATTTAAGCTATTTTTTATACAGAGGAAAGAATAGGTCCTTATAATTTTATCTAGTTTTCACTTAGGTGTTTGTAGGTTTTTTCTTCTTCTTTCGATTGCCTAAAACTACAGCAAAGTAATCAAAAGTTGCAATTATAATGATATGAAATACTCATAATATGGTCTTTCTTCGGTGAAGGGCAATTTTTCCGCTACCTTCAATATTAGTCGTATTTCTCACTTTCTCACCGCACTAACAATTAATGAGTTAGTGGAACAGAGTGACCAATGAGGGCACTGTACTTTTGTGTCAATGATCAAGAGAATAATAACAAGTAGAAGGCAGCCAGAGACCCTTGGGTTTTTTCATTCAATATAACGATTGACTGGCACAAAAGAATTGTGGGATTTTGATAACCAATAAGAAGAAACCAACTAACAAAAATAACATCCTTCTTTCCCCGCAAGTAGCAGCTAGGTAGGTGCAATGCTTTTGCGACATAACATATGATTTGATTGCATCAATATTGTCATTTCTATCTTCAAAATGGCTCCGTGCCTGGGCCTCATCTAGAATAATAGTAATGTCACCACTACTTGTGTTTCTTGCCACCAGCAAGAATCCTCTGTATCTGAAGCCCCCGGCTGAATGCTTGGTTGAACAAAAGCCTCGTTTGGAACTCTGAAACAAATGGGAACCAAGCCAATATGGCCAATGGTGCAAAGATCACCACCCCCATTAAGTATTCATAGCCCCTTGATAAAGCCCTCACTGATCCCCACATGCCAAGCCTCTTTACCACTGGCTTGCATGCTTGTGCTATCTGTACCAATGCCCATCCTGTTGGCATAAATGCTAGTAAGCTTGCAAAGATATCTCCAACTGTGAGATCCATCAGAATAAACATCAAGACTAGAATAACAATGGCGCCAATGAACAAAGAGAATTTTAGAAGACGAAACATCAGTTGGAAATCCGCACTAAACTTCTTTTTGCCCAGTTTCACAATCTGCAATAATTTTCATATGCCACCAATTGATCAGATAATATAATCAACTACATTCAAGCAAAGAAAATAGTTCTCGTCGGAATGAACTTAAGTTTTTACTGATTACCAACCTTCAAGATGACCATAACAGCCACTATGACTAGCCAGGATAGACCATAAACCTGAAGAGAAAATGATAGTCAATTTTCACCCCCAGTCATAAAAGGGGGAGGCGAAAATGCTTGTAGGCTAAGTACTATATCTTATATGAAGGACAAGAGGTAGCATTATATTTAAGAGTTTGACATTAGAATAAGAAACAAGAATAATAGTAAGCATAATCACCACTATGCTCTTTTCGCCTCTGGCTACGTTTAGATGATAGACAATTCCATACTGATAGATAAAGAAGCGGAGGGAAAGAATACACTCCATGGTTCGTCCTATAAACCCAGTGAAATTCAGGTGCTCCTGTTCTTCATCCCACCATGATTCCCAGCTCTTGCTTGCAGGAACACCAATACCACCATGACTATTTATCCATTTTGACCAATCATCCCAATCCTCAACTATCTTTTGCCACTCGAATCCAGAAGGGTTGAAAAGGAAAGGAGCGAATAAAAAAGAACACACCAAAAACCACATTGACGATGTGATCAAAATGTATGCTACTGAGTCGGTAGCTGCGGATCCATAAATCCGATAACATATAAGCAACATGGCGAGCTCCATTCCCTTTGTAAAGTGACTCCTGGAGTACATTCTGTAGTTCTCAGCGAATTTCTCATGTCGGACCACAAAACCACGGCCAGTTGCTCTATACTTTGCCCCGCCATGTAGGAGAGTGCGACCAAAATAATGCACCTTTGTACCCAGTGAGAAAGTGAAGAAAACTGCTGCTAGTTGCAGTTGCATTATTACGAAGTCACTAAATGCTGTTCTGAATCCCCTCTCGAGTCCAATTTCCATGATCATAGGGACAGTCATAATAAGACCTATTTGAACAATGGATTGTGAAGCCATGGCTGCCTTCAAAGCATCATCACCCTTTCTCTTGGCATACTTAACTATGTCGTTCTCAAGTCCACTTAAAGATAGGTAAAGTTTGCCATATAGGTATGCATAAACCATGATGACTACCATCTGCAAATATGAAAAGGAAAGCTTTAATGCCACTAGACGTAGAAGAGGAGCTAGTAATTAAGAGAAGTATATGACTAGGACAAATCATATTAGATTACATAAGGAAAATATAAGCTATCATTGTTGCAAAGTTTTTTCATCAGCTGGATCATCCCTTGATTTGAATGAAACATTGTGTAGGTTGGAGATATAGACACACGGCCTGAAGTTCCAAATGATGACAGATTTATTTCGTTTTCCCTTACTCTGATTTGTTTATCAATCTTTTCAGAGAACCATTAACATTGGATTGAATTTCAAATATTAATCAAACTCAATACTAGTAAGTAAAAGAACATGCATGTAACATCACCGTGGAAACTGTAGCGAGAAAAAAAAAATACCATTGAGCTGACATAAAATCCAACAGTTGTAAAATAACACGACATCATGCGGAAGAAGTCAAAACGATGCCCCAGACGGTAGATATCCCTACTTAATAACTGCTCTCCATTACCGCAAGCTACTTTTGATTCGAAAAGTGAGATTTGATTGAGCCCAACATCTCTACCTTTACCAACTTGGATATATTCATGATGAGTAATATTGCCGCGTCTGAGTGTTGAGTTGAAACCTAGAGGCAAAAGGCATATAAGAAGCGAGAAAAGAAATCCAGCTAATGTGTAATAATGGGAAAAAACATGTATCAAGAATGTTACCAGCAAAAATATCCTCGCTCAAATTGATGCCTCGAGAAGCCTTGCTCATTCCTCCACGTGTAATGTGGAAAATTCTATCAAAAACATCTGGGTGACCATAGTGGAACCGAACCCTAAAATTGAACAAAACCCATTATAAGCCAGAAAACGTATTTCGAATAATAAGTAGTCGTCTTTTAGTCAAGTGCATGCTGGATTCATAATTTGTTATGAAAGAGGAGAATAAAAGAACTTGATTATAAATCACTCATACAATGAAATGGATAAGAAAAACTTACTTCAAGGGTCTTGCAAGAACTCTTTGACCAATTGTGACAAAACTTGTTTCTTGATTTGACATAAACCAAGCCAAGGAGGAGACACTGTAAAAAGTGATTATTACGAATATTTAAGATATTGTCCAAACAAGAGAATGCGCTCACTCTTATATATGTAGAAGAAAATTCATCAGACCTGCCAGTAAATATATGTTCACGGACACCTAGTATTGTAGGTTGGCGCACCCCATGATCCTCATTAAATTCTTCCAGAAGGTTACGCATTTTCAAAGCTTCCTCCAAGTAGTTATCCTAGAAAATATTATCGATGAGTACACCATCTAAGTAGGCCATGTAACTATTATCTACTTGTTACTACAGTATCAAATTCATAATAGTTTACCTGGTTCATGTCAATAGCCTGAAGAGCTTCCCCTCTAGTAAAAATGATGGCATGATTTTGATTTTCTGGTTTCCCTTCTCCCAACTTAGCTGGCCCCGGAAGTTTTATTCGATATATTTCCTTTAGAGATAAAAGCAATTAATTCAGAGGTACAGATGAGGAAATAATTTTTTTTTCCTGGAGTTCAATATGAACTTACTTGATCGAGATTGTCCATAGCTTTGATTAATACGGAATAATAAACCTTCTGTGCTTTTTGACCTTCTCTTTCTTCAACTTCATCAATGTATGCCACACGAAGCGAGGGGTTGCTACAATTGAAGAACCACAAGTTAGATTCTTATACCATGTGCACGTCACGAAATTTGGAAGCAAAAATATATGCACTTCAAAACTCAACATCATTTATCAATAGGAGAACATACTTAACCATCAAATTCAGGATATCTGTTGCACGGCGGTCTCCACTGCGCTTCTGATTCCCATAGTTCTGACAGGTAGCAACGTATGTGAATTTCAAGTCAGCCACAGCCTCAATATTGGTATATAAGGATCTCTGGCTTCTTTTATCTTCCTCCGATGGAACTGTAATAGCTTTATAGCCATCAAGAATCTCTGATAACAAGAAAATATAATTAGCCATTGCACTACACATTTGATGACATACTACCTATACCTAATGTAAGAGGCAATTGACTTTTTTTTTTTTTTTGAGAGATTAAAAAAAGCTAAATAAGCTACTCAATTATAACATATAATGTGTTTATAAGTCAAGCAAATTAGTTTGGAGGCATAAATATAAATATTTTAATGTAACTTATTTAGTTTCCTTGAACTCAAAAAAAAAAAAAAAAAAATCAACTAGCTTTACATTTAGGATTGAAGGAATTACAAGGAAAATTTAAGTATGACAGTCTAGTACATAGCACCCAGGACGGAAAAGCTATAAAAGAAAATTATTCTTTTACCTTGATCATTAGCCATGTCAAGAAAAGCCTGAAGCTTCAGAGCCCGGCGGTAGTACATCATTCCCCTTACTGCGACAATAAGTTTATAAATAAATCCAAGAGTGAAATTGTTAATCAACCTAATTAGGAAGCATTCATCACATATATATGTACCTGTTCTGCAAAGAGTTTGCCCTCTTAATGAAGCCCAGTAACGAAGCTGCAATATGTTTTCCTCTTTCTCCCATACTTCACTGTCTTTCTTGCAGTCAAGTCGCTCCATGAAGTTATTCCACTCATCTATTAAAAAGTAATGAGATTAATATAGCCAGTCTTTCTTCATTAAAAAAAAAGGTAAAATCTTGTTGTGTACGGCTTTAGTTGTTACAAACCTGGGTAAATCTTTTGCAAGTAATATATGATTGACACGCCATCTTCATTCTCAACCTCAAGGTCAGTCTTAGAGTAGACGGTCTCTTCCTTATAGTATGGAGTTAGCACACTACAAACAAAAATATTTCTTATTATAATATCTGAAGCTAGTCACTTTTTTAGGACAGTAAAATATGCAAAGAAAAATAGTACTACATCTAGGTATCTAATATAAGAGCTAATTAAGTTTTTTGGGAGAGATTAATGAAGTTAAATAATTACATTGAAGTATTATATTTATCGTTTTTTTCCAAACTAATTTATTTGACTTATAAACTGACATATAATATAATGATATATCATATATGCTATGATTAAATGATTTATTTAACTAGATTGAAGTATTCTTGCTGTGGTTTCATAAAACCCTGATGACTAAGATTCAATAAGCTCCATGATACTCAACAGTTGACGTCTTGACGATAGGATGTACGATGCAGGCATATGTATTATTGAGCCCATTCTTATCTATAGAATCGGGTGACACACCTGAATGAAAGCATTTTGCGAACTCGGGGCGCTCGTGGCATATCCATGAACAAGGAATTGGTAAAGAAGGCAATCCTTCTGCGTGCTTCAAGGTTAGTTGGAATCTCAATTGCAGATTCCTTCACCGTCAGCAGTAGATAAAGACGGTTTATCTGAATCGATTGCAAGCAGAAAAATATTTCATCATGAAATTAATGTTTATAGGATCGGTTGGTAAAAATATCATTTACAAAAAACAGAAAAAGCAAAGTTACCTGTTCCTCCCATTTTGCTGTGACCAAAGGAGGGAATACTATAGCTGGTTTTTCATCAGTACCAGCAAAATGTTGCCTTCCAGTGTCCTTACTATTATTTACAAGTTCCTGCAACTCACTGCAAAGCATCACATCAAAATAAATTATTATTATCTTTTTGGAGGAGAACTTGATTTTACCATTGGCCAAAAGATAAACATGATTTAACAATGCTTCAAGTAAACTATTGGCCAAAATAAATGATTATTATCTTTTTGGAGGAGAACTTGATTTTACTATTGGCCAAAAGATAAACATGATTTAACAATGCTTCAAGTAAACTATTCACCAATTCCTGCAATAATAAAGTTCACAAACCTGTTTTCGTTTACCATCATATCACGAGTAATCACTTCTAAAATGTCTTGCAGCAGGAGCACCACTGTATCCCGCTTGGATGGATCTGCCGCTTTCTATAACAAAAAAGAACAGTGTATGAAAATTCCAAATAAAATATTTCATCAGAGACAAGAAACCTTTCAAGCGACAAATTTTTCCTTTTAAGTGGCTCACCAAGATTTCCACGAGCTCCACGAACTTCTTACAAAGGGAAGGCAAAAATCCCATTCTGAAATTTGTAAGGAGAGTATTCCTTGCGATATTGCTCTCAACTTCGATGATGATGATGGTTATTATCCTGTTTCATACCAATGAGTTCAGAAGTCCAGGTAATGCTACGATTTTAATGAAGTTTCTATAGTTTCAATGATACACACACATAGATGATCAAGAAGAGTGAAGAAAAACAAAAGGGTGATAAATAATACTTTTCTTCACCAAGCAAAAATCCTTGGTCATACAAAATGAAATTCTCTTTATTAATTATTATTTAAATTAAATGAAGGCCTGACAAAAATAAATTTGGTAAATCAACCATTTCTACTTTGACTTCCTTCTGACAAGTAACATATAAAAGAATCACAAATTATATATGCAAGGTCTTTACAAATCATATCCAAGCATTCATACGTATGTGTATCTAATAATATATGCATGCATGCATGGATGTATAATAGATATATATTCACATATAGAAAACAGTTGATACAGCAGTTCAACTAGTATCCGTGAAAATCAAGTAATAGTTTGTGTGTTTATTTGGAAATTTTGTAACTAACCAAAAAGATATTTAATTGTGCTAAAAAAATGCAATATTCATA
Organism: Acacia pycnantha; assembly: GCA_025563575.1. NCBI lineage: Eukaryota > Viridiplantae > Streptophyta > Magnoliopsida > Fabales > Fabaceae > Acacia > Acacia pycnantha. The sequence continues at coordinate 214,063 of JAMWYP010000348.1, forward strand.
TTGAAATGGAAACTAAAAATAGCTAAGAAGGTGTAAGGAACCTCTTTTCAGTTTCTCCAACCACCATAGTGTTTAGGACATTTTTAAGAGATTCGTAGCATTCAATCACGGCGCATTTCAAATATTCATCTGCAAATATACGCTTGTGAAGGTCGCTTTCCCTTCCTCGAAATTGAACGGCCATGTCTATTGCTACAGGGATCTGTAAAGATTGTATGAAGGTAAATTATCTGAACTGGCAAAAAATAATTCCTAAAGTTGAAAAGGAAAAGGGAGAAAGAAAGACTAAACTCAAATACATGCCTTGCTAGCAAGCAAAAAGGGAGGCCACTGAATAATTTTCAGGCTAGGATCTGAGGAGTAAGGAACCAACAAAAGATCCATCTCCCTGTAATATATGCAAACATAGTTTAGTTTAGGATTCTAACTGAAGGAATAGATCATGAAAAGACAAGATGGTATAAGAAAGCAACTAAATAGAGTTTGGATCTCTGGTCTTTCCTATCACTTATGATATCTTCTTCACGGAAACTGCAAATAATTTCATTCCACAACTGAGCAAATTTGGAAGCTTCGATCCTTCTACTTGCAGAAATCTATACAACATGGAACTCAAGTAAGTAAAGATGAAATATTAATGACAGCAATCTACTTAGCAACAGAATGTTAGATCCCAAAATAATATTAAAGCAACCTCAGCAAATCGCTTGGACAAGAAAAAATTCTTTCTCTGTTTCGTCTCTGTAGGTACCAAACATGTGTTGAATGCGCCAGGCAAAGACTGAAACCTTGACCTCAGCATGCCCAGGGTTCTTATCTGTATAAGCAAAGAGCTCAACTTTAAGTCGCTGTTGAAATACTTCAGTTTCATAATTCATGAATTTAAGGTCATGTGAAGCCCCCATATATATATATATATATATATATATATATATATAAAATCTATTCTATAACTCCAAAACGAAACTCATGCTTTTCATGAAGTTGTATACTATTCGCATTCATAATTTATAAATACTATGGTTTCCTGTCTATTTTGTTATAGAAAGATAGATTTGGGTAGTTGACATAAGTTATCCTTGATTTTTTTAATAATAACGCAGGAAAAGATCAATGGTCTAGAATTCTAATGTTCGCAACAGGGTACTCAAAATTTCTAATATAGACAAATAGGTTCGAATTGTAGGGCCGGGGTACACAAAATGAATAAAGCTTGTGTATACACAATCCCAAGTTCTCTCCAAGATAGCAAGAAAGGTTGGGGGAAAAAAGGTAGATGTTTACCTCTCCTAGACGATCGAAGGCCCCAACAACACCTCCATACAAAGTTGAGAATATGGCATACCAAATTTGAGTGTCCATGAAATAAACCTAAATTGAACATGCCAAATCGTTGAGGTGCTAACCAAAAGCATGAGAAGATTAACATATCCGAACAAAAACAGGAAACATGGCATACACACCAAAAGTACAGGAGTCCATAGCGCTACAACCGCACCATAGTTGTATTTAGCTGCATATATAGGAAGGAAACTATTTAGATAAATAACTTTGAAACTAAGCAATTTGATACATTCAAATCACGAGAAAGAAAAAGAACATATATTACCATTAGGGAAAAACTCATGCCAAGCAAAATGAATTCGCCGAATACTCATTATTTCCTTTGTGGGTTCAATCAGAGGTTTTATCTATATATGGAAGAGAAAACAGTTAATGGAAAACCCACAATCTCTTAAAAGGTTCTCAAGAACATTTCTAGAGGAAACACGTGTGGCACATAATAGAAATTACCTGCAGAAACAAGCTTACTGAAAATTTTGAAGCAAGAAGCAGCAACCAGAAAATAGTATACCTGAAAATACCCAGAAGGCGGCTAGATAATTTAACAATTCTAAGGCAATAAAAACCCAGGAAAGCACCACAGATTATTTTATCATCATTCACCATAGGGTTCTGCAAAACTCACTTTAGAAGAGCAAATTGACTTTCATGCATTCCCCTTCCAATGTAAATTCTTGGCTGCGGGAGGTGAAAGAATTATTATGAAGATGAGAAGAAAATAATATTTACTTAGAGCATTTAGATTGCTTAGGAACAGGCCACGGCAAGACTTTCATGAATTCCAGATTGCTTCCACTATACATGCATGTATGATTTTCCCTTTTAAGGGTGATTAAGAAAAAGAAAAGAAACAAAATTGACCGTACTGTTACATATTCCCTACCAATTTCTAGTCAGTGTTGCACACACATATATATATTTGCCAGTGATTGAATTGCGTAAAAGCATAATGCAACTACAACATACCTGTGACCACCACGTGAGAAGTCTAACAATATACCAGTCAGAGTTTTCAATCCAACGCCTGAGCATTGGAAAAAGGAAGAGAACAGCTGCTAGTAAATTGGGAAGCATATATAATGCAACAGCCAAGATATACAATGTTGGAATGCTGCTCTTTATTTTATCCAAAAAGGAAAGCCACTTCTTAATACTTTGTGGGAGGACTTCAACGGTATTCACGTAGAAGGCTGGAAGAATGATAACCCATGCAAGACTAACAATGATTTTAAGAATATTTCTCAGCACGTCACTAAATCTCCATCGATGATGACCCGGAAAGTTCAGGATCAAGTCCAAGATACCTGGGGTCAATATATAAAGGAATGGAAAAACTAAGTTAAAATTATGTGAACAAAGACCAAAAACATGAACATGAAGGCAGAAAAAAAAAATTCAAGGATAAAGATGAAGAATCCACTTCCAAACTTTATTTTAAATTAAGAGTTGAAGTTAACAGAACTTTTCAGAGCATTTTTAATTTCAATAAGACGTTTAGATTCTTTTATTATAGTACCTCTAATCCTTAATATAAGAGTCAATTGACTTTTATTGGATAAATACAGAAGCTTAATAAGTTAGTTAATTATGACATATGTTGTGAATCATTATATATATATTAGTTTACAAATCAAACAAATTATTTTAGAGAAAACCCATAAATATACATAATAGACATATTTTAATATAACTTATTTAGCTTCCTTAAACTCTCCATAAAAAATCAACTAGCTCTTATATTTAGAACCAGAGGTGGTAATAATCTCAACCATAAACCCGAATAAAATTTGATGTTATAGTTTTTGTGCTTGTTTGTGAAGTTTCTACTGCTTATATAATAACTTAAGAGAATTTCAATCAAACAATAAGCGTGAATCAAGTGACCCGATAGTAGCATTATAAGAGACATTTAAATGAAAGTATATATCATACTTTGCAAGAATCGCAAAATGGCGGCAGTAATGAATATACTTGATAGATCGTATAAGACATCTTTCTTAAAGATATCCGCCACAGAAATTCTTTTCCATGCAATAATAATCAATACCTACAATAAGAATGTGCAAGCCTTGTCATAAGTATGATTTGGGGAGAGAAACATAAAACACATCATTCTAATTGAATAGTTTATATACCTGCAAAGCCAGTAAATAGAAGGTCCAAAGACGATCGAAGCTGTGGAAAATATGCCAAAATGTCCGGGTCTCAACAAAATTTGATTTTCCAGTACTTCTAGAATTTGTTTTTCTCTGAGCACCTTTTCTTTCCTGTGCCATATTGGAAGTTGATTTAAAAAAGTCACCATCATCACGCATGGGCCATCCAAGAGAAAAACAATCCGATGACCTGCAGCAGAATGCCAAGAAAAATGAATGTTTAATGAACTGATGAATCCATCAAACTAAATGGTTGTCTATCATGTGAAGATCCAAAGCCAAACGAACCAGAAATACTCATTTAGATCATCATAGTTGCACCAAGTTGTGTGAGAAGCTGTTCCGTTTTTGCTCTTCTCAGCTTCCTGGAAAGTTATTAAGCATCATTGAAACTTAGCATATATATATATAAAAGTACTTGCCAAAGTATGTAAAAAGTGTTGGACAACCACTACCTTTTCAATAACTCGATACAGGGGAGTTATGACCTTACGCAGAAATGCTTCATCATCACCACCATAAGAAGGCTTAATATTTTCACCAGTAACAATACTGACATTTCCGGCCAATAAACCATGGAGTTCATATGCCATCTAAAGTAATTGTCAGATATTGTTAGAACATTTTTAAAAATTTCAATAAACCCCTCTAGGATAAATTGAGTAAAAATTTGGTAAGTCATTGCGGGCTGACATAAGAAAATTAGAAGTTTAAGGAAGTTTGTACTTACATTATGGAATATATAGCAGAGACATTCCGGCATGAAGCGAACATTAGCTGCTTCACCCCAGATGAGAAGATAAAGACCCATGTAAAGCAACTCCCTCTGCTGTATCTCTTGTGGTTGACCTTGAGGAAGTCTGAGAAAAAACAAGATATGTGATACACAAGTCAATTTGGGCACCAAAAGATTTTGACTTATTCTTGAAATATTCATGACAACCAAAAGTGGAAAACGCATCAGAAATTAAGCCAAATGTCACAAATGTTCGTTGATGCAGGCATGCTTATATATATCTCACCGTAAACTATGTTTTCGTCCCAAAAATTTGCACCAGTTTTTGTAGTTCTTAAAGAGATCTTTCATCTGTGCACCAACTGCTCGATCGTCAAGCTGCATTTTACCAAAAATAGATTCAATACATGGGGGAAAAAAGGCAGGGCTACTCAGTTAACTAGAGAAAGCAAAATTAACTAAGCGTTCCCTGTTTCTGCTTTAACCCAGTCTTATTTTAGTCTAAAATGCTTTCACCAAATAGGAGTAACTAAAGGTTTACGTGCCTTGTTGAGTGGCTCAGGTTTGGGAACCAGTCTTATATGGGAGTTAGCAAGAAGCAGAATCAAATGCTCCCTCTGATTCCTGACGTTGTCCCTCTGTGTCCAAATAAACCAAAATGCATTAATAATATAGGGAGGTTAAATAAAAAGATTCAGGTATGCATAAATGTTTTTACGGTCTCCCTTGAAGCGGATTACATGCCTGGAACCCAAACATGGCTCTAAGCCAATCAAGCAGGTCTAAATCTCCAGCTTTCTGCCTTTGTTGCTCGAATGAGTTAGGCCAGTTCAAGCCACGAGTGTTCCCTAGTGCCGAAACAGCTGCCTTGATCTAATATATGGGAAAAGCTAAAGGATTCAATACAGTGCCAAATGAAAGTTTAGTATGCAGAAGGGATATCCAACATGGATTCTGCACAAGGATCACCTCTTCAAGCTGCATAATAGGCTGAGAAGCCCCTGCAGAATCCAGGGGAAGAATGTTATAAGGTGCATAATATTCTGTCCTTTCCTGGACATCTCTAGCAGCCGCGATAATCTGCTTACACAAAATTTATAGCTGTTAGTAAAATACACGCATTCACGATAAAACGAATCTGAAATCATGTGAATCGTGACTTACCTCAGGAGCTACTTCCTCAACCTTCTCGGTTTTATTAACGGCACAAAGCACTTCGAAAAGAACTCCGGCGGTCTGGTAAGCCTTAGAGAGCTGGGCTCTGCAAAGAAAGGAGCGAACAAACTTTAAGAAAAACTACTACAATGAAAACCAGAGAAGATATTCAAACTTCAAAGTTAAAAGAAATAATGTTATTATTGTTATATGAATTCGAACGTGTAAGTACGAACCGGTCTGCCTGCTCCCCCTGGTCTAGAGCTCTGACATAATGTTCGTAGTACTGCTTATAGTAAGCTTGGATTTCCCTCGCATCTGTCTTCTTAACCCGAGAGGCAAGACTGGATGCATTGTCCTGGAGTTGAAATGAGAGGAAGAAGGAAACAGTTAGCCACTCCCTTTTAAAATTAAACAACGAATCTCCCTATATTCACAAGTTGTGTTTCAGTCAAGAAAACTGTAGCTGGTTAAACCGAGTCCACATTATATGCTTAGATTTGCATGCTTATTAGGTGTTTATACCTCTAATTAGAGGTATAAACATATATTTTTTTAATTTTTTTATATATTTTATTTATTTAGATTTAAATTATATGATGTTTTCTGATATATTTTTTGCACTCAATATCTCAAATTAATTAATTTCCAGTTCTACATTTGTCTGTAACACCAGTATTATGAAAATTAATTAATTTGAGATACTGGGTGAAAAAAAAAATCTCAGAAAGCAGTATATAATTTAAATATAAATAAATACAATATATAAAAAATTAAAAAAAAAATGCTTATACCTCTAATTAGAGATATAAGCATGTAAATCTAAGCATATAATGTGGACTCTTAAACCTATAGCTAACTAAAATTCGATCAATTTCATTGACTTAACAAATTAATTGATAGATTTTCTTATCCAATGAATCAATAGATTTAAGGCTAAAGTATACGTTTGGTCCTTTATGTTTGCCTCTGGTATCATTTTAGTCCCTTAAGTTTGTAAAGTAAACGTTTGGTCCCTGAAAGTTAACACCGTTAGTTTAACTTAACGGAAAATACTAACTCAACAATTTTTAGCGATGACTGTGTAATTAAATGCTGACCAAACATGTTTATATGTTAGTATTTTAATAAATTAATATTTTAAATCCTATTAATTGAAAAATATTTAATTTTCACGGACTATTATACGGTTTTCACTGTTTGTAAAGATTAAGTTTTTTTTTTTTTGTCTGTGAAGATTAAATATTTTTCGACTAACGGTGTTGAGTTAGTATTTTCCATTAAGTTAAACTAACGGTGTTAACTTTCAGGAACCAAACGTGTACTTTACAAACTTAAGGGACTAAAATAATACCAGAGGCAAACATAAAACATCAAGTGTATACTTTAGGCTAGATTTAAATAGAAACAAATGGACTATTGTGAAATATGGGTGTAAAAATTGAGATGACTGCTATCACAGTCACTGTTGTAGGTGGGGGCATAATAAAATATAGTTTAAATAAAAAATTTAAAATAGAGCGAGTAAACGAATTCCAACCAATGAAATTTCTCTAAATTAAGGACGAAAAGGGGAAAAATGTGAGAAAAATAATAAATTATAGGAACATTCTAATTCACCTTATCACAGTATTAATCTTTTAATTTAAAAGATATTAAATTGTTTAATTAATTTGAGAGAATTGGAATTTTAATAAAAAGAAAGAATGTTTTTGGCCAAAATAAATAAATATAAAGAATAAATCTTTCAATCCATAGAACAAAAAGAAAAGGTGTTAAGATGCACTTACCTAAATTCCAGAAAACTTTCTCTCCATCAGCAGAAATTATCTTATCCAGTTATTACACAAATGATGTTTAGAACTTTTTAATGCATAATAATTTTTTTGGGACTTCTTTTTAATACTAAAGAATCTGATTTGACGTGATTTATTTTAAGTACAGAAGTTAAAGCAAATATAATATTATGATTTTCAAAAACTCTTGGTAGTTTGATTAAGAGAAAAATGTGTTTGGCAGTGTCCCTCCACGCAGTAATGATTCAATATCAAACTAACAAGAGAGAAATGAAAAGGGAACGGTTTTTTACCCTCTCCAATCGCTGGAGCAGCAAGGTCTTGAACTGCCTAACGCCACGGCCGCTGGAGCTTTGATCCAACCTGTGCGCTTTCTCGAAAGCATAGAAGCGACCTTCAAAATTAAACAAACAACCAAAATCGAATTAACTTGTGCGATAATGCGCAGAGGAGAGTTCAAAATTGAATGAAATTTCGAAACGCATTGATTACATAGATAGGCAACCCTGGGTCGCTCGGATTCAATCTCATTTGCCACACGGAGAATGGGTGCAATGGAGGCGAGGGAGGAAGGAACGACTTCATTATCAAAGACCTCGGCGGAGAAGGTGGTGGCTGCGCTTCTTGACGGCCGTCGCGTCAGTGAATGTGGTGCCAACTCGTTATTCGTCATTGGCGTCGGCCGACCCCCACCGCCGGGCCGCGATTCGATCAATTAATATTCTTCTCCTTGTCGTATCTGTTCAGACGATCGATCATCAAAAACAAGAGCAATGTGGTTGAAGAAACGTCAAAAACTTTTCCGTAGCGCCAAGAAAATTGTTACAACAAGATTTTCAAATTGAAACTAAGAAAATGCAAGAAACTGAGAGAAATGTGATTTGCCGTCAATGTCGAAGAAAACTCAAGAAAACGATGTGTCAATGGAAATATGCATGGACGTACCTCTTGAATTGTAACCGCAAAGAATGAAAAAAGAAAAAAAGAAAAAAAGTGCTGGAGCCAACCAGAATTTCGAAAAACAGAGGAAGAAAGAGAAGGAAACCGGAGAATGAAACGGAAAAAATGTGGAGGGTGAAGGAGAGGAAGGGAAGTTAAAGATGACACGTGGCGGTATATTGGTGGGAGGAGATTTCGGAGCAAATTGACTGTGCTGTAATGATTCAATGGAGGTCTCTTCCTTTCTTTTAAGTTTTAACCACAACGTGCACATCTTTATTTTGTTGTAACTGAATTTATGAAACCTACTGTTAATTAATTAGTTAATTTTATATGAAATCATCAGTGATAAGACAGAAGTTTTCTATAAACTCAAAAGAGAGTATTAAAAAATTAAAATGTACGAGTGTGATCACGAAAATGTATGCTTAGAATGTTTGTGATACGCAATTATATGGATATTACTATATATAATTTTTATATATAAAGAAGGAAATTTTAATTAAATCCAACCAAAGAAATTAGGCCTTCAACCACCTTTAATTTCGTTTACTATATGGGTATGGGGGGTATTATAGTCTTTTGACAATATTAAAAAAATACCTGATTAGGAATTTGTTAAAGTGTAGGCAGCTTCAATGAAAGAGATAATTTATTGATTTTCTTTCAATTAAATAACAACAACAATATATAATAGACGAATTGTGCATCTCCACGATGTCAGTGCGATATTTTAATTGAAAAATAATATATTTAAAAAAGGAAACTAATTAATCAGGAATTACTCATATGTGAATTTTCAGGAAAACAAATTTAGCAATTTGTTAAAGCTTCAATTAAAGGTCGAACTCCTCTAATTGGACGTGGAGACCTCCAAGTCAGACACATAATGTTAAAACCATAAATAAAGTGATACGAAGTAGGAGTTGTCACGTACGTGATTTGCACCATGCATTTGTTCCCCATCCATACAAATCTTATGGGAAGCAAGAAGCAGAAGTTTTCACGCCTTCATCACCAAGTCTAAGGTGAGGAGATTCAGAAACCCAACGTCGAATGCATCTCCTCTTATGCGTATACAAGGGAAGAACTAGAGGCTAGGGGTGGCCCTTGCCCCCCTAAAATTATAGAATAGAACTTAGATTTTTAGAAAATTACATTTCAATCTCATAAGAATTTCAATAATTTCATTATAGTCCCTATTAAAAGATTCATGGAAATACTAAAATGAAAATATTTAAATTTTGTGGGTCTAAAATATAATTTCATAAACACATGAATCTTATTTTGTAATTTTCGCCTCCTAATTACAATTCTGGCTCCACCTCTACACAGGTGGGACAAAGTTTGTCTTGGATGGGCCTACTAAAGGAGCGGATCAATTCTTTGGGTGAAGGAGATCAAGAGCGAATATATAGGGAAAATTATGCACAGGTCCCAAGGAAGAGAGTTTATCACAATAAAGTCCCTTGAAATCATGAAATTACACAGAAGTCCCAAGGGACCTGGTTGTAATTATTTGTGAATGTACAATTACCAATTTGACCTTCCTTCCAATTCCTCTCTCTCCGTTCTCCTCTCTCTCTCTCCTCTCTCCCTTTTTCTTCTCTCTTTCAGAAATGATGACTCTTATTTTTCGACATGAATTAGGTTGGACATACATCATAGAATGACCGAGGGCTCAGCGGTGTTTGGATGCGGTACATGAAGCCAGTGACCGAGAGAGTTACCGATCGGTGAAGGAGTTCGGTGCTGCAACGCCGCCGTCGGCTGAGACTTGATGAAGAGGAGTGAATTGACGCCAGGGGCGACAGCGGTGAGAGCTGCGATAGAAAACTGGTGGTTTTGAGTTGAGTTAGAGGCTGAAATTTTCACCTTTTAAGGTTTGGATTTCATTCGCTTAAATCTCTCTTTTATTACGGTGCGATTGTTGTTGTTCCTCTTTGGCTATCAAGTCTTTGTAGAGCAAAGATTTTCGTTTGAGTTGGTGTGGGCAATTTGCTGATGTTCGGCTTTTCAAATCTTTTATGTTTATTTGCAAATAATTCTTCAATCTATGAAAATGTTGAGTAAATTGAAATTCTCTGTTAATCTACCCAAACATTTCAATGTTCAGTGTATGCAATCTGCTAAACTTCTGTGTAAATTCGCTGCATACGCGTGATCAGAGTGAAAGGAGACTGATTTCCTCTTCCCAGGCTAAAATCTCGCCTAACCAAACGGGTCCAGTTGAAAGTGATGACAAAATGCATAGTACACTACACACAATTTACTGTTTATGTTATCAATATGCTTATTTTTGTTTATTTTCATTTCTTAGCTCTAAAATCTGGACCTGATACACCTCATGTATGGTCAAGAGCTATCCCTGATTTTCATTATTAAAGTGATTATGCAGGAAGCAGAATTAGCCAAGGAGAAAATGCATGGCAAGTTAGCTTGTAAATAGCCTCTGGAAGTCAGACATGAAAGATTGACGTTTTGAATTTTTTTTGTAAATATATACTTTGCCTGTTGTAAATCAATACTTTTCTTGTTGTAAATAGCCTCTGGAAGTCAGACATGAAAGATTGACGTTTTGAAATTTTGTTGTAAATATATAATTTGTCTGTTGTAAATTTATATTTTTCCTGTTGTAAATAGCCTCTGGAAGTCAGAAATGGAAAAAAAATCCTGGTTTTGAAACTTTGTTGTAAATATATACTTTGTCTGTTGTAAATCAATATTTTTCCTGTTGTAAATAGCCTAAGGGAGTCAGAAATTGAAAAAATCCTGGTTTTGAAGTTTTGTTGTAAATATATACTTTTCCTGTTGTAAATAGCCTCTGGAAGTCAGAAATGGAAAAAATCATGGTTTTGAAATTTTGTTGTAAATATATACTTTGTCTGTTGTAAATTTATACTTTTCCTGTTGTAAATAGCCTCTGAAGTCGAAATGGAAAAAACCCTGGTTTTGAAACTTTGTTGTAAATATATACTTTGTCTGTTGTAAATCAATACTTTTACTGTTGTAAATAGCCTCTGGGAGTCAGAAATGGAAAAAATCCTGGTTTTGAAATTTTGTTGTAAATATATACTTTGTCTGTTGTAAATCAATACTTTTCCTGTTGTAAATAGCCTCTGGGAGTCAGAAATGGAAAAAATCATAGTTTTGAAATTTTGTTGTAAAGATATACTTTGTCTGTTGTAAATTTATACTTTTCCTGTTGTAAATAGCCTCTGGAAGTCAGAAATGGAAAAAATCCTGGTTTTAAAATTTTGTTGTAAATATATACTTTGTCTGTTGTAAATTTATACTTTTCCTGTTGTAAATAGCCTCTGGAAGTCAGAAATGGAAAAAACCCTGGTTTTGAAACTTTGTTGTAAATATATACTCTGTCTTTTGTAAATCAATATTTTTCCTGTTGTAAATAGCCTCTGGGCAATAAGGTTTTTTACTAATATGAATTAATTACACAGAAGTCCCTAGGGACTTCTGTGTAATTTCATGATTTCAAGGGACTTTATTGTTATAAAGTCTCTTCCTTGGGACCTGTGCGTAATTTTCCCAAATATATATTGTTGCGATAAAGATCTACTCCCAAATATTTATGTATGTCCCAAAAAGGCAGGACGAAACACATGAAGAGGAATAAAAAATACTCCCTCTGCTCCTAAATATAAGATAAAGTTGACTTTTTTGAAAATATTAAAAAAAAATTTAAATTCCTTTAAAATATTTATATTTATCGTTTTTTATCTAAATTATTTTGCCTAATCTATAAACTAATGTATACTATAATGATACACAACATATGATATGATTAAATAACTTATTTAACTTTTTAAATCTCTCCAAAAAAAATTAAAAATCAATTATGTCTTATATTTAAAATCGAAAGTTGTAATAGGCAACAATATGTGAGAGCAGGAATTCAAGAAGTTAGGGATAGAGTAGGAAATATAAACTTCTGGTGGAAGTGGAATAAGAGCGGCTCTTTCACTACAAAATCAGCTTCCTCTTGCAGTTGGGAAAAGCCATGGAAGCTGATAAAAAAATACCTTAGAGGTGTAAAACTTTCGCATGGTTGATGACTCGCATGAACGCCTAATTAGTAATAAACTCAAATGGAATAGAAATAGGGAATTGGTGGAGGATGAGATTCATGCCCATAGAGACTGTTGAGAGACCAAACACTTTGGGGAAGCCATTACCAAACTGTGTATTTTCATAACAGTTTTTTTGTTGGTGATTTACAAGACTAGTTAAAGTTGAACATATGGAATACTATAAAGAGGGTGATTGGAAAGGGTATCCGGTTTCTCTGCCCATCCCTTCTCATCCTCCATCCTGGCCGTTGAAATTTTGATCCAAAGGGTCATAATTATTTTTCAAAAAAATGCATGCGGTAAAAATTACCGCATGCGATTTTTTCAAAAATATTTCTGAACCTTTAGATCAAGATTTCAACAGTCAGGATACAGGATGAGGAGAGATGGGCAAAGGAGGGATGCGGAGAGTATATGCTTCTTTGGAGTCATCATTTGTTGGCTTTTATATATGGCGTGACCGTAATTAATATAATGAGCACTTCCATTCCAAGTCAAAACCCATCAAGCAAGCTATTAACTCTGTTAGTATTCTCTAGTTTTGTTGTTCTTACATTTTAGTCTTACTAATTTCCATGGGGAGTTTGCATTTATTTGGATTTTTGGACTCTTAAATTGGAAAATCATATTTCAACTAGATGTTTGTATGTGTATTAATACTTTGAAGGCCGAACTCCGGAGATTTGATATTTGTGATTTATTTCAATGGGTTGGACTGGTGGAATTGATGTTTGAAGAATAAATTTAGAGGAAAAAATGCATTAAAAAAAAGCATGTATAAAGAAAAAATTGGATTAAAACAAGGGAAGAAAGAGAGGTGAGCTAATGGGCCGACCTCCCGGCCCACAATGTGACTAATATTTCCAACTCTGCTTTCATTGATGTGTCTCCTGAGTATGTTAAGGACCTGTTTGTTATAAAGAATTGGTGGGAAGGGAAATGAACTTTAGAGGAGGGAAAGGAAGATTTGAAAGATGAGGAAAGATGACTTGAGTTGTTTGGTAAGAAAATGAAGAGGTAGTAGTTGGTAAAGAATTAGGAAATGTCTATTTTACCCTCAAAAGAAATTAATTCAAAAGAAAAAAGAAAAATATTTTTTTTGCTAAAATATATTTTAAAAAATATATTATTGTTAAGTTCGAACTCGTGAAAAAAAAAATCGCCAAATTTGAATTTTCCCACCAAATTTGAATTTTCCCGCCAACTTCGAACTTCCCACCAAGTTTGAATTTTAGGGGTAAATCTGTCAAAAAACCACTTTCCTGGGAAGATGACAGCTTTCCTTCCATTTTCGGATGGAAATCATCTTCCCTCAAATAAGGGAAGATGAGTACTCACTGGAAAATGCTGACTGGACTTTCTTTCTACCAAACACCCAAAATCCATGGGAAGATTGAGATCTTTCCTTTCCCTCCCCACCAATTCTTTGTAACAAACAGGTAAGAACACTTTGCACATTGGAGAATGACATTTTAGGATTTTTGTCCTCACTTTCGAACAACATATAATTACAAATATATACCTCTAAACCGTGTAACCAGTGGCGCAGGAAATATTTTTAACTTGGGCTAAAAAATAAACATTTTGAACTATTTACTAAATAGTATGACATAACATTGAAAATATAAATAAATAACAACCGAAAATTATAAATAAAAACAAGATATAAAATGATACTAACCTTTTCAATAAATATCTCAAATAAGAATTTTACTTTCCTTTCACAACCCAATGAGTAATGAACCAAACATTGTCCTAAAGATATCACAAACACAAACATAATAATTATATGTAAAAGGCTAAAGGTGCAATAATACACATGAAGTTTACCCCCAGGAGCGCCCAGCATCACGAAGTTTTTTCAGGAGCAAAAGTACACACGACGTTACGTTTTGGGAGCAAAAATACCACGGGCCGTTAGTTGACCGTTAACTTGGATCGAACGCTGACGTGACGCTTATTTGGAATGACACACTGACGTAGACGATGACGTGGATACTGACGTGGACACTGATGGTAAGTAAAAAGAGAAAATTATCATTTTGCCCTTAGTTTTCAGTAAAAATTACACTTTTGCCCTTAGTTTTAAATAATAATAAAAACTAAAAATACCCCTTCCCCCCGTCGGCCCCACCACCGGCGACCGACCACCGCCGCCGGCGGAGGCCGGCCACCGCCGCCGTCGGCCGACCGCCGCTGGCCGGCGGAGGCCGGCCACCGCCGCTGCCGCCGGGCCAGCGGCGGTGGTGGTCGGCCGCGGTGGGGTCCGGGCTGGGGCCCACCGGGGGCTAATTTTTGTTTTAATTTTTTTAAAAAAAAAACTTATGGCAAAAGGGTAATTTCAACTAAAACTAAGGGCAAAAGTGTAATTTTACCCGCATTACTGTCCACTTCCATCCAAGTTAACGGTCAACTAACGGCCCGTGGTATTTTTGCTCCCAAAACGTAACGTCGTGTGTACTTTTGCTCCTGAAAAAACTTCGTGGTGCTGGGCGCTCCCGGGGTAAACTTCATGTGTATTATTGCACCTTTACCCTATGTAAAATGAAATTTAATAAAAAATTTAAAATATAATCAAAGAAAAAATGCATACCTAAAATTGTAGACAACGCTCTTTTAAATTGACAAAATCTTCAAGGATAGAATTAGTAGTAAATGTTTTAGAAATCTCTCTTTCAATATACACAACCAAATTATTTGCAAGAAAGTCATCTTTCATCTTGTTTCGAAGCCTTCTCTTTACAATTTTCATTGTTGAGAATGCACGTTCACTACTTGCTGATGAAATTGGTAGTGTTAAGATAAGACGAATTATTCTATCAACCAAATGATATGAATTTGTCTTTCCTGTCTGAGCCAACCCTTGACCCAATTCAGAAATTGAAGACAAATGTTGTAGCTTTGGATGTTTTGGAATATCTTTATGGAAATGCTTTAATTGAAAATTCAAATTAATTCTATCCTGCTCAGAAAAATCAAGAGAATAATACATCTCTGTAAGACTAAAAATATTATCAACATTAAAAGCTTTGTAACCATCCTTCAGATCTAACGAAGAGCTAAGTGGCAAAAGTTCCATTGTTTGCTCATTAAACCTTTTATTTAACTCTTGCAATTGAAAGTCAATGGTTGGATTAAAGATATCAAAATGATAATGATGCTCAATAGTTATTTGGTCATGTTGTCGACAACCACGACCTTCAATATATTGAGCATCAAAATCTGGAACATCTATTTCATGAAGTTTGGAGAAATTAACAACACTTTCAAGCATTTTTGTCCAATCACCATCTGTTAATTCTTAAATAAGTTCCTTTGTACTTGAAACTAACTGCATAGCATTCAAAGAACTTCAGTGATACCCATGATCTCCTTCATCAAATGTAAATTAAAGATAAACTCAAAAGAAGTTATCATCTTTTAAGTTGTAGTAGCATCTCATCTTTGAGAGTAATTTGAGCCTTCATTACAAATTTTTTCAAGCACTGAACAAGATTCATTATACCCTCGTTAAAGACTGCATATAGAATAGAAATGAGAACCCCATCTAGTATCACTAGCCTACTCTAGTGTGCCTACTTGATTAGAGCTTGTACCAGTTTCAAGCTCACCAATAGCCTGCAAATGTTCAAATTCTGAAATTTGGGCATCTTGGAATTAATCATGACGTTTAGAAGCAGTGATAATATTAATAATGAAATTTAAGTTCTGAAAAAATTGATAAGTGGAAGAAACTTCCTTAGAGGTAGCAACCAAGGCTAATTGTAACCGGTGAGCAAAACAATGTACATAATAAGCACAAGAACACTCATTAAGAAATAATGCTTGCAATCCATTCCACTCTCCACGCATATTACTAGCACCGTCATATCTTTGGCTACGGATATTTTGGATATCAAGGCAATGATGTAAGAGTATTTCACTAATAGCATTTTTAAGTGTCATAGATGATGTATCTTGAACATGATAAAGATAAAAGAATCTCTCTTTTATGATACCATCTTTGTCAACAAATCTCAAGACAATATCCATTTGTTCCTTTTTGGACTCATCACGTTCTTCATCAACAATAATACAAAACTTAGAGTCTCCAATATCTTTTTGAATTTGATTTCACACTTTATTTGCTAGAACATGTAAAATCTCCTTTTATATCAAATGTGATGTATACTTGGCTGTCAATGGAGCATTTTTTAAAACAACATTTGCAACCTTTTCATTGTAAGATGCCAAAAGCTTAATCATTTCAAAGAAATTACCACCATTTCTTGAATCAGTAGTCTCATCATGCCCTCTAAAAGCACAGCCTTGAAAAGTAAGCCAACGAACAACATCAATCGAAGTCTTAACACGCAACCTACTTTTTGCAATTTGTTGGGAGCTTTGTGCATACATAACTTTATCAATATGGCAAGACTGATTCATTAAGTCTACACATGACTTTACAGCATTGGTATGTTGTTAGCAAGGATCATCTTCCATGTGACTTAGAAAAGCACAATCTTTTCCATTATGAACTTTCTTCCAATTAGTAAAACCTTTGATTGTGAATGCATCCTAACCATGTCGCCCACTAACATTTGTAGTAAAAAGATAATATGGTAAACAAAATGAAGCATCTATATGAGGTGAATACTCAAGCCATGAAGAAAATTCTTTGAACCAAAAAGCTTGGAAACGTTGAGGATGCTTTTCCTTTGAAAAATGATAACTAGATTTGGAGCTATGAGGTTTATATAGCCCAATCATTAAATAAGCTCTTCGTATCTCATCAACTTCATTAGCGGAATATTCCCACATTGGCTTACGCTTTCCCGGATCACGTTCAAAAGTCTTATTTTTTACCATAATAATGTCATCGGCATGTTCAATTCTATGACGTTTGGAAGGAAACTCATTACAAGGTGCATCACTTTCAAAAATTATCTTTACTACCCATTGCTATGATACTTCCGTACACTGCTACGGCATTGACATGCTATTGCAGAAGTATTTGTTGCACCATTGCTATAGCATTCGTATAGCAACCTACCTTGCCAGACTTTTCACTTATTTTTGATAAATCATAACTGAATCTACAAAAGTCCAATTGAGGTGGTTCCAAAGGCTATACGAACCTTACTAAGCCTAGTTTTCAGGAAAAAATGTTCACGCACAACATTCCATAAACCTCAATCAACTGAACTATTCTAGAATTCATTCCAATTTCAGTGCCAAAACTTTAACAATTCATATCTTACAATATACTAACCCAAATGACACATATTATATATCAAATTAAAGCTTAAGATGTCTACAATGATTATGCAAATTTTTCTAGGGCCATTGAAAAATATTTTCCTAGTCAAAACACGACACAAACTCATTGCCTTCAGAAAACGAAATCTGGCAGCACTACTACTTTATCTTTAATCTTTGGGTTTTCAATCCAACATTTCTAAACTCATGTTCACAACCTATTCCCACCCAATTTCGTGTGTAGAATCCATTTATAATATAAAATTGAACAAAATCCAATTCCTTTCGCAGGAACTGGTATGGCTGAAGCTTTAAGGTTCTTTAGCTAAAATTCAGTCTCTCAACTGATGCTTTCGGGATCGGTTTCTCACCTTTATCCCACACAATTTTTCATCTAAACTCATTGGAAGAATAAAAAATAACACAATCACACTCCATGCTTAAACAGTGACTGACCAAAAAATGGGGCAGCACAACAACCCAAGAAAACCTCAAAATATTTGGTTCAAAATGAAGCTTATATGTACTTCTACTCAATTCAATAGTCGGTTCTTGATTATGGGAGTACCTCCACCATGTAAGCAGCACCAAACACCTCTAATCAAGGAATCAAGCTCGGAATCAATTCTTTTTAATGTTGTGTTTTGACAAACAGCATTCTGAGTCTGCCAGTTTAACACTTCTTTAGCGGTGGAGGCTTGATAATTTCCCTAGGAATCAATTGTGTTAGGAACAATATAGGGTCTTGAGGATACCCTAGTATTTTCATTAAATTTCCTCTCAAGAGGAGGAAAATCATGTTCATATGCATGCATCATTGCAATACAAGGAATTTTTGGAGCGACTACAGGTGGTTGAATAGCTGGTTCTAGTGGACTGCTTGGAATTGTATCTGGAAAATATTTTTGCACAAGATTTAGGTATTTTGTATCTATCATCAGTTCAACAAGATACATATCTCTAGATGATCTTGCTGGTGGAGGAAGAGGTTTCCAATGTAGAATGTGGTCTAGAGACAAGTTGTGAAGAACCATAATCATCATTGTCATCAAATCTTGTAGAGCTATGAGACTTGCAAGGAGATTTCTTGAAAATTTTGTTCTTCTGGGCCTGTTTAAGGGCATATTTATAGGGGTACAGTCCCTATTCACCATTTGAATATTCCCACCATTCTGAAGTGTCACACTCACAGTTAGGATCACACATGCCTGAACCTAGGGCATCCCATAAGAAATGATCATTTACATGAGAAACATAACAAGGCTGAGCATTTTGATCTACCCAAACAATATAAGGGTCTTTTTTGGAGGGTGTATAGGTAGGTGAAAGAGTCAAAATTCTTCTAGAAGGATTTACTGGACTAGATGAACTTGGTCTAGTAAAAATGGTTTTTGTGGTACCATCTGGAAGTCTTTGAACACTAGGTGGGGTAATGGTAGGGACATTTGGCAGGATCCCATGAAAAAGTATTTCATAATTACTGATTCATTCCATAGGCATCAACTGAGAAAGTTCTTCTTTGGGAATCTATCTAGGAATCTAGATAATAGAAGTATCATCAGCTCTATTGGAAATTGCAACAAGTGCATCCTGAGTGGAATTTGGAAGATGGAGGTCAATATAATGGTTCTGAAGGCGGTATATGATTTGATGATGAAGGGTA
Organism: Acacia pycnantha; assembly: GCA_025563575.1. NCBI lineage: Eukaryota > Viridiplantae > Streptophyta > Magnoliopsida > Fabales > Fabaceae > Acacia > Acacia pycnantha. Next base: position 233,178 of record JAMWYP010000348.1, read on the forward strand.
GCCATGATGGCTTGAGAATCTTGTTCAACTCCAGCGATCTGAATTTGTACCTTTAGTCGTCTAGGTAAAGTCTGATCAAACAAGCTTATGTTGAAATCAGGCTGAATGGTAAGGATAACACTGTTGTTGCTAAGAGTGGTAAGGAGTACACCAATAAAAGCATTAGAGTAACCCTTAAAGGTTGAATCCAAAAGAGCCATTTTAACAGTAACAGGAAAACCTTTTCTCCCATGGAGAGTGAGAATTAAACAGATAGCACCAAAGTGAAGATGAGTATAATTTTGGGATTTCCACAAATCAATAAGATCTAGTGAGATCTCAATAGTGGAATATTGTTCTTGTGGAGATACAGGAAGGGTACACTGTTCTAATTTGGTGGTTTGAACAACCTCTTTAGCATGAGGTCTTCAGGTTCTAATTAGAGTTCTGATGGAACTGGTGAAACTATTGGAAGTATGATACACATTGTACGGACTAAGAAGAGGAAGATTGGTCTGGCTAATCTGGGAATCATGAATATGGATAACTTCAACAAGGTTTTCTATTTTATTGGCTAAGGTTTTATTCATAGAAATAGAAACATTTCTAGGAAGGAAGAGACTAAGGCATTATTATGAGGATTAGAGGTTTTTGTTTCACTCATGGTTCACCAATAGAGACTTCAGAAATATCTCTACGAAGAGCATTAAGATTTTTATGAAGTTCAACTTCAAAAAAAAAAAAAAAAGCACGACAAGTGACTGGAAAAGAAAGAAAAGAAGACAGAGGGCGATTGACCTTCATCCATTCCATTCGCCTTCCACACCATTGCATCACCATCGTCACCGGTGACCGTCTATCATCCGCCATCATCTTCTCCAAACTTGAGCTTCAGGGAGAGCAACAAACAGAGGGGAGTGTCACTCTCACTTTGGAAAGGACGAGTTGGGGGCAAAATGAAGAAATAGAAAAGTAGCATAGTAGTGAAGAAATTCATATCTCAACGGGCACATGTGTGATGAACACAATTGGCAGCTTCATCTTCTGAGCACTTGTGTTCTTAATTTCAATACTCTGTTTCTATTCCCCTTCCCTTTGATTTCTAGTATGATTTTGAACCTTGTGTTGCTTTGATGGGTTTTGTTTTAGTCACACGTGGTTAATGTTTTCTTCCAACCTAGAGAGGAGTGTATTAGACAAGTATATTGGACTTTGTTGTTTAGTTATAATTAATATTAATTTTGGTTACTTAATCTTATTTAATTTCTTTTTACTTATTTAAATTCAATTTGGTTGCTCAATTTAAATGAAAGTGTAAAATTAATGCTTAATTGAAGTCTGTTTATTAAGTCCTTATGGGAACGATATTTTAATCACTTTTTATTACTTGATACAACTCATATACTTATAGAGTTATAGGCCATATTTTGCCCCTATCACTTAGCTTTTGGTTGGTGATGACATTAAGCGGATTTTTGGGTCCTATCTGCCACTTACAGGTAGGCTTCAAAAGTAGCCATGTTGTAACCTCTTATAGTTATTGCATATTTTATATTTGATTTCTCATGAGGATCTTAAAGATATATTCCGTAACAGGAGTAAACTTAACTAATAAGTAATAATTCACTTCTGTTGCATTTAAAAAAAAATTAGAAAAGTGTTGCCTCCCTGGCTTTTTGAGTCATAACTAATTTAAGTCTCTGTACAAATTCAATTACCCAGAAAACTACCCTTTGAAAACTACTTCACATTTGGATCCTCATATGCTATGGCAAGGCAAGTTATCATGGCATCGTCGTCCCACGAAGGTCATTCAACAAAACCAAGCAGCACAGACAAGGTCAGCGAAAACATTTCATGTACAGGGATAGATATAGAACAGTGAACTCAAAGCACTTAAAACGAGGCACACTGAATCTGGGGGAAGATAAAGATTAAGAAAAGAAAAAAGCCAAAAGTAAAAGCTTAGGCAAAATGTACTAGCTACTAACCTCCAAAATATCAATGGATCGATAAACACCAATCTTTGTGAGGCCCTTGGTAATTCCACCTCTATTCTGCATATTTTCGGCCCAGGGGAAGCGCTTGACAGCAATCCCTTCTTGTGATCCGTTATCAATTCAACAAAAACCTCTTAGTAGGCGCTCAAAACATCGGAATTCAGCTCCAGAACCATGCACCCACCATTCTTATCTTTCAAATTCAACCTCACATCAAACAAAACCTTGGTGCCACTAACAGAACCAGAGCTCTCTCACCGCGGGGGCTGAAATTTTCCGGAGGGAGCACGGAAGGTCTGAGACCGTGATTTGGGTATGGAAATGGAATCAGCCAATGGAGAGAGACCGATTGGTAGAAGTGACTTTTTTTCAGATAAGCTTTTACAAATAAAAGATAGGATAATCAAATTACAGATGTGATTTGTATTTGAGATAGCGATGTCAAAAAAGACTTTTTCCCCAGATAAAAATTAGTTGAATTAAAAAATGACACACACACACACACACACACATATATATATATATATATATATATATATATATTAATTGAAGATAAAAATTTAAATTTGATAAAAAAAGTTAAATTATTATTAAAAAATTAAAAACACTAAATTCTTTAATTAAATATATTTAATACATAAAATTGTATATAAATTAGAATACATAAAATGTATATGAAGATGTGTTGATGCTAAATAATAATACATTACTAATTTTGCTAATGCGCGTGGCACATGTTTTGCCAGGCTAATTTCTGAATTTGCCCCTTATTAAATAACTATTTACCAAAATGCCCCTGTTAGAAACCTATTTCCCAAAATGCCCCTGTCAGAAACCTATTTCTCAATCTGCCACTGTTTAGTCGACTAAAACATTTGGTTTAGTCGACTAAATCGCGGGCAAGAATTTTTTTTTCCAGGCCCCCGACATTTAGTCGACTAAACCAAATTTTTTAGTCGACTAAAAAATTCATTTAGTCGACTAAATCATTAAAAAAAAAAAAGTTAAAACTTCGGAAGGCCGTAACTTCGGGCTCGGGAGTCCGAATCAAACGATTCTTTTTTTGATTCCACATAACTTTTTGAGATCTATGCACTGATATAAAAATTATCTTCAAATTTAATGAAGAGAATTTAATTTTATATATATATATATATATATATATATATATATATAGTTTTCTTTTATTTGATGTTTTATATTCATTAAATATAATCACTAATATCACTAACCAACAGACTCGGTAAAACAAATTAAAATGACTCCACTACTTCCTAAAAAATAGCTAACCACATGTTTACAATAATATAATAAAAATCAGACACTCAACACAATAAACAATTAAAAAATAAATAACTTAATCCTTCTTATTGTGGAATCAAGAACGTGCGGAAATCAGCGACATGAACCATGTAGAGAAAAAGTTGGGATTATTAACTTCAACAATACTAACAATTCATTAAATATATATCATGGGTTTTTTTCCCAATTTGCTATATTTAATGAATTGTTAGTATTGTTATCATTTTAATTTGTTTTACCGAGTCTCGTTGGATAGTGATATTAGTGATCCTAGATATTAGCTATGATCCTAGATTTTAGCTAGATTGACTACCGTGCTATCACAACATATGATCTTATGCATAACTTCCAAACACCGTTATTCCCCTAAAATCAAGCCCCACAAATTTAGTGTCGATATTTTTCCTATTTCTCTTTTCTTTTAAAATCCATATTATTAATGGAGAGAAAATCTCAATTTTGAATATATTGTATTTTGAAAATCCAGTATTAATTGTTACGTTGAAATTCAAAGTTTACCAAATACATGGTGTTCTGGTGTAGAACACAGATTGTCTAGCCCTGAGGGGCTAGGGTGTTGATGTTGGTTGGGACTTGACCTAGGAGCGATTCCTAGGGGCTTACGTACCCTGAAGAGGGATCAAAGTCCACGTAGTTCGAAGATTAATGGAGGCGTTTAGCCTAAGGGGGTGGTCGTATGCTCTGTGACGGCTGTATGTGATTAGCCGGAGCGTAGACCGTGTAGAAGATGATGATGATGATGATCTGTACCTGTTAGGTTAACCATCTATATATAGAGGCTTCCTTAGGTTTAGGGTTTGGACTGTGGGCTTCTATGCCTCAAAGCCCAAGTGATGTGGCGTCATATCTGTGCCATGTGGATTGCCCCTTGTTGGGCCATATATAGAATATGGCCCTTATATAAATCCGTAACAGTTGCCCCCCAGCCCGGTAGTTCAAGGTTTTGGACTGCCGGGGTGTATGATGTCCTGGATAAGTCATCCGAGGTGTTGCCCATCTCCTGACGTCTGCGTCGGGCTAGGACTTGTTGAACTCATTTCCCTGGGTACGTGGTAATGTTGCAATGTCCGATGAGCCGGGGCGGCGTCCTGCGTCTCGTGAAGTGTCATGATGACGACCGACGTCTTGAGAAATACCGTGGTGATTACCGACGGCCGAAGGGAGACCGAGGTAATGAACTCCAGCCCTAGGAAGGCCGTCGTGAGAACCAACGTCCTAAGGGTCCGAGGTGGTAGACAACTGTCGTGGTCGAATGATATTGCCGGGATTGTATTCCCACGGCCTGAGGATCCGGATTACTAACCGCGGGCCTCAAGTTAATTGGTATGACTGAAAGTGCCGGGGTGAGGACCGTGGTTCATGGATCTGCCGGGGTGAAAACCGCGGCTCATGGATCCGGGATGGTCCGTTGTGGCCCCTGCGTAATTTCAGGCGGACCAAGGTACCGGGGTTGTAGCCCGGTGTCTGACGATCCGGGGTGGTTGATGTGACTACCGCGTGACTCTTGGGGAGTACCCTCTGATTCTGCCATGATTGCGTGTGACACCTGGCTTTCGTGGATTGGATTTCGTCCATCCAGCTTAATTTGCTTTCGTAGCAATTTATTCGGGCTAATTGTCTGGTCTATATTCCTGCATTTAATAACATGTAAGCAAATCACAACAAATGGGAAATACTTACTGTTTGTGCAAATCGCTCAACGTGCTCATTTTGGATGCTAGTCCGAGCTGGCATTTAAACTTTCTGGTTTGCATTAATGGCGGTTGTTGATAACACGCTTTTCCACTTAAAAAATTGTTGACCACTCTATTGCCCCCCCAGCCGGGTAGTTCAGGTTTCTGAGCTGCCAGGATGTGTTACTTTCCAAATTCGGACGAGGTGCTCGCGACTGTTGGGATTCCGTGGGTGCTGCTTACGGGGTTGGCTCCGAGGGTGGCGGGGCGCCTGTGGACGAGGCAGCTCCTTCAAGCTAGAAGTTCTTTTTGTATTTTTCCTTTTCCTTTTGTTCCGGCGTAGGTTGCCGATTTTGTAGTAGTTTGTAATAGCTGCTTTATTGTACTCTTGAACGCTTAGCCTTACGAATGGAAATTCAAGTAGCTAGTCCATTATGTACTTTTAACTTTCATGCATAGACTGCACGTAGTTAAGTTCTAGACCGGGCCCAGGTCCTTCAATAGTTAGAGTCCGCTTAGTACTCTTCTGGTGTAGTAGACCAGGTGTATTAGTAGGGGTGTCTTACGTTTTACGTATACCGCGCTACGATGACAGGAGTCGTCTTTCCCGTATCTAACCAAAATAAGGGCGAACGGCCACATGCTTAGTCGGTGCCGCCAGGACGACATCTACTCAAACATTTTGACCTGATCAGGGTCCGACATGACTGTCCGCCTTCTTATCTCGGTGTCAACTTTGATGCATCAAAATATACACCACGGCTGATAACCGCAGCCTTGCGTGGTTTGTAGAGATAACCGGGCTTGTGCGCCTCGGTGTCGCTCTACTTACTTAGCGAAATTGCCAAGCATTATGCGGCGTATGTCGCGAGATTTCTGTTGCGACTAGGTCTAGCTATAATAGACCCTTAGCTTGTCGGTGTTCCACGTCCTCTTGATAGGTTCCCTTGCCAGAGTCTCGAGGACATAGGCTGCTTTCTCTAGCTTTTCCTTGACTCGGTACGGTCCCTCCCAATTTGTGGCCAGCTTGCCGTCTTTTGCATTTTTGTTGCCGACGTCAGCCCTTTGCAGGACTAGGTCGCCCCGGTCGAATGTCCTGGGCCTGAGCTTTCTGTTGTACTTGGCCGCAATGAGTTGTTTGGCCACCATGTCCCGACAGCGGCCTCGCGTAGTTTAAGGACCCGGGCTCGTCGGCCCCGGTGTTAATACAAGGGCTGATGACAGCGGCCTCGTGTAGTTTGAATACCCGGGCTCGTTGGCCCTGGTGCTGGCTTTGTGCCCTAAGGTCGAAGTGTGACTTGGGTTGAGTAACTTGAGTCTTTATCCATTCCCTTGTCGGTACGTAGCACGTCGTTAACTGTCCAAAATATTTGCAAGGGATGATAACAACGGCCTTGCATAATTTGGAAGCGACCGAGTTGCGAAAGCTTACGGTGACGGCTTCGCTTGACTGAAAAGCCGGGTTTGATGGCCCTCGGCGTCCTTTGTTCATGGCAAAACTCTACGCGGAGCCCAGATCTTAACCTGATTTGGTGTAGCCGGGGTCCTCCTTCAAAACTTTTTACGGAGCCGGGATGTTAACCAGGTTCGGTGTAACCGGGGTCCGCCTTCAAGACTTTACATGGAGCCCGGATTTTTCTAGATTCAGTGTAACCAGGGTCCGTCTTTTGTTTCCGTCAAGACTTTACACGGAGCCCGGGTTCTATTTTTGGAGGTGGATTCCTTCTAGTTTACTACGGCACCCTTGCGCCCAGTGATGGGAGGGCACCAATAGCTCGAAAGAAACACAGGTGATATGTGGATTTGAAGAAATATGCAATGAACAATCACATATAAAGAAACAAGATTTAAAAGAAAAAGGTACCTGACCTCCACGAATAATATCTTGTACCCGCAATTTGAGCAAACTTTAGAATTGACGATGACAGTTGTCATATCGAAACAATCCAAGTTGATGCAGTTATTAAGAGTAGCCGAGGTCCGTTCTGGGTGTCGTGACCCGGAATTTGTTTCTCTAGTTGTGGGTGTCGTAACCCTTAACTTGTTTGTCCATTATGGGCGTCGTAACCCTGGATTTGTTTATCCATTATGGGTGTCGTAACCCTTGATTCCTTTTACGATCCGAGGTCCACTTAAGGAGCGCGGATTTAACTGCATGAAATAGATTTGGCGGCATTGCCGTCTCAACACGGAGCCCGAGTGCTGGGGTGCGCCTTCATCCCCTTCGTAGGGACAAAACTCCACAGTTTATCCGGGGTCCAATTAAGGAGCGCGGATTTTCTGTATAAAATATACTTGACATAATTTTCGAAGATGGGTTTCATTACCCTGAATTCATACCTGTTTAGCTCAGATTCCTGCATGTTTAGCTTCGACATGATCTTCAAAGACTGGTTTCTTTACCATGACTTCATACATGTTTGACTTGAACTTGATTTCCGGAAACGAGTTTATGCACCTCAGATTCCTACATGTTTAAGGACTTGGAGGCCGTAACCGTCGTTATACGGATCCCAGATTTTAACCAGGTTCGGTGTAACCGGGGTCCGCTTTCAACTTTTACACGGAGCCGGGATTTTGACTAGATTTACTTTAATCGGTATGTCAATCCGGCTTTCGGTGTGCCTGATTCAAGCCCACTTTGAATTGATATAGCTTCTGAAATGCTTTAAATTGTCACGGGTTTGCTCTGAATCGTGAAGAAGTACTATGCAATTGAATTGCTCCGTGCGACTCCATGTACGAAACCTTTTGATAGGCCCCTGTACGAAACCTTTTGAGATTATCGTTTAGGTCCCTATGCAATTGAATTGCTCCGTGCGACTCCATGTACGAAACCTTTTGATAGGCCCCTGTACGAAACCTTTTGAGATTATCGTTTAGGTCCCCTGTACGAAACCTTTGGAGATTTTCGCTTAGGTCCCTGTACGAAACCTTTTGAGATTTTCACTTAGGTCCCTGTATGAAACCTTTCTGATATTTCGTTTAGGTCCCTATATGAAACCTTTCTGATATTTCGTTTAGGTCCCTGCGCGAAACCTTTGGAGATTTTCGCTTAGGTCCCTGTACATGGGGCCCGGATTTTAACCAGATTCGGTGTAATCGGGGTCCACCTTCAAATTTACACGGGGCCCGGATTTTAACCAGATTCGGTGTAATCGGGGTCCACCTTCAAATTTACACGGAGCCGGGATTTTAACCGGATTCGGTTTAACCGGGGTCCTCTTCCGGGGTCCAATTAAGGAGCGCAGATTTTAAAATAGACTTGCGATCTTGTCGCCTTTACACGAAGCCCAGATTTTAACTAGATTCAATTAAACTGGGGTCCGCCTTCAAAAATTTACACGGAGTCCGAATTTTAACCAGATTCGGTTTAATCGAGGTCCGCCTTCAAATTTACACGGAGCCGGGGTCTTAACCAGATTTGGTTTAACCGGGGTCCGCCTTCAAATTTACACGGAGCCGGAGTTTTAACCAGATTCGGTATAACCGGGGTCCGCTTTCTATGTTTTCTGGACTTCACAATTAAGAAATGCCATCCATTAGCATCTTTCCCTCAGCTATACAGTTGAATGACGATTAGGACTACCAGATACTCCCATATATTTTTGAGAGGTGACGCCTTTCCTCCTTTTTGAGGTAAGTTGAACACTTTTTGGAGGTAGTATATGAAGCAAATTTGATTGCGGCCTTCGGCGTGCTTGACGAAAATATGAACATTTTGGTAAAATGTCATTCATAACACTTAGTGGCTTGTCTTGATCAACGGAATCAGATGCTTTCGTAGGTGGCTTTATTACTTCCCACCACGTGCTTTTCCATCAAACTTCTAGGCAAATGCCAACACTAATTCCATGCAATCTGGAATCAAAACTTGTAATTGAACCTTGGTCAAAGCTATGGCAAATTCCATGCAGCAAGGTTTAGAAAGCAACGAAGAAGGAGTTTTGAGTGGATCAGCAGCTGAAGCTCAAATCAATTCAAATTGGCATCGCTTCCTCCAACTTCATTACCCAAGCCTAAATTGGCTTGTTATTGTCGCCTTACAAACTCTGCGCATAAGTTTCAATATATCCTCTGCGTCTTTGTGCTTAGACATGGGTCAAGGTAACACTTAAGTATAGAGACATGGGCCAAGGTAACTTATCCCAGCATAGAGACATGGGCCGTTGCTTTTGGTTTCTGATCAATTATAACTCAATACAATATGACCAAAGGAAACTCATTTTACCAATGACATAAGCAATTTGGCTATCAATCAGAGTGCAATTTCTCGGTAATGAACAAAGAAGAGAGCCAGCAATCATGATAACCAGAAAGAACGAAAAAGGTTGAAGCATGCAACTAATACATATAAAAACATCAAAGCCACATACTCAATGTAACCCAAAACGCATGAATGTTACTGCTTAACCAACCTCCTTTTCCAGGCTGGAAATTAAATCTGGAGAATGCCTGTTCTGGTCTCGTGAAGTCGGATCTTCCCGAATGCTTTCACCAGATGCATTACACTCCCACTGTTCGATTTGCAAAGTTTTAATTTGCCCATGAATTGAAGAACCGGTCTACAGCTTAGTTCAACATGGAACACTTGCTCAGAGTCTTCATGGTTTGCACCCCCAAAGTCGGAACAACTGGGAACCCATGATTTCCGCTTCTGCATGCCGAGAAACATTCGAACTTCAGCAGAAACAGCAGTCCCTGCTTTCCGACATTTAATCTCGGCACTCCAAGTTCTGCTATCTCGGCTTTTGGTGCCTATCTCGGTTATCTCGGCAGTTGATCTCGGGGTAGTCCGGCAGCGGATAGAGGCAGGTTATCCTGGCTTCTCCGGCATTGTGTAGATGCAGTATCCGGTCAGTGGCTCTTTTCGGATTCTTACACGAACTTCGAGAACAAGTCGATGCGAACCGGAGCTCTTGGGCGGACTCGGTTTATGTTCAACGGTGTGCTTTGACCAAGTTTGAATGGTCATTTTAATCAAAAACCCCGGCCTCACAATGATACATCCTGCACTGACCCCTCTAAGTTCCCATCGCTGAAGAATACGTACAAATCCCGATGGACCTAGGCTTCTCTTTTCGACTCTCGATCCCGGCCTCCCAGAACCTCGGCATCCTAATCGTCTTGGTTCCCTCGTTTATCTCGGCTCTGTTACGTAGCTTCTAGGTGCTGACGAAAGTGTGGTTATGGACCTGGGCAAGTTTCACGTACCTCGCCATGCATAATCCAGTGTCAAAAAACAGCGTCTTCTGATTGTGCTTCGTAATCTAAATGATAGTACATGAACATGAATTCATCTTCTGATTGTCCTCCTGATTATTATCTGTCTTGTTCTTAGTTATAGGTGGTGGTACTCGGCAGCCGACCTTGGTAAAATTGTTTTTCCTTGAGGCCACTCAGCAACCACCCTTTGTTTAAGGGTGCCAATTGTTGTTGACGATGAATAAGTACTATGGGCTATATCTTACTCATTCTCGATGTCGCTAATTCAAAAACCCACGATTTCGGCGTTCTCTGAATCTTGGCGTCTAACCATCTCGGTATGACTTGAACCTTCAGCCACTTCAATATCGGTACTGTGTACATCTTGGCAACGTAAATCTGCATTTCGGCACCATGTACATCTTGTTCCAACAGAGTTGCTTTATTTACGCACGATCCAAATCTGGTTTGGGTCTTACTGTTTATGCCGACTTCATGCATCTCGGCATCTCAGGATCATACAATATATACCTCAGCATGTCGACACCTCACATTCTTGGCATTCCAACACATGCTACAACGAAAATTAACTGTTGCATCCCTCGGCACTCAGCGTCGGATCCTGAAGCCTTTCGGAACTACAAGAGAGACGTTAGCGGGGGGTCTCTGGCGGTGGCCATTTACAGGTAAGCAGTGATGAAGATAGGTTCTATGATGAGAACTCATCACGAGAGGATCCACGTGGTCTGCTTTTGTGCCTAGCAAATAAACATCCACGATGAACCTTTAAACTTGCATCAGAATTAACCACCGCCTGGATCCACCTGCATTGAAATTAAACATCCCAAAGCAATCCATGTTTATGGCTTTTTTGATTTTGCCTTATGGAGATCAGATTACTAATCTTTCGGAGGTGACCACAAAATTCATTTCTCCACATCTTCTTGATTCTTGCACACTTGGGTTCTACACCACTATGTTTCCCAGCTTTGTCTGACCTCTTTAGAATCAGGACACCAGGATGCCAAGCCATACGTAGTCTTTAACCAATCAAATCCAGAGTGATTGAAGACAAAAGGCGAAATTACCCATGAAACTCTTTAGAATCAAGACTAGGCAGCGCATAATCAAAGTCCCGAAGGAATTTGATTGGTTAGAGAGTCAGGATAATTAATCGAAGAATTCCAAGCAAATGTGAGGAACAACATGCTTCTCGATGTTTAAATATCTCTGAGATATATACTGAAGGCACTAAGATGTAAATATCAGTGAGATATATACTGTTATGTCTCTGCGATGTTTGAAAACAGTGAAGAATCTCGGCATTCAACCTCCTTCTTCACCTCGGATTCCTACAGCGTTTCGGCCTCTCAGGACAGTGACCTCGGCAAAAACTCATCTCGGCAATCTCAAGCAACTTGGATATCTCTGGCATCAAGAATCAGGAAGAGAAGCGAGAGTCCGTAAGCATCCCGGCCTTTGCTAATGACTTCGGCATACATACCGTTTTAGCACCGTGCCTACCTCGACCTTCATGCAGCCTCGGCCTGCAATCCTGGTACCTCCAATCTCATCGACTACTTCAATAAAAGGTGGGTGCTCATTTGCAGACGCATCTCCAGCGTTTTGGCATCTCAGGGCTTCAAATGCAATCCTGGATTTCATATTCTGGCACTGTATCTCGACCTCTCATGACACTATCGGACGTGCACCCCGGTGTAATATACCTTGGCATGCACCTCAGAATTGGGGAGCCAATATACATCTCGGCAATACCCTGAACTCAACATGGAAATGTCCTGAACTGCGCTACAAGATGTCGTGACCCACCTCGGTGTCTAGGATGGTTATCCCATCAGCCACCAGAGTTGGAGTCTTCGCCACTGAGTTAACATAGCCCGCACGACTTGTCAGAGAAAAACTGCGGCCATTAGTGTTGCTCACATCTCTGTTCGATACCTGGGCGGGGAACGTTGATATCCCAACGTTAAGTTTGATTCCGGCTTCACGCTCTCAGTTTTTTCCCGGTATAGGATCTCGTTCGTACACATACCTTGGAAATCGGATGGGGTTAATCAATAATAGCCACAATGCACCGTGACAAATTCACACAGCCAGGTTCGATGCCAGCTGCGAATTGCTTGAACCCGGCTTTGTGGTGGCGATGCCCCCGAGGCCGGCTTTCTCAATGAGAAGCCTTTTGATACACACATTCTTATTGCATGATGTCTGCTTCTGTTCTTTCTTTGACTGCGAGAGGTTGTTGACCAAGGTTCACGTGCTTTACCCTCCCTGACTTTGAATCTACGAACCAATCAATCTGATCTTTTGCGGATCAAGTAATGGAAAGTTGTCCCCGATGTTAATCTCGACATCCTGAAAATGACACCTCGGCATCATTCCACCTCGGCACAGTAATCTCCGCCTTCATCAGAACATGAGTTTCAGAATTGGAATCTTCCGAAAGGATATGGCGAAGCTCCTGGAGATTACGAGGCCACGGATTCTCGGCACAGGTTGAGTTGGTGCTTTACAGAACCGGCAAAGATGGGAAGTAGAAACGAAGGAAGGTCACCGCGAGAAATTATTCATCGTCGCCTTAGGTCCCAACGTTGTTCCTCAACTATGGATGAATTTGCCAACTATCAAATATTGTTTTGATTTCAACAGGAGAATGGTGCCTTGGAGGGAAGAAGACGACAATTGCCTTCGTTTAACCCCATAAACCCTAACTGCAGACTTCACCCTTGGTCGATTGTTGGGTGGTTGGGAATTAAAATTATTTACTCATCGCTACTGCTTCACCACACCTCCAGTGAATCGAGAAGAAAATTAACCTCGCAAACCCTAACCGTAAATCCCCAAGAATTGCTCGATTGGCGTTAGGAATTGGAATTGTTGACCATCTTTGGTCACGGAATCGAAATTTACGGTTCCCCACGGTCGGCGCCACTGTTCTGGCGTAGAACACAGATTGTCTAGCCCTGGGGGCTAGGGTGTTGATGTTGGTTGGGACTTGACCTAGGAGCGATTCCTAGGGGCCTACGTACCCTGAAGAGGGATCAAAGTCCACGTAGTTCGAAGATTAATAGAGGCGTTTAGCCTAAGGGGGTGGTCGTATGCTCTGTGACGTTAGCCGGAGCGTAGACCGTGTAGAAGATGATGATGATGATGATCTGCACTGTTAGGTTAACCATCTATATATAGAGGCTTCCTTAGGTTTAGGGTTTGGACTGTGGGCTTCTATGCCTCAAAGCCCAAGTGATGTGGCGTCATATCTGTGCCATGTGGATTGCCCCTTGTTGGGCCATATATAGAATATGGCCCTTATATAAATCCGTAACACATGGTAAAAAAATAAAGATATTAAAATCTAAAATAAGATCAATTAATTATTATTAGATAATAATATTAGAAATAATGATTAATTAATTTTACAATAAATATCTCTCAATTAAATATAATTAATTTCCTCTATCTTGACAAAACCCTAGGATTGGACCATCCTTTCCCACTCTATCTCCTTTTCCTTGTGGCACCGCCCCTCTCTCGCGATCAATTGTGTATACACACACATATCTTATCTTTATTGTACCGGATATATTATATGATCTAATAAAAAATAAAACATCAAATAAAAGAAAACTATATATATATATATATATATATATATATATAATTAAAAAATCACTTGATTATATTTAATGAATTGTTGGTATTTCTGCGCAATAAAGAATCACTTGTTTTTCCTCCTTTCTCTACATTAAATTTGAAGATAATTTTTATATGTGCATAGATCTCAAAAAGTTATGTGGAATCAAAAAAAGAATCGCTTGATTCGGACTCCCGAGCCCAAAGTTACGGCCTTCCGAAGTTTTAACTTTTTTTTTTAATGATTTAGTCGACTAAAAAATTTGGTTTAGTCGACTAAATGTCGGGGGCTTGGAAAAAAAAATTTGCCCTCCATTTAGTCGACTAAACCAAATGTTTTAGTCGACTAAACAGGAGCAGATTGGGAAATAGGTTTCTGACAGGGGCATTTTGGGAAATAGGTTTCTAACAGGGGTATTTTGGTAAATAATTATTTAATAATGGGCAAATTCAGAAATTAGCCTGTTTTGCCACATTATCATCATTTTTTGTTTGAAAAAAACCTCCCAATCTAGACTCTTCTTATAAGTTGGACACCCAGCATTTGCAACCTCTCATCCAAAGAATCATTCATCTGAGTATTGTCTCTCCAAAAATGGTCCAGGTCCAAAGTTCAGTTCTCAAATCACCAAACTCATTACCGTCACTCTTTTCGGTTCTCAAATCACCAAAGTTCAGTTCTCAAATCATCAAACATCATCATAAAACTTCAGTTCACAGTCGAAGCAGATGCCGTCACTTTGTTCTCAAATCAAAGCTGAGTGGTCTAGGTCCTTCTCCGATGTTGAGAAAGAAGACTCCGGCAGTTAAACTCACTGCCGATGATGGTTGACTGCGAAATCAATGGGGGAAAACAAAGATGAAGCTCTCATCTCCATGTTCTGGGTTTTTTTCTTTTTTTTTGGTGCTTTGCTCGATCTGTTTCTTCTTCACAAAATGGTAGCTATGTGGTAGTGGAGAGATGGAAAAAGGTCGCTAACAATGATGGTGGTGAGGGTGAAGGCATAGACGACGATGATGATGGCGAGTGAAGATCAAGGGGGTCGATGATGAAGCCAGAAAACTTGGCTTTTCCTTAGAAGTCGCTTTTCAAGAGAAGCTCATCACAAACCAATGCTATCTCAAACACTATTTTTTTCCCTACTAAGCTTTTCCTTCATGCCACTGGGCTTTTCAGCCGCTTGAACGCCATACCAAACAGGTTGTCAGAATCAAGTGCAGGATCAGAATCAATCAGCGATACTCTACCAAGGGACAAGATCCGACCCACTCTGCTGAACCTGGATTTGGTGCTCTCAGGTGAGGTCGGGACAGGAAAACTAGGCTTAGAGAAAGTACTTGGGTTGGTATGATGGGTTACAAGTGATGTACGAAAAGATTGTCGGGGCTAGAAGGTGGCACTATAAACGAGTAGCAACACGCTCGGCATCAAGACAGATGGGTAGTGTGAGGCAGTCGCCGGGAGTTGGGCTAGCGGCAGGATGAACAGTCCATGGATGGAATCTTGGGAGGGAGGGAGAGAACAAAAGAGAGAAGCAGCTATAATGGCATTGTTGCAGGTCACGAGGAAGATTTTTTTTAGTAAGGGAGAGAGGGGGGGGGGAGAGAGTGAGTGGTAGTTTGTTGGGTTAAGTATCAATTTTTCCCCTGAAGTACACGCTTAGGAGCAATATTGCCCTCGAAGTTTTTGGGGACTCATTATTGCCCTGGAAGTCAACCAACGTAGCAATGTTCCCCTCCGTTAACAACCCTAACATTGACTGTTAGGGCTGTTAATGAAGGGGCAATGTTGCTACGTTTTTATACTTTTAGGGCAACATTGCTCCCAAAAAAACTTCAAATGCAACATTTCTCTTGGACGTATACTTCAGAGGCAAAATTGATACTTAATCTAAAAAAAAAGTGCAAATAAAAACAGCTATTAAACACAATTCCATATTGTTTGTAAAACAATGACCTTATATAATTTTATTAGAAGAAATTTTGTCACTCGGCGAGTTGAAGCTGAAAATATAGATCATGTAAATAATAATAATATAAATGAACAGCCTTCTGTAATAAATTTGGTAAGTGATATTCCTCCGAAATGAATTATATTCATGTTTCAATTAAAGAACATATTGTTCGAGACATATGATCCAATTAGTTATGTAATATGTTGAACAAAAAATTAGTTATATTATATTATTTCATTAAATTAGGTATTTTTTAATTTCCAAACTTTAATTTTTATAAAAAAAAAATTTAATTTCCCTCTTATCATTATCACTAAAGCCGCCTCCAAATCAAACAAGTTCACTTATACAACCGTCAATTCAAACATAAATCACTTTACACAATCTTCATTTTTACCCAAAAGAAAGATTATAAAAGCCAAAAGAATTGACTAGCACAAAAGAATTGGGGATTCTGCTAACCAATAAAAAGAAACCAACAAACAAAAATCACATCCTTCTTTCTCACCCTGGAAGCCGCAGCTAGGTAGGTGTAATGCTTTTGCCACATAACATATAATTTGATATTGCTTCAATATTGTCATTTCTATATTCAAAATGGCTTTGTGCCTAGCCTCGTCAATAATAATAATAAAATTGTCACCACTACTGGTGCTTCCTTGCCACCAGCAAGAATCCTTTGTATATGAAGCCCTCAACTTTATGTTTGGTTGAACAAAAGCCTCATTTGGATCTCTGAGACATAAGAACCGAGCCAATATGACCAATGGTGCAAATATCACCACCCCCATCAAGTACTCATAGCCCCTTAATACAGTCCTCATTAATCCCCACATGTCTACCTCTCTCGCCCACTGGCTTGCATGCTTGTGCTATTTGTACCTGCATCCTTTGGGCACTTGTACAGATAGCATAAGCACGCAGGCCAGTGGGGGAAAGGGTAGGCATGTGGGGATTAGTGAGGGTTGTATCAAGGGGCTATGAGTCTTGATGGCGGTGGTGATCTTTACACCATTGGTCATATTGGCTTGGTTCCCATATATTTCAGAGATCCAAACGAGGCTTTTGTTTGGATGATAGACAATTCCCCACTGAAAGATAATAGAAAGCATAATCACCACTATGCTCTTTTCGCCTCTGACTATGTTTAGATGATAGACAATTCCGTATTGAAACATCTGGGTGACCATAGTGGAATCGAACCCTAAAATTGAACAAAACCCATTATAAGCCAGAAAACGTGTTTCAAATAATAAGTAGTCATCTTTTAGTCAAGTGCAAGCTGGGATTCATAATTTCTTATAAAAGAGGAGAATAAAAGAACTTGATTATAAATCACTCATACAATGAAATGGATAAGAAAAACTTACTTCAGGATCTTGCAAGAACTCTTTGACTAATTCTGACAAAACTTGTTTCTTGATGTCAAGGAGGAGACACTGTAACAAGTGATTATTACGAATATTTAAGATATTGTCCAAACAAGAGAATGTGCTCACTCTTGTATATTTAGAAGAAAATTCATCAGACCTGCCAGTAAATATATTTTCATGGACACCTAGTATTGTAGGTCGGCAAACCCGATGATGCTCATTAAATTCTTCCAGAAGGTTACACATTTTCAAAGCTTCCTCCAAGTAGTTATCCTAGAAAATATTATCGAAGAGTACAACATCTAAGTAGGCCATATAACTATTATCTACTTGTTACTACAATATCAAATTCGTAACTATTTACCTGGTTCATGTCAATAGCCTGAAGAGCTTCCCCTCTAGTAAAAATGATGGCATGATTCTGATTTTCTGGTTTCCCTTCTCCCAACTTAGCTTGCCCCAGAAGTTTTATTCGATACATTTCCTTCAGAGATAAAAGCAATTAATTCAGAGGTAAAGATGAGGAAATAAATTGTTTTTTTCCTGGAGTTCAATATGAACTTACTTGATCGAGATTGTCCATAGCTTTGATTAATACGGAATAACAAACCTTCTGTGCTTTTTGACCTTCTCTTTCTTCAACTTCGTCAATATATGCCTCACGAAGCGAGGGGTTGCTACAATTGAAGAACCACAAGTTAGATTCTTATACCATGTGCAAGTCACGAAATTTGGAAGCAAAAATAAATGCACTTCAAAACTCAACATCATTTATCAATAGGAGAACATGCTTAACCATCAACTTCAGGATATTTGTCGCATGGCGGTCTCCACTACGCTTCTGATTCCCATAATAGTTCTGACAGGTAGCAACGTATGTGAATTTCAACTCAACCACAGCCTCAATATTGATATTTAAGGATCTCTAGCTTCTTTTATCTTCCTCCGATGGAACTGTAACAGCTTTATAGCCATCAAGAATATCTGATAACAAGAAAATATAATTAGCCATTGCACTACATATTTGATGACATACTACCTCGGATCTTTAATGTAAGAGCCAATTCACTTTTTTTAAGAGATTAAAAACATTAAATAAGATACTTAATCATAACATATAATGTGTTTATAAGTCAAGCAAATTAATTTGGAGGCATAAATATAAATATTTTAATGTAACTTATTTGGCTTCCTTAAACTCTAAAAAAAACAAATCAACTACCTTTTATATTTAGGACCGAAGGAAATACAAAGGAAGTTTAAGTATGAGGGTCTAGTACATAGCACCCAGGATGGAGAAGCTATAAAAGAAAATTATTCTTGTACCTTGATCATTAGCCTCGGCAAGAAAAGCGTGAAGCTTTAGAGCCCGAATTAGGAAGCATTCATCACATACATATGTACCTGTTCTACAAAGAGTTTGCTCTCTTAATGAAGCCCAGTAACGAAGCTGCAATATATTTTCCTCTCACCCATATTTCACTAAATTTCTTGCAGCCAAGTTACTCCATGAAGTTATTCCACTCATCTATTTAAAAGTAATGAGATTAATATAGCCAGCCTTTCTTCATTAAAAAAAGAAAGAAAGTAAAATCTTCATTAGTTGTTACAAACCTGGGTAAATCTTTTGCAGGTAATATATGATTGACACGCCATCTTATAGTATGGAGTTAGCACACTGCAAACAAGAATATTTCTTGTTATAATATCTGAAGCTAGTCACTTTTTTAGGACAATAAAATATGCAAAGAAAAATAGTACTACATCTGATATTTAATATAAGAGCTAATTAATTTGTTTAGGAGAGATTAATGAAGTTAAATAAGTTACATTGAAGGATTTATTTTCTGAGATTTTTTTATATATTGTATTTATTTAGATTTAAATTATATGATATTTTCTGATATTTTTTTTTGCACCCAGTATCTCAAATTAATTAATTTTCATAATACTGGTGTTACAGACAAATGCAGAACTGGAAATTAATTAATTTGAGATACTGGATGCAAAAAAAAAATCTCAGAAAGAAGTATATAATTTAAATTTAAATAAATACAATATATAAAAAAATGTGCTTATACCTCTAATTAGAGGTATAAGCACATAATAAGCATGTAAATCTAAGCATGCTACGTGGACTCAATTTTTTCCATACTGAGCTTTTCCTTCATGCCACTGGGCTTTTCAGCCGCTTGAGCGCCATGCCAAACAGGTTGTCAGAATCAAGTTCAGGATCAGAATCAATCAGCGATACTCTACCAGGGGACAAGATCCGACCCACTCTGCTGAACCTGGATTTGGTGCTCTCTAGTGAGGTCGGGACAGGAAAACTAGGCTTAGAGAAAGTACTTGGGTTGGTATGATGGGGTTTCAAGTGATGTACGAAAAGATTGCCAGGGCTAGAAAGTGGCACTATAAACAAGTAGCAACACGCTCGGCATCAAGACAGATGGGTAGTGTGAGGCAGTCGCCGGGAGTTGGGCTAGTGGCGGGATGAACAGTCAATGGAAGGAATCTTGGGAACGAGGGGGGAGAAGATACTCTCCCCATCATTTCTCTCCCCATCCCTCATTATCACCCGATCCGGCCGTCGAAATTTTGATCTAAGGGTCCAGAAATTTTTTCCGAAACACGCGCGCGGTTTTGGGATTTTTGAAAAACCGCGCGCGGTTTTTAGGAAAAAAATTCTAGACCTTTAGATCAAAATTTTGACGGTCGGATCTGGTGATAATGAGGGATGGGGAGAGAAATCGGACTCGGAAGGAGGGAGAGAACGAAAGAGAGAAGCAGCTATAATGGCATTGTTGCAGGTCACGAGGAAGATTTTTTTTTTTTTAGTAAGGGAGAGGGGGAGAGAGTGAGTGGTAGTTTGTTGGGTTAAATATCAATTTTGCCCCTGAAGTACACGTCCACGAGCAATGTTGCCCTTGAAGTTTTTGGGGGCTCAATGTTGCCCTAGAAGTCTACAAGCGTAGCAATGTTGCCCCTCCGTTAACAGCCCTAACGGTAGTTTGACCGTTAGGGCTGTTAACGGAGGGGCAACATTGCTACGTTTTTATACTTCCAGGGCAACATTGCTCCCAAAAAAACTTCTAGGACAACATTGCTCTTGGGCGTGTACTTTAAAGACAAAATTAATACTTAACCTAAAAAAAAAGTGCAAATAAAAACAGCTATTAAACACAAGTCCATATTGTTAGTAAAACAATGACCTTATATAATTTTATTAGAAGAAATTCTGACACTCGGCGAGTTGAAGCTGCAAATATAAATCATGTAAATAATAATAATATAAATGAACAGCCTTCCGCAATAAATTTGGTAAGCGATATTCCGCCGAAATGAATTATATTCATGTTTCAATCAAAGAACATATCGTACGAGACATATGACATATGATCCAATTGCTTATGTAATATGTTGAACAAAAAAGTAGTTATATTATATTATTTCATTAAATTAGGTATTTTTTTAATTGCCAAATTTCCAAACTTTAATTTTTATAAAAAAAAAATAAATTTACCTCTTATCATTAATTCATTATCACTAAAGCCGCTTCCAAATCAAACAAGTTCACTTATACAATCGTCAATCTAAACATAAATCACTTTACGCAATCTTCATTTTTTACCCAAAAGAAAGATTATAAAAGCCACATTTAAAAGTCAGATTTGTAATCTCTCTTTACAATGATTGACTAGCACAATAGAATTGTGGGTTGTGCTAACCAATAAAAAGAAACCAACAAACAAAAATCACATCCTTCTTTCTCACCCTGGAAGCTGCAGCTAGGTAGGTGTAATGCTTTTGCCACATAACATATAATTTGATATTGCTTCAATATTGTCATTTCTATATTCAAAATGGCTTTGTGCCTGGCCTCGTCAAAAATAATAATAAAATTGTCACCACTACTAGTGCTTCCTTGCCACTAGCAAGAATCCTTTGTATATAAAGCCCTCGGCTTAATGCTTGGTTGAACAAAAGCCTCGTTTGGATATCTGAAACGTATAAAAACCGAGCCAATATGATCAATGGTGCAAATATCACCACCCCCATCAAGTACTCATAGCCCCTTAATACAATTCTCATTAATCCCCACATGCCTACCCTCTCCCCCACTGGCCTGCATGCTTGTGCTATTTGTACCTGCATCCTTTGGGCACTTGTACAGATAGCATAAGCACACAGGCCAGTGGGGGAGAGGGTAGGCAAGTGGGGATTAATGAGAATTGTATTAAGGGGCTATGAATACTTGATGGGGGTGGTGATATTTGCACCATTGGTCATATTGGCTCGGTTTTTATACGTTTCAGAGATCCAAACGAGGCTTTCGTTTAGATGATAGACAATTCCCCACTGAAAGATAATAGAAAGCATAATCACCACTATGCTCTTTTCGCCTCTAACTATGTTTAGATGATAGATAATTCCGTATTGAAACATCTGGGTGACCATATTGGAACCGAACCCTAAAATTAAACAAAACCCATTATAAGCCAGAAAACGTGTTTCAAATAATAAGTAGTCGTCTTTTAGTCAAGTGCAAGCTGGGATTCATAATTTGTTATAAAAGAGGAGAATAAAAGAACTTGATTATAAATCACTCATACAATGAAATGGATAAGAAAAACTTACTTCAGGGTCTTGTAAGAACTCTTTGACTAATTCTGACAAAACTTGTTTCTTGATGTCAAGGAGGAGACACTATAACAAGTGATTATTACGAATATTTAAGATATTGTCCAAACAAGAGAATGTGCTCACTCTTGTATATTTAGAAGAAAATTCATCAGACCTGCCAGTAAATATATATTCATGGACACCTAGTATTGTAGGTCGGCAAACCCGATGATGCTCATTAAATTCTTCCAGAAGGTTACACATTTTCAAAGCTTCCTCCAAGTAGTTATCCTAGAAAATATTATCGAAGAGTACAACATCTAAGTAGGCCATATAACTATTATCTACTTGTTACTACAATATCAAATTCGTAACTATTTACCTGGTTCATGTCAATAGCCTGAAGAGCTTCCCCTCTAGTAAAAATGATGGCATGATTCTGATTTTCTGGTTTCCCTTCTCCCAACTTAGCTTGCCCCAGAAGTTTTATTCGATACATTTCCTTCAGAGATAAAAGCAATTAATTCAGAGGTAAAGATGAGGAAATAAATTGTTTTTTTCCTGGAGTTCAATATGAACTTACTTGATCGAGATTGTCCATAGCTTTGATTAATACGGAATAACAAACCTTCTGTGCTTTTGACCTTCTCTTTCTTCAACTTCGTCAATATATGCCTCACGAAGCGAGGGGTTGCTACAATTGAAGAACCACAAGTTAGATTCTTATACCATGTGCAAGTCACGAAATTTGGAAGCAAAAATAAATGCACTTCAAAACTCAACATCATTTATCAATAGGAGAACATGCTTAACCATCAACTTCAGGATATTTGTCGCATGGCGGTCTCCACTACGCTTCTGATTCCCATAATAGTTCTGACAGGTAGCAACGTATGTGAATTTCAACTCAACCACAGCCTCAATATTGATATTTAAGGATCTCTAGCTTCTTTTATCTTCCTCCGATGGAACTGTAACAGCTTTATAGCCATCAAGAATATCTGATAACAAGAAAATATAATTAGCCATTGCACTACATATTTGATGACATACTACCTCGGATCTTTAATGTAAGAGCCAATTCACTTTTTTTAAGAGATTAAAAACATTAAATAAGATACTTAATCATAACATATAATGTGTTTATAAGTCAAGCAAATTAATTTGGAGGCATAAATATAAATATTTTAATGTAACTTATTTGGCTTCCTTAAACTCTAAAAAAAACAAATCAACTACCTTTTATATTTAGGACCGAAGGAAATACAAAGGAAGTTTAAGTATGAGGGTCTAGTACATAGCACCCAGGATGGAGAAGCTATAAAAGAAAAGTATTCTTGTACCTTGATCATTAGCCTCGTCAAGAAAAGCGTGAAGCTTTAGAGCCCGAATTAGGAAGCATTCATCACATACATATGTACCTGTTCTACAAAGAGTTTGCTCTCTTAATGAAGCCCAGTAACGAAGCTGCAATATATTTTCCTCTCACCCATATTTCACTAAATTTCTTGCAGCCAAGTTACTCCATGAAGTTATTCCACTCATCTATTTAAAAGTAATGAGATTAATATAGCCAGCCTTTCTTCATTAAAAAAAAAAAGAAAGTAAAATCTTCATTAGTTGTTACAAACCTTGGTAAATCTTCTGCAGGTAATATATGATTGACACGCCATCTTCATTCACTATAGTATGGAGTTAGCACACTGCAAACAAGAATATTTCTTGTTATAATATCTGAAGCTAGTCACTTTTTTAGGACAATAAAATATGCAAAGAAAAATAGTACTACATCTGATATTTAATATAAGAGCTAATTAATTTGTTTAGGAGAGATTAATGAAGTTAAATAAGTTACATTGAAGGATTTATTTTTATCTTTAAAATATTTCATCATGAATTTAATGTTTACAGGATCGGTTGGTATCAAAAAACAAAAAAAGCAAAGTTGATTTTTTGCTGTGACCAAAGGAGGGAATACTATCGCTGGATTTTCATCAGTACCAGCAAAATGCTGCCTTCCAGGGTCCTTACTATTATTTATTAGTTCTTGCAACTCACTGCAGAGCATCACATCAAGATAACTGCATATGATTATTATCTTTTTGGAGAACTTGATTTTACTATTGGCCAAAAGATAAACATGATTTAACAATGCTTCAAGTAGACTATTCACCAATTCATGCAATAATAAAGTTCACAAACCTGTTTTCATTTACCATCATATCACAAGTAATCTCTTCTAAAATGCCTTGCAGCAAGAGCACCGCTGTATGCCGCTTGGATGGATCTGCCGCTTTCTACAACAAAAAAGAACAATGTGTGAATATTCCAAATAAAATATTTCATCAGAGACAAGAAATCTTTCAAACGACAAGTTTTTCCTTTCAAATATTGTATGAAGGTAAGTTATTTGAACTGGCCAAAAATAATTCCTAAAGTTGAAAAGGAAAAGGGAGAAAAGAAAACAAAACTCAAATACATGCCTTGCTAGCAAGCAAAAAGGGAGGCCACTGAAAAATATCCAGGCTAGGATCTGAGGAGTAAGGAACCAACAAAAAGATCTCCCTGCAATATATGCTAAACATAGTTTAGTTTAGGATTCTAACTGAAGGGATAGATCATGAAAAGAAAAGATGGTCTTTCCTATCACTTATGATATCTTCTTCATGGAAACTGCAAATAATTTCATTCCACAACGGGGAAATTTTGAAAGCTTTGATACTTGTACTTGAAGAAATCTATACAACATGGAACTCAAGTAAGTAAAGATGAAATATTAATGACAGCAATTTACTTAGCAACAGAATGTTAGATCCCAAAATATTATTAAAGCAGCCTCAGCAAATTTCTTTCTCTATATATGTAGGTACTAAACGTGTGTTGAATTCACCAGGCAAAGACTGAAACCTTGACCTCAGCATGTCCAGGGTTCGTATCTGTATAAGCAAAGAGCTCAACATTAAGTCGTTGTTGAAATACTTCAGTTTCATAGGATTCATGAATTTAAGGTTATGAGAAGCCCCAATATAAAAACATTATGTTCTATAACTCCAAAATGAAACTCATGCTTTTCATGAAGTTGTGTACTATTCACATTCATAATTTATAAATACTATGGTTTCCTGTCTATTTTGTTATAGAAAGATAGATTTGGGTAGTTGACATTAGTTATCAATGGTTTTATTTTTTTAATAATAACATAAGGAAACAATTAATGGTCCAGAATTCTAATGTTCGAAACCGGGTACAAAATGAATAAAGCCTGTGTATACACAATCCCAAGTTCTCTCCAAGATAGCAAGAAAGGTTGGGTAAAAAAAAGGTAGATGTTTACCTCTCCTAGACCATCGAAGGCCCCAACAACAACTCCACACAAAGTTGAGAATATGACATACCAAATTTGAGTGTCCAAGAAATAAACCTAAATTGAACATGCCAAATCGCTGAGGTGCTAACCAAAAGGATGAGAAGATTAACATATCCGAACAAAAACAGGAAACATGGAATACACACCAAAGTACAGGAGCCCATAGCACTACAACCGCACCAAAGTTGTATTTAGCTGCATATATAGGAAGAACATTATTTAGATAAATAACTTTGAAATTAAGCAATTTGATACATTCAAATCATGAGAAAGAAAAAGAAGATATATTACCATCAAGGAAAAACTCATGCCAAGCAAAATGAATTTGCCGAATACTCATTATTTCCTTTGTGGGTTCAATCAGAGGTTTTATCTATATATGGAAGAGAAAACAGTTAATGGAAAGCCCACACTCTTAAAAGCTTCTCAAGAACATTTCTAGAGGAAACAAGTGCGGCACATAATCGAAATTACCAGCAGAAAGAAGCTTACTGAAAATTTTGAAGCAAGAAGCAGCAACCAGAAAATAGTATACCTGAAAATACCAGAAGGCGACTAGATAATTTAACAATTCTAACGTAATAAAAACCCAGGAAAGCACCACAGATTATTTTATCATCATTCACCATAGGGTTCTGCAAAACACACTTTAGAAGAGCAAATTGACTTTCATGCATTCCCCTTCCAATGTAGATTCTTGGCTTTCGGGAGGTGAAAGAATTATTATGAAGATGAAAAGAAAATAACATATACTTAGCATTCAGATTGCTTAGGAACAAGCCACGGCAAGACTTCCATGAATTCCATATTGCTTCCACTATACATGCATGTACGATTTTCCCTTTTAAGGGTGATTAAGAAAAAGAAAAGAAACAAAATTTACCGTACTGTTACATATTCCCAACCAATTTCTAGTCAGTATATATATATATATGTGTGCGCGCGCGCGCTAGTGATTGAATTGCATAAAAGCATAATGCAACTGCAACATACCTGTGATCACCACGTGAGAAGTGTAACAATATGCCAGTCAGAGTTTTCGATCCAACGTCTGAGCATTGGAAAAAGGAAGAGAACAGCTGCTAGTAAATCGGGAAGGATATATAATGCAACTGCCAGGATATACAATGTTGGAATGCTGCTTTTTATTCTATCGAAAAAGGAAAGCCACTTCTTAATACTTTGTGGGAGATCGTCAACGATATTCACATAGAAGGCTGGAAGAATGATAACCCATGCAAGACTAACAATGATTTTAAGAATATTTCTCAGCACGTCATTGAATCTCCATCGATGATGACCCGGAAAGTTCAGGATCAAGTCCAAGATACTTGGGTTCAATATAAAAAGGAATGGAAAAACTATGTTAAATTTGTGGGAACAAAGACCAAAACCTTGAACATGAAAAAAATTCCAAGATAAAGATGTAGAATCCACTTTCAAACTTTAACTTTAAATTAAGAGAACAGAACTTTTCAGCGCATTTTTAATTCCAGCAAGATGTTTAGATTTGTTTATTATATACCTCCAATCCTTAATATAAAAGTCCGTTGACTTTTGCTGGAGAAATTAAGGAACTTTAATAAGTCAGTTAATTATAACATATGTTATATATCATTATTATATATTAGTTTATAAGTCAAGCAAATTATTTTAGAAGAAAACCATAAATATGCATACTACTTTAATATAACTTATTTAGCTTCCTTAAACTTTTCATAACAAATCAAATAGCTCTTATATTTAGAAGCCGATGTAGTAATAATCTCAGGCAAAACCTGAATTTTTTTATGTTATAAATCTTGTGCTTCTAGCTTGTGAAGTTTCTACCGCTTATATGATGACTTTAGAGAATTTCAATCAAACCATAAGCTCTGAAACAAGTGATCTGATAGTAACATTGTAAAAGCTATTTAAATGAAAGTATATATGATACTTTACAAGAAGCGCAGAATGGCCGCAATAATGAATAAACTTGATAGATCGTACAAGACATTTTTCTTAAAGATATCCGCCACTAAAATTTCTTTGACATGTGATGATAATCAATACCTACAATAAGAAAGTGCAAGCTGAGAAGAGAAGAGCTGAATAACTTTCTTGCAAAGAATTTCAGTGGCGGATATCTTTAAGAAAGATGTCTTGTATGATCTATCAAGTATATTCATTACTGCGGTCATTCTGTGCTTCCTGCAAAGCATAATATATACCTTCATTTAAATAGCTCTTATATTGCTACTATCGAATCACTTGTTTCATGCTTACCGTTTGATTGAAATCCTCTAAAATCATCATATAAGCAAGAGAAACTTCACAAGCCCTAAAACAAGAACTATAACATCGAAAAAATTTGGGTTTATGGCTGAGATTATTATTACCTTTGGTCCTTAATATAACAGCTATTTGATTTTTTATGAAAAGTTTAATAAAGCTAAATAAGTTACATTAAAGTATGTCTATTATGTATATTTATGGTTTTCCTCTAAAATAATTTGCTTGACTTATAAACTAATATATAATATAATGACATACAACATATGTTATGATTAACTAACTTAATAAATTTTCTTAATTTCTCTAATAAAAATCAACTGGCTCTAATATTAAGGATAAGAGGTAGTATATATAATAAAAGAATCTAAATGTCTTGAATTAAAAATGCTCTGTTAACTTCAACTCTTAATTTAAAAATAAAGTTTGGAATTTGGAAAGTTATTCAGCATCATTGAAACTTAGTGTATATATATATAAGAGTAATTGCCAAAGTATGTAAAAATTGTAGGACATCCACTACCTTTTCAACAACTCGTTACAGGGGAGTTATGACCTTCCGCAGAAATGCTTCATCACCACCACCATCAAGCTTAATATTTTCATCAGTGACAGTACTAACGTTTCCAGCAAATAAACCATGGAGCTCATATGTCATCTAAAGTAATTGTCAGATATTGTTAGCACATTTTGAAAAATTTCAATAGATTAAGTAAAGATTTGGTAAGACATTGCGGGATGGCATAAGAAAATTAGAAGCTTAAGGAAGTTTGTACTTACATTGTGGAATACATAGCAGAGACATTCCAGCATGAAGCGAACATTAGCTGCTTCACCCTAGATGTGAAGATAAAGACCCATGTATCTCTTGTTTATGTTGTATCTCTTGGGGTTGACCTTGAGGAAGTCTGTGAAAAAACAAGATATGTGATACACAAGTCAACTTGAGCACCAAAAGATTCTGACTTATTCTTGGAATATTCATGACAACCAAAAGTGCAAAACGCATCAGAAATTAAGCCAAATGTCACAAATGTTCGTTGATGCAGCATGTTTATATATCTCTCACCGTAAACGATGTTCTCGTCCCAAAAATTTGCACCAGTTTTCGTAGTTCTCAAACAGATCTTTCAACTGTGCAGCAACAGCTCGATCGTGAAGCTGCATTGTACCAAAAACAGATTTAATACATGGGGGGAAAAGGCAGGGCTACTCAGTTAACTAGAGAAAGCAAAATTAACCAAGCGTTCCCTGTTTCTGCTTTATACCCAGTCTTATTTTAGTCTAAAATGCTTTCACCAAATAGGAGTAACTAAAGGTTTACGTGCCTTGTTGAGTGGCTCAGGTGTGGGAACCAGTCTTATATGAGAGTTAGCAAGAGAAGCAGAATCAAATGCTCCCTCTGATTCCTGACGTTGTCTCTCTGTGTCCAAATAAACCAAAACGCATTAATAATATAGGGAGGCTAAATAAAAAGATTCAGGTATGCATAAATTTTTTTACTGTCTCCCTTGAAGCGGATTACATACCTGGAACCCAAACATGGCTCCAAGCCAATCAAGCAGGTCTAAATCTCCAGCTTTCTGCCTTTGTTGCTCGAATGAGTTAGGCCAGTTCAAGCCACGAGTGTTCCCTAGAGCCGAAACAGCTGCCTTGATCTAATAAATGGGAAAAGCTAAAGGATTCAATACAGTGCCAAACGAAAGTGTAGTATGGAAAAGGGATATCCAACATGGATTCCGCACAAGCATTACCTCTTCAAGCTGCATAATAGGCTAAGCCCCTGCAGAATCCAGGGGAAGAATGTTATAAGGTGCATAATATCCTGTCCTTTCATGGACATCTCTAGCAGCCGCGATAATCTGGTTACACAAAATTTATAGCTGTTTGTAAAATACACGCATTGACTATTAAACGAATCTGAAATTATGTGAATCGTGACTTACCTCAGGAGCTACTTCCTCAACCTTCTCGGTTTTATTAACGGCACAAAGCACTTCGAAAAGAACTCCGGCGGTGTGGTAAGCCTTAGGGCCCGTTTGGGATAGCTGTGGGAGAAGTGGCTTATGTTTCTGATGGACTTTTCTTAATTGACTTATTTTCTGATGGACTTTTTCTAATGTGATTTGTGTTTGGGATAGCAGTGGTAGAAGTGGCTTATGTTTCTAATGGGCACGTGTTTGGCATAGCTTTTAAAAAGATGGATGAGATGAAAAATGACTGAAAAGGGCATGAATCAAATTCACACAAACACACACATATGTTGTATAAAATGTGATAATTTGGGATAAAATATTAAATATAAATATAAATTTACTAAATAAAATAGTAAAATTACTATTAAAAAAATTACAACATAATGAAGTGCTTAAATAAACCTAGTCCCTACAAGTTGGTCTCTAATTTGATCACGAAGACGATTCATTTGTGGTGAAGATAATGATGAGGATGCTTCATCAATTGGATTATCATTATCAAGTGGATCATCTTCATCACCCATATTTCCTTCTTGACTTCATCGAAATCCCGACTGTCGCCTGAATTCTGGAAGGTGATAACGCTCACGTTTATACGGTCCAATATATCCAACTGGTGTTGGATAGCCGGCGTCGACCAAGTAATATTTTCCTGATAAATGTTGACATTCATTTGACATTAGTAAATTATAGGAAATGTGAAATAAAGACTGAGAAATTAGTGTGATTGAAGTGAGGATGTCAGAGATATACCGTTAGGTGGATGGGGGAAGTTCATACGTGGAGTCTCGATCGCATTCCGAAAGACACGAGCATCATGTGCAGTAACCTCCCACCCTGCCAACACAAAAGTAAAGCACATATCCCAATCACAGACAGCCATGATATTCTGTGTGGGATATCCCTTTCTTCCAATATATTTGTCTTGCTTCGATTGGCTTACCACACATCCTATGCAATTCTCGAAAAATGGGTGATATCGTAAATCGGCAGCTATTTTCCTGTGACACTGACGAAACTCCGGATCAAGTGGTTTGATATTTTCTGTTGAAAGACGGTACGAAGCTTTTAAAACCTTGTGGAAAATCCTACTAACAGTTTCGCCTGAATGTTGAAATCTTTCCTGGACAATTCGATTTCCTTGTCCATGCCCAACTGTATATAAAAACATTGCAACCATTTCTTCAACGCCAATTTCCCGAGTGTGTCGTAATCCATGTTCCCTCAATTTAGAACATAAGTGAATGAATACATGTTTTTCCACTCGGAAATTTTCCCGACATACTACATCATGGCCTTGCAAAATCTCCTGCACCCACATTGCCCCTGTTTGCGTACTAGTTCTACGTGGTTGTTTGCAAAAAGATGGCGCGATATACTGAGCCACCAAGTTACCAATATGTGCATATTTTGTCACTTGTTCATTTATAATAGCAAGTTGTAGAGACCTTCTTTGTTCATGAGATAATCCTTCTTCCTCCGAACTGTTTGAAATATCCTCGTCACTCGAACTTGCCATGGATATATAATGAAACCTGTGTGATAAATGTTGCAATACTTAACCAAATCAATATCAATAATAAGTGTCATTAGATAATATATATTGATAATAATAGGTATCAATACCACATGCTATCAATACCACATGATAATAATAGGTGTCATTAAATAAAAATGCATCATACAATATATAAAGTACTAATGTAAATAATAGGGTTTAATGCTTCGGGCCTATTTGCCAGTGTGGGCTATTGTAGGCATGCTCGTGCAACCAATCCATCAAGAGACATTTATCTCCTTTTAGGCCTAAAAACATGTTCTGAGGCGTTCGGTGCATCATCATGTTACAACATCGCCTTCTAAAATCCATGTCACTGCCAATCTCCGGCATGGTAAGTAATTCAGCTACAATGACACTCGTTCGATCATCACGGTCAGATATCTTTTTTAGGGCATCTATGCTACCCTTAGAGGCCTCAGCTATCACACTAACAGCATCAACTAGATGTTTCTGGTTCGTATTTTTCTTTTTTGATCCATTTGCCCCTTCACCTCTCTTTCTCTTCCCAATGCTTGCCGAACCACTAGGTGCACTAGTTTGGGTGTTGGATGTCAAGTTCATGCCTTCTAAATCTGCTGGCACTTGCACACTACCTCCAGTAATACCTTCAAGCTCTTCCTCACTATCCCCTGAGCCTTCTTCTAGGTCCAATTGCGGTCGATACACATCATCGTCATCATCACCAAGTGACACCCCTTTAGTTGCCGATGGACAATTTTGCTCCTCTCCCGATGCTAGAACATCCCTGAATATTACTTGCAATTCTCTGGCAAAATTCATACCTTTATACCTATATTTTCCATACGCTTTATTCTCCTGCATGCATAAATCAACCAACATCAAATTTATATAAATAATGCTACTAATAATAACAATACATATTAGAAGTTTGGTACCTTGATTTTCCTCTCCCACCACTCATCGTCTGCAACAACCATATTCCTTGAATAGTCGATGGCTATACCGGTCTCTTTTAAAAATAACTTCTCCCAAGCCGTCCATTGGCTCTTCAAACTATCTAACTTATTTTTCAGTTGTTTCTTGGTATATCCTTTTCCTGTTTTTTCATTAAATTTGGGCACAATGTACTTCCACCCGTCCCTCGTAAATGATGAACCAAGTCGTTCTTTTTATATATTTGCTCAATGCATAGGTCAATGAAAGTCTTAGTAGAATCAACATCCCATTCTGCTGCTATGGTAGTCATATTTCTATGTCACTAATACAAACACAAGAACAACATAAATACACTTTCCATACGCTTACAATGTTTTATTAGGCACATGAAAATCCTTCACTCATTCATAAACAATTGTCTCTCCAGACATGTTTAAGTTTCACATTCTCAAGACATTTAAGTTTAACATTCTCAAATTCTAGTTGCTATGATGCCGGATGGCTATGATGCCGGATGGCATACCCAATATGAGTTGCTCAAAAAAAGAACCCATTGTGCAGTTTTCATTTATATAACTGAAGTCAGCACCATCTTCACCATTATATATAATAAGCAAGCAGATAGAAAGATATATGTATAAAACGCATAATGTTATGAAGAGCCAAAAATTATAGTGAATGATATAGTAAAATAGAGAAAATATCATATTTCCCATTCAACCGTTCTGAGTCCCAAATCACGTAAAACCATCTTGAAAAAGCGTTTAGTGCAACATCGATTACCTATATCACTCCATATATTATGGAAAACATGTAAATATATGTAGTGTCAATTTTAGTGCAACATCTAATGTATTTGTGTATGCAGCTTGGCCCTAAATGAGAAGATGTAAAGAAGCACAGTAAATCCATTTGTGTTTCTTTCTCGGTTCATGCTTGGTGTACTTGCACCACTTACTATGTGTTAGTGCCAATTTACATGTGGATCAAGGACAAAATTGTAGCAAGGGGCATGCCCATTTAACACTGATCATAAAACAGGGGTAGGATTATTATGTTAGTGTGTTTGGAATAACTTTGTGAGAGAAGCAGCTGCCAAATGGTGGCATTAGAACCACCTCAACTTAATTCCAAACACAACATTTATTCTTATGTACTTCTGTAAAATGACTGTTTGTGATGATTCAGATATAAATCTTTTCGCATTCTTCGCATTCCTCTTATGAAAGCTTTTATCAATTCGAGCAGTGAAAAAAAAAAACCAAACAATAAATGCATAAACCAAACAATGAAGAGCAGAATGAAGAGCAAAGCAGA
Source organism: Acacia pycnantha (assembly GCA_025563575.1). NCBI lineage: Eukaryota > Viridiplantae > Streptophyta > Magnoliopsida > Fabales > Fabaceae > Acacia > Acacia pycnantha. Next base: position 266,349 of record JAMWYP010000348.1, read on the forward strand.
ATGAAGAGCAAACCAAGAACAAGAATAAGAACAGTAAATGCATAAATGAAGAAGAACAAGGATCCGATGAATTACGGCTTATCAGCGAGATCGACGGCGACGCAATAGAGAAGTATCACGGTCAGATCCGGCGAGATCAACGGAGACACAATGGACAAGAAGACCAGATCGGACTGAAGAACAAGAGTTGAATCGCAAAGAGGAACATGAACTGAACAAGAGATGAAACGAGGTAGGTCGGATTTAATAGAAGAGCAGACGAGGTAGGTCGGACTTCATTGAACAGGAGGTAGCTCGCCATTAATTCGATTCGAGAAGAGAGGAGCTGAGCAATTAATTTTTCTGATGAATGAGAGAGCAGGCGGAGAAGAGAGGAGCTGAGCAATTAATGGGAGCTGAGAAATGAGAGAGCAGGCGGAGAAGAGAGAGCAGGCACGGGGGTGGGATGGTAAAGTGAGGAGAGAGAACGAGACAAATAATATTGGGGCCCACTTGTTTTTGATGGGGTTGAAGCTAATGGGATAATAAGCTGCATTATCTAGCTTCCAAAAAATTATCCCATTACACCATGAAGCCCATTGGATTTTTCACTCATCCAAACACCCAAATTTTTTTTGATGGACTTATTACCCCATTTGATGGACTTATAAGTCCATATGAGGCTTTGCCAAACAGGCCCTTAGAGAGCTGGGCTCTGCAAAGAAAGGAGCGAACAAACTTTATTTAAGAAAAACTACTACAATGAGAACCAGAGAAGATATTCAAACTTCAAAGTGAAAAGAAATAATGTTATTATTGTTATATGAATTCGAGCGTGTAAGAAAAACTACTCCTCGCCACAATCAAATGTCTTTAAAATTGATAATAATAGTGAGAAGATGAAAATAATAGTCATCCTACCCATATTACTTCGTAGTAAGTTTGTTATACTTTGTGTGTGAGTTATTTATAGATAATAGTTTACTCTGGTTTATGAATTAGTGACTGCGTTTATTTATTGCATTAAGTGTGTTGTGTAGACATTAATGTTTATTTGATAAATTAAATTTTTAATTGTTGGAATTTACTAATTATATTTCTTTGGAAAAAAAAAACAGAGGAAAAATAGTTAAAATTTGGAATAATAGCTTTCGGGCCCTGTAGGGCCGGCCTTGGCCCTGGTGCTCTCGGGCATGACTTTAAAAAACAAACTTTTCTTACCTTGGGCCTGTAGGGCCAGCCTTGTTAGGCCGTAGCAGGTCGATCTTGATTCTCAACTCTAGCCATGACATATTTATTTGTTTATATTTATATGTTGTTTTCTTAACCGTTTTCCCTAGAACTTTCTTAACATGGTTGTAGCTTGGTTTTGTATATTTTCTTGCTTTATCTATAAATGTAATTCTTCCATTTTCTAGTGGATTGTCTCTATTTTTCTATTCGAATTTGAATTCTGTAAATTTTGGTATTTCTTTTATTTATTTATAATATTTGTTTGGGTTCTATTAGTAATCCTTGTAGAACCTTTTCTCTCGTTTGGTTAAGTTATAGAACTCACATAAATGGAATATTGCAACATCCTTTTTCATTTTCAGACTGCTTCCTCACCCATGTTTCAATTAGATGTCTTTGGGTTCAACAACAAAGGAATTTAAACAGAAAATCAATAATAAAACTAACTATAAAAATTGATTATAAAGACAATAATCATGAATGCCATTGGTGGTTTGAATATCTGATTAACTTTTGATATATTAGTTTTATAGTTATCAAGCAATTGCAGTAAGCTGCTTTTGTTTCTCGATTTCTTTCCTAAATATAAACCATATATTTAGAATTCTTTCTTCCTTTCTTTTTCACGGACAGCTGTATGTTGAGTTAAATCAACATGAGCCGATTTATAACAATGCAGTGGGATGGCTCAGTCACTGGCCAAAGAAGAAGACTACTTTTTTAATGGGAGAATCACACACAGGTCCCAAGGATGACAAAAAAATACTTTGAGGTCCCAACAAGAATTCACATTACACAAAAGTCCCTAGGGACTTCTGTGTAATTATATGTGAATGTAAAATGACAAAGGAAATTTACAACAGACAAAGTATAAATTTACAACTGAAAAAGTATAGATTTACAACAAATTTTAAAACCATCGTTTTTTTCCATTTTGACTTCCAGAGGCTATTTACAACACACAAAGTATAAATTTACAACTGAAAAAGTATAGATTTACAACAAATTTTAAAACCATCGTTTTTTCCATTTTGACTTTCAGAGGCTATTTACAACACACAAAGTATAAATTTACAACTGAAAAAGTATAGATTTACAACAAATTTGAAAACCACCGTTTTTTCCATTTTGACTTCCAGAGGCTATTTACAACACACAAAGTATAAATTTACAACTGAAAAGTATAGATTTACAACAAATTTGAAAACCACCGTTTTTCCATTTTGACTTCCAGAGGCTATTTACAACACACAAAGTATAAATTTACAACCGAAAAGTATAGATTTACAACAAATTTTAAAACCATCGTTTTTCCATTTTGACTTCAGAGGCTATTTACAACACACAAAGTATAAATTTACAACTGAAAAAGTATAGATTTACAACAAATTTTAAAACCATCGTTTTTCCATTTTGACTTCCGGAGGCTATTTACAACACACAAAGTATAAATTTACAAGCGAAAAGTATAGATTTACAACAAATTTTGAGAATTTTGACAGCAATATAATTTCATATAATTTCAAAGTATTAAGTTGTATGAGTAAGTGGCTATTTGCACCCACTCCTTATGTATATATATACAACCCAACCCATTGCTTTCTATTTACAAGTCTTCTTCTACAATCGTATCTTTCCAACGCGTTTCGCCGCCGGTTGGATTCTCGCCGTCTTCGTCGTCATCTTCACTGACGAACCATTCCCTCCCGTGAGCAACTTGCTTGATGAGGTTGCTGCAAATCCTTCATCTCCATACACGTGAAGTTTAAGATCGCTCCTTGTTGCGTGAAGCAGAGTGAGTTTTTATTTGCACCTTGTCGTAGCACTTTGGAATTCACCAATTCTGGAAACCTCCAAGTTCCATTAGAGTAGAAGAAGGAGAGAAGAAAGAGAGAAGAAAAAGGGAGGGAGGAGAGAGAGAAATCATGGCGGATAGAGACAGGAGAGAGGAGTAGAGAAGGAGAGAGGAAAGAGAGAAGAAAAAGGGAGGGAGGAGAGAGACAGGAGAGAGGGAATGTCAAAATGGTAGTTTTACATTCACAAATAATTACAACCAGGTCCCTTAGGACTTTTGTGTAATTTCATGATTTCAAGGGACTTTATTGTGATTAATTCTCTTCCTTGGGACCTGTGTGTAATTCTCCCTTTTTTAATGGTCTTGTGGGGTCAACACTGGGATGTCAGAGTCACGGGCCAAAGTAGATACAAAGAAGACTACTTTTTGGATAGTCCTGTGGCTGATATTTATTTCCCTTCTGACATTTCCCTCTGGCCACTAGCCCACTATATCATAATTAAAAACTAGCTTTCTTGGTTAGTGCTCTGCTTTGCCACTATATTTTTGATATTATGAATGTCTTTAATATTGCATGTACCAGGCATTAATGCATATGTCAAAAATATTCAGTGTGGTGGAGAAAGTGTTGATCAACTTGTCGAACGCTGCACCTCTGCATTGCAGAAAATAGGCATGAAGCATTCACATAGCCACATAGGCAACTCAAATTAAATTGCATTGTCGGGATTTTTTTTTTTTTTTGCTCAAAACGTTGTCGGGTTTCACAATGTGGACATAACAAATAATTAGTGGTAATTGTTTTGTGTAATTTGTATTCATTTGCAGGGAAGCGGATAGCAGTTGTTACACTTGCAAGTGTCATAAGAAAACTTTGCAAGCTGATCAATACAGAAAGTCCTTGTGGGAGCATACTCAACAAGCGGGTCATTGTCTTTCGCTTGTATGAAGACAAGTGGGTCATATAAACATAATGAGATGTTAGAGGGAAATGATATCATTTTCTTCTGGTTTAATTTTTTCTTAATTTCTTTAAAAGTATAGTATTACAATCCATGATGAGTGTGCGTGATAGAGTAGAAGATTTTCTTTTTAATTCTCAAGTTTTTCTTAATTTCAATATTATCATTTGTAATATGTACTATGAATCGATTGGAAGATATTATTATTTATCATTATTGAAATTTATTCATTTCTAATATGTAGTCATTTATTGGTAGTGATGTTTTAATATTTCTTCAAAACAAGAAAGTTGCATCACATAGGAAGCAAACTAAGTTCGAGTAACCCGTGAAGTATTATCATCCTATGCAAAGCACAGGCACAAGAAGCACAAGCTCGTTACAGGCACAAGAAGCACAAGCTCGTTATATATATGTGTGTATGTATATTATTATATAATATTATATATTTATAATTTTTAAATTCATTTATCTTTTATAATAAATACAAAACTTTTAATTTTGTGCTTTTAGATCTTCTCTAAATCCTAGATTACTTAATAAATTATATTCTAATAACATTTAATTACTATAGGTAAAAATTGGATGTTACAGGTGTCCCTGTAGTAGTTGATGGTTGACAAGTACTCATTTCATGTGACTATATCTACCAAATGGATTACTCTTCGTTGTACAATAGAACCTTCACAAGTCCTTGCTATGTCTACCACTTTTTCATGTTTCTCTCTATGGAATATGACAGGAAGATATCCAGAATTCATTATGTTATGGACATGAATATTGGGCCCAGATATGAGGCGGCCCAATAAGGACGCTTTATAGCATAAACTCTCCTTAAGTAAGTAAAACACTAATCACCCTATAGATAAGGCGTTAATCCCGGCAGTACATGTAGTGGAGCAGGAATGCGTCAGGTAGTGGAGCAGGAATGCGTCAGGTAGTGGAGCAGAACATTGCGGACTTTGAGGCGCGCACTGCACAAGGGCCAAAACCCTAGAGGTAATCCCTATAAATAGGAGATTGACCTCACAGATGCACGTACACTATTCATATCCTTTTATTATTCAGTCTCACTGTGCATACACCCCACCCCCTTTGGCTAATTGTCATTCTTGTGTAGCACAGTAATCATCTGATATTCTGTGGTGTCTTCTTCATAGGCATCGCTGAACAATCATTTTCTCTTCGGAGTTAGCTCATATATTCCGGAGAGTATCACAAATCCTATATAAATCATCTACTAACCCATTGAGGTTAGACATCTATGTTCTTATAACAGAACATTGGCGCCCACCGTGGGGCTCGATAAACTTCGATTCCCAAAACGACCAGTAATGGCAAAGTATCAATGCAACGTTATTAGCGGAGGATTTGGAGGGGGAGGAGACTCGGTGAATCAAAGAAAGAAGTACCTGAGGGAGGTCCTTTCCGTCAGGAACCGTCCGGAGTTCAAGAAAGACTCCACGAAGCCCGCACCTCCTGTACTCTGTTTTACTAGAGAAGACTTAGAAGATATAGCACCATGTCACCATGATGGTTTGGTGATCACAGGAACGGTGGTAAACTGCTGAGTTAAGAAGATTTTTGTTGATAACGGGAGTGCGATCGACATCCTTTTATGGGATGCCTTTAAGCGGATGAAATTTGACCCCGAAGATTTGAAGCCCTGCAAGATGACATTAACAGCCTATTGATCTCAAGCTAGCAATGGGCACCAGAGAGGCGTTTAAGTCGGAGCGCGTCAAGTTCATTGTGGCCAACTTCCCTTCTTCATACAATATTATCTTGGGACGACTGACCATACATGACTGGGACATGCTGGTGTCTACCAAACATCAGAAGTTGAAGCTGGTCAACAACAAGAATGAAGTCATCACGGTGAAGGGTGACCAAAAGGAATCACGACAATGCTATTTTGCGACTGTCAAAGAGAGCAAGGATGATCCGTCCTCCTCACCTCGGACTCCTAATGTAGGAAGTTCAAGCAAAGGTAAAGCTACGTGTTTGGAAAAGTCTATCCATTTAGTGGAGCTTGATTTGCGGGAGGAAGATAAAATCCAGAAGGATGAATCAAATGGAGAAATGGAAGACCTCGTCTTGGGCTATGAGTCAGGGCAAACTACCAAAGTCGGCAAAGCACTGGACCTCATGGTTCAGGCGGAGCAGGAGGATTTTTTGAAGAAAAACAAAGATGTGTTTGCATAGAAACCATTCGAGATACCCGGGATAGACCCCGACTTTTGCTGCCACAAACTGGCAATACATCTCGGATCGAATCCGGTGGCTCAAAAGAAGAGACAGCACGGCTCGAAGGAGGGGTGGCCCTGGAGGAGTTGTTGGAAGCCGGGTTTATTTGAGAGGTGCGTACACTACGTGGCTATCCAATGTAGTCATGGTCAAGAAGCCAAATGGCAAGTGGAGGGTCTACACAGTCTACAAAGATTTAAATAAGGTATATCCTAAAGACGCCTTTCCAATGCCTAGAATAGACCAATTGGTGGATAATTCTTCTAGATTTCAACTCCTCTCTTTTATGGATGCATATTCGAGGTATAATCAAATTGCTATGCACCTCGAGGATCAAGAAAAGACGGCCTTCATCACTGATAAGGCGAACTATTGCTACAACGTGATGTCGTTTGGTTTAAAGAATGTCGAGGCCACATATCAAAGAATGATGAATAAGGTTTTCGAAGACCAATTGAGGAAGAATGTCAAAGTATATATTGATGACATGATCGTCAAATCGGCGAAACCGGAGGGCCACGTCTATGACCTGCAGCAGACATTTGATAAGCTGCGAGCTCACCGGATTCGACTAAACCCGACTAAATGTGCATTTGGGGTCCCGTTCGGCAAATTTTTGGGTTTTCTATTGACGAATCGAGGAATTGAAGCTAACCCGGACAAGTGCCTAGCCGTGTTGGAAATGAGGGGATTTGCTTCACCATCGCCTCATTTGGGCAACGCTAGGACCAGGGGGAGAGTGGGACGCCGTGAAAGAGACGATGAAGATTGTCGATGAATGGGAGGGAGAGAGAAAGGGGTAGATCCAGATTTGGCCACTATGATTGTGAGGGAAGAGATGGTGATAATAATGGCGAGGATGGATTTTCATCTCTATGGCTATGGGCGATCGATTGAAGGAGACTTGGGGAGGGAAGGGCCTTCATTCTTTGATCTTGTTTTTTTCCCCCAAAAAGCGAGTGAGGGTGGGAAAGATAAAAGAAGAGAGAAAGAGGTGTTATGATGAGTTGGAAATTTCAGAATGGATGCAATCCAAAAACACTCTAAACAATCCTGATTTAGAAATTCTAATGAGTCCTTCGATCTTTGTCATTCTAATTTGAGATTTGAGGTCTACTATAGAAATGACTTTTGGAATGTGAAAGAATCGATTTGAATTGTTCCAAAAAATGCACAAGTACAACTTCTAAACACAAGTCCGCATTGTGCGACAAGAACCCTACATAATTTTATTAGGAGAAATTTTGTCACTGACGATACTTTTTGGCAAGCTGAAGCTGAGAATATAGGTCATATAAATAAGGTGGGATAAAATATATAAAAATTAGGATTTATCAACTACCATTAATACAAACAAGTCCTTACTTTTACAAAAAAAAAGTCACTTGTACAATCGTCAATTCAAACATAAATCATTTTACGCAATCTTGACTTTTACCCAAAAGTAAGATTTTAATTGCCAGATTGAAAAGTCAGATTTGTAATCTCTCTTCACAATGATTGACTAGCACAAAAGAATTGTGGGATTTTGCTAACCAATAAAAAGAAACCAACTAACAAAAATCACATCCTTCTTTCCTGCAATCACATATAATTTGATTGCTTCAATATTGTCATTTCTATCTTCAAAATGGCTCTGTGCCTAGGCCTCGTCAAGAATAGTAATAATATTGTCACCACTACTGGTGCTTCTTGCCACCAGCAAGAATCCTCTGTATATGAAGCCCTCGACTGAACGCTTGGTTGAACAATAGCCTCGTGATAAGATCACCACCCCCATCAAGTATTCATAGCCTCTTGATACAACCCTCACTAATCCCCATATGCCTAACTTCTCCACCACTGGCATGCATGCTTGTGCTATCTGTACAAGTGCCCATCCTATTGGCATAAATGCTAGTAAGCGTGCAAAAATATGTCCAACTATGAGATCCATTAGAACAAACATCAAGACCAGAATGACAATGACGCCAACAAACAGAGCGAATTTCTGAAGACGAAACATCAGCTGGGAATCCACACTTAACTTCTTTTTGCCCAGAGACACAATCTGCAATAAGTTTCATAAGCCACTAATTGATCAGATAATATAATCAACTACACTCAAGTAGAGAAAATAGTTCTCTTCAGAATGAACTTAAGTTTTTACTAATTACTGACCATCAAGATGACCATAACAGCCATTATGACTAGTAAGGATAGACTATAAACCTGAAGAGAAAATGATAGTCAATTTTCACACCCAATCATAGAAGGGAGAGGGGAAAATGCTTGTAGACTAAGTACTACCTATATAAGATATAGTTTATAATGTAACATGTAATACAAACTATATCTTGTATTAAGGACAAGAGGTAGCATCAGATTTAAGAGTTTGACATTAGAATAAGAAACAAGAATATTAGAAAGCATAATCACAGCTATGCTCTTTTCGCCTCTGGCTACGTTTAGATGATAGACAATTCCGTACTGAAAGATAAAGAATCGCAGGGAAAGAATACACTCCATGGTTTGTCCTAAAATCCCAGTGTAATTCAGGTGCTCCTGTTCTTCATCCCACTATGATTCCCAGCTCTTGCTTGCAGGAGCACTACTATCACCATGACTATTTATCCAATTTGACCAATCATCCCAATCCTCAACTATCTTATGCCACTTGAATCCAGAAGGGTTGAAAAGGAAAGGAGCGAATAAAAATGAACACACTAAAAACCACATTGACAATGTGATGAGGGTGTATGCTACTGAGTCGATAGTTGCGGATCCATAAATCCTATAACATAAAAGCAACATGGCGAGCTCCATTCCCTTTGTAAAGTGACTACTGGAGTACATTATGTTGTTCTCTGCAAACTTCTCATGTCGCACCACAAAACCACGGCCGGTTGCTCTATACTTTGCCCCACCATGCAGGAGAGTGCGACCAAAATAATGCACCTTTGTACCCAGTGAGAAAGTGAAGAAAACAACGGCTAGTTGCAGTTGCATTATTATGAAGTCCCTTAATGCAGTACTGAATCCTCTCTCTAGTCCAATTTCCATGATCATAGGGACAGTCATAATAAGACCTATTTGAACAATGGATTGTGAAGTCATGGCTGCCTCCAGAGCATTATCACCCTTTCTCCTGGCATACTTAACTATGTCGTTCTCAAGTCCACTTAAAGATACGTAAAGTTTGCCATATAGGTATGCATAAACCATGATGACTACCATATGCAAATATGAAAAGGAAAGCTTTAATGCCACTAGACGCAGAAGAGGAGCTAGTAATTAAGAAAAGTATAGGACTAGGACAAATAATATTAGATTAAATAAGAAAAAGATAAGCTATCATTATTGCAATTGTTGCAAAGTTTTTCTATCAGCTAGATCATCCCTTGATTTGAATGAAACATTGTGTAGGTCGGAGATATATCTGACACACACAGCCTGGAGTTCCAAATGATGACAGATTTATTTCCTTTTCCCTTGCTCTGATATGTTTAACCATCTTTTCAGCGAACCATCAACATTGGATTGAATTTCAAATATTAATTAAACTCAATACTCGTAAGTAAAAGAACATGCATGTAACATCACCGTGGATACTGTAGCGATAAAAAAAAAACCATTGAGCATGCATAAAATCCAACAATTGTAAAATAACACGACATCATGAGGAAGAAGTCTAAACGATGCCCCAGACGATAGATATCCCTGCCTAATGTCTGCTCTCCATTACCGCAAGCTACTTTTGCTTCAAAAAGTGAGATTTGATTGAGCCCAACATCTCTACCAACTTGGATATATTCATGATGAGTAATATTGCCGCGTCTGAGTGTTGAGTTGAAACCTAGAGGGAAAAGGCATAAAAGAAGCAAGAAAAAAAATCCGGATAATATGTAATAATGGGAAAAAACATGTATCAAGAATGTTACCAGCAAAAAATCCTCGCTCAGATTGATGCCTCGAGAAGCCTTGCTCATTCTTCCACTTGTAATTGTATGACGGTAAATTATCTGAACTGGCAAAAAATAATTCCTAAAGTTGAAAAGGAAAAAGGAGTAAGAAAGACTAAACTCAAATACATGCCTTGCCCGCAAGCAAAAAGGGAGGCCAATGAATAGTTTTCAGACTTGGATCTGAGGAGTAAGGAACCAACAAAAGATTCATCTCCCAGTAATATATGCAAACATAGTTTAGTTTAGGATTTTAACAGAAGGGATAGATCATGAAAAGAAAAGATGGTATAATAAAGACAATAAATAGAGTTTGGATCTCTAGTCTTTCCTATCACTTATGATATCTTCACGGAAACTGCAAATAATTTCATTCCATAACGGGGCAAATTTGAAAGCTTCGATCCTTCTACTTGCAGAAATCTATACAACATATGGAACTCAAGTAAGTAAAGATGAAATATTAATGACAGCAATTTACTTAGCAACAGAATGTTAGATCCCAAAATATTATTAAAGCAGCCTCAGCAAATTTCTTTCTCTAGGTACCAAACGTGTGTTGAATTCACCAGGCAAAGACTGAAACCTTGACCTCAGCATGTCCAGGGTTCGTATCTGTATAAGCAAAGAGCTCAACATTAAGTCGTTGTTGAAATACTTCAGTTTCATAGGATTCATGAATTTAAGGTTATGAGAAGCCCCAATATAAAAACATTATGTTCTATAACTCCAAAATGAAACTCATGCTTTTCATGAAGTTGTGTACTATTCACATTCATAATTTATAAATACTATGGTTTCCTGTCTATTTTGTTATAGAAAGATAGATTTGGGTAGTTGACATTAGTTATCAATGGTTTTATTTTTTTAATAATAACATAAGGAAACAATTAATGGTCCAGAATTCTAATGTTCGAAACCGGGTACAAAATGAACAAAGCCTATGTATACACAATCCCAAGTTCTCTCCAAGATAGCAAGAAAGGTTGGGTAAAAAAAGGGTAGATGTTTACCTCTCCTAGACCATCAATGGCCCCAATAACAACTCCACACAAAGTTGAGAATATGGCATACCAGATTTGAGTGTCCATGAAATAAACCTAAATTGAACATGCCAATTAAATCGCTCAGGTGCTAACCAAAAGGATGAGAAGATTAACATATCCGAACAAAAACAGGAAACATGGCATACACAACAAAAGTACAAGAGCCCATCGCGCTACCACTGCACCATAGTTGTATTTAGCTGCATATATATATAGGAAGGAAACTATTAAGATACATAACTTTTACATTAAGCAATTTGATACATTCAAATCACGAGAAAGAAAAAGAAAACATATTACCATCAGGGAAAAACTCATGCCCAGAAAATGAATTCGCTGAATACTCATTATTTCCTTTGAGGGTTCGATCAGAGGTTTTATCTATATATGGAAGAGAAAACAGTTAATGGAAAACCCACACTCTTAATCCTTCTCAAGAACACTTCTAGAGTAAACAAGTGCGGCACACAATCGAAATTACCTGCACAAAGAAGCGTACTGAAATTCTTTACCATGCGATAATAATCAATACCTGCAATAAGAATGAGCGAGCCTTGTCATAAGTATGATTTGGGGAGAAAAACATCAAACACATCTTTCTAACTGTATGGTATATATACCAGCAAAGCCAGTAAAAAGAAGGTCCAAAGACGATCGAAGCTGTGGAAAATATGCCAAAACGTCCGAGTCTCAACAAAATTTTATTTTCTCCCAACACCTTCTCTTCCTTGTGTCATGTTGTAAGTCTATTTAAAAAAGTCACCATTATCACACTTGGACTAAGTCACCTTTTCTATGGCTTGTGAAGTTTCTGTGTGATAATGGTGACTTTTTAAAATCGACTTCCAACATGTTTTTCCTTTTAAGTGGCTCACCAAGATTTCCACGAGCTCCACAAACTTCTTACAAACGGAAGGCAAAAAACGCATTATGGAATTTTTAAAAAGAGTCATTCCCTTCGATATTGCTTTCAACTTAAATGATGATGATGGTCATTATCCTGTTTCATCCCAATGAGTTCAGAAGTTCAGGTAATGCTGCGATTTTAATGAAGTTTCTACAGTTTCAATGATACACACACACAGATTATTAGGGGTGAGGAAAAACAAAAGGCTGATAAATAATACTTTTCTTCACCAAGCAAAAATCCTTGGTCATGCAAAAAGTTCTCCCTATTAATTATTATTTAAATTAAATGAAGGTTTGACAAAAATAAATTAGGTTAACTTCAACTCTTAATTTAAAAATAAAGTTTGAAAGTGCATTCTACATCTTTATCCTCAAATTTTTTTCTGCCTTCATGTTCATGTTTTTGTGCTTCAATTCTGAAAATAAAGTTTGGAGTTTGGAAAGTTATTCAGCATCGTTGAAGCTTAGTGCATATACATATATATATATATATACACACACACACACACTTGCCAAAATATATAAAAAATGTTGGACAGCCACTACCTTTTCAATAACTCGATACAGGGGAGTTATGACCTTACGCAAAAATGCTTCATCATCACCACCATCAGGCTTATTATTTTCATCAGTAACAGTACTAACATTTCTGGCAAAAAAAGATGTTACTGCTCAGTACTCACTGAAAATATCAGCTTCAAGGAGTCCTAATTTTTAGCTCATTTTTTTTTATTGTTTCTCAAGTTATATTCTTAAGAGATGCCTATGTTAACTGGAACCAGTCATTTTTATGCCTACTTATTTTTCTTATGCTGTTATCTTCAAACTCTACAAGGATTAGTTAGATGCTTCAAGTTAATTACGTTCCTGTTTATTATTATTCTCCCTCATTGATATTGATTTATGTTGCACTTTTTAGACTTGGGGATTGACAAGTCCACATTCGTTAAGCCTAAAACGTTTCATCTTACTGTACTCATGCTGAAATTGTGGAACAAGGATCGAGTTAAGAAAGCTACTGAAGTTTTACAGGCAAGTTAAAGCCCATTGCAATTTAAAAGCTTAACCTGTTGAGTGAAGGCTTATGTATAGTGTTTTATTATAATCTCTACAAAATATAATATGTCTGGTAAATTCTTCTTTGTCTGTAATTACCTTTATCATGGTCGATTATATATATATATATTGATATTTGAATCCATATCGGTTAGGATTGTTTTTGCTTTTTCCTGTTTCTCATGCTTTCCTCTTCAGTTTTACAATCTTTTAATCCCAATAGAGTGTTTTTTCAATTTCAATTGTCTATAAGGTTTCTGCGGTTTTCTAAAATTATGAATCCATACTTTAATGATGGCCATTGAACTGGGAAGTTTTTCGTAACCTCTTCTGTAATTATGTCTCCTCTTTATTATCTGTTATAAAAAAAAAAAAATTGAATAACAAATATGTGTTTGTAAAATTGCGTAAAAAAATTTAACTTGTCACCTATTAAAAACATGTAAAATTGCGTCGTAAAATTTTAGTATGTGTTTGTAATTTCACTATTTTCATCTTACTATACAGAGATATGACCTTTTTTTATGCACTTTTGTCTCCAATTAGATTCAGGTTTTACTTGAGATTTGCTGCCCTTCTACATTCCTACTTTATTGAACCATCAAGTTTTATCATCTTTTGTAACTAAAAGACTTTGTCCTTGGCTTTTGTTTGTGTTTTGGTTTAGCACTAAAAAATAACCCTTACATGTAAGTGATTTAGGCCCATTTGGAATAGCAGGGTAGAAATAATTTCACATATAATATGTAATCATTCATTTTTTTTTGCTCAAATATGTAATCATTCATTAGTAGTGATGTTTTAATATTCCTTAGGGCCCGTTTGGTACAGGGAACATTTAAGAAGGGAAAGAAACTTATAAGAGGGAAATGAATGGAAGGGAAAATTGAGAGGAAATTAAAAGGTTAAAACTGTTTGGTAGACATGGGAATGAAACTGAAGTTGAAGGAAAATAAAATATTTGGTATGAAGAATTGGGTGTGGGTTAAGTGGGAAGATGAGGCAAAATTCCCATATTGCCCCTAAAAATAAAAAACCCAGAAAAAGAAATTGGACTGAAATTTTTTTTCTTCATCGGACAAAAACGAACCCTAACCAAATCACGGCGTGGTTCAGATGTAAATTGCAATGAGACATCAACGTAATCAAAAGCTGTATAACAATGAAGAAAAACTTCCAATAATGCGTGATATAAACAAATTTGAATGACATGAGAACAAGATTCAAATAAAACAGGGGGCCAAAAAACTGTGAGTAAACGTTCGAACTTTATAATTACGTTCGAACGTAAACACACAACAATGGAATGCAGTTCGAACGGATTACATGACAACAACGTATAATTTGACAGCAGCACAACATCATACCACCAGCCAACATATATAACACAAAACGAACAACCCACAGACACACAGGACATATAGGCAAACAATATTTCATCATACATGTTTCATAATAGGCATCAAAATTTAACGAATCTAAACCAAACAGAACATTTAAAGCAAACATTCATGTGGATTTAAACAGGTACACCTCCTACATAGAAGAAGAAGAAGAACTTTCTGCCGCTGTACAGAAGAAGAAGAAGAAGAAGAAGAAGAATTTTCTTCGTCATTTCCTTCCTCACCAATACGCAACGCGAAGAAGAATTTTCTGCCATTGTACACCCATGGCTTTGTCCTTTCCTTTCTCACCAATACACAACCCACACACCGAATCGATCTTCGTTGCCTACTCGTTCGATTGAAGCTTGCTGTCGTCTGAACCTTGTTTCGTCTACTCCTTCCAGCTCCAACCTCGTCTCTGGTTTATGTTTCGCAGGGGCTTTTAAGTCAAAAAATTTCACTCTCCCGGGAAGTTTTTCAGGATCCCGCCACAAATGGAGGGAGCTGAAATTCCCACGTTTGTGGGAGCTTGGACGAAGGTGGGAAGCTGAGTTCCCAGGAAGTAGACGCGCCAAACAGGTTTCTCGCGTGGGAACTGTATTAAGTTCCCTCCCCCTCCGCTGAATTCTCTGCACCAAACGGGCCCTTAAAGATAAGAAAGATGTATCACTATGGAAGTAAAATATGTTTGAGTAATCTGTGAATTACCATCAACCCGTGCAACGCACGGGGTAGTATAAGCTCATGTATACATATAACTTGACTCTTTACATAGGATTTTCCAGAATTTTCTAACTAAATTTTGAAAATTCGTAACTAATTCTACAAAAATTTAAATGAGGTGCTTCTAAAAACTACGTGTTCCTTAGTATGTCTAATTTCACAGAAAAATAATACCAATATCCATAACACATTATATCATTCCCAGATTTAAAAAACGTAGTCATTATCCAGATAACTTTCCAAAATTATGACCCAACTTCCAAAAATTATATCTCGAGCTACAGACCTCTGTTTAAGATGATCCAAAGCTCGTTTTGAAGATTATTATGTGTACTATTAAAACAAAAAATTTCATGGAAAAAATTGTAGGTTTCCCATTCCAAAATGGGACCCGAAACTGATCACTGTTTCTGGAACACAAAATTCGTCCAGATTTTCAGTTAAACTTCGGAAAATCATATCTCCCTTTCTACACGTCTGATTTAGGTGTGCTTTGGCACATTTCAAATATTAAGATGTATAATATATCCTGACAAAATTTCATTGAAAAACTAAAACGTTTATTATTTCAAAATCAAGCCCGAAAATTACTGTTCACTTCGTTTTCCAGTTTTTAGTGTCTGACTTTGAAAAATCATAACTCCCAATCTACAGGTCCGTTTTGGCTGTTATTATGCTCGTTTTAAACCTTATTGATTCTAATATTTAGTATAAAAATTTCAAGAAAAAAAAATCAAAGGTTTGACATTTAAAAATCAAGCCTGAAACCGATCTACTCTCTGGAAATGCAGAAACATTCCAGGTTTTTTGGCTGAACTTTGAAAAATTATTTCTCTCATTCTACATGTCCGTTTTGGCTATTCTTTAGCTAGTTTTAAACCTTATTGTGTTTACTATCTTCCATAAAAATTTCGTGCAAAAAATCAATTTTTTTTTGTAGAAACAAACCAGCACAAGATGCTCTGTTCACAGCCCGAAAAGCAGAGCAGACTCACGTTTTTATTCTAACTAAACCACTTGCACCTAATTAAAGCCACGAAAATAGGAAGGATAAGGCTTATAGAATTCACCTTAGTTGACACTTAGGCCTGCACACAATGATCAACTCCTCTTTTCCTTCACTCCCCTCCTAAAGTTCAGCTTCTCTCTTTCTCACTTTCACGTTTCAGCTTCTTTTTTGTTTCTTGGGTGCTCTGGTATGATGATATAAGGAGGAAGGGAAGTGGTGTGCTGCTCGAGAAGCATGGTAGTCTGTTCTTCCGTGAACAGAAGCATGGTAGTCTGTTCTTCCGTGAACAGAAGCATGACTGTTGCATGTACAGTGAAAAGCCAAAAGTGAGTCTGGGAGTATGGCGCTGCCATATTGGTGATACTGATACATATATTCTTTTTTCTTCCCTGCTGTGTTTCGGCGAGAGGACAGAGCATATGGGCCAATGAATATTGAATGGGTGTGGTTATATGGGGTTATATACATTGTTACGTGTTGGGCTGAGATGATATATGGACAGATGAGTTTTTGAGCCGAAGAGATTAAATGGATATAAGGCCCAAATGGTTCTGCACGTATGGTCTGAGTTGAAGTATTTTAGGATCTGGAAAAAAATATCTTAAACTATACTTTTAATAGCAGTCAGTACCTAGCCAATGTGAGTTGGCATAGATGGTAAGGGATCCAGGACTAGGCCCTTGGGTCGTGGGTTCGATCCCCTCTGCCGTCGTTGGGACTCCTTTGGTAGGCGATCTCGTAAGTCCCCAGTAAGTGCTCATAGAGCCCGGGGCCGTGCCCTGGCTTTGGTGGGGGACTGATGTCGAACCCCTCCAAAACTTTTTCATATCAAAAAAAAAAAAAAAAGCAGTCAGTACCTGAATTATTTTTTCAAGAGCCTAAAATAATTTTTTTTGGATCATAAATTATTTTTTCAATCTCAGTTAGTATCATGAAATATCTTTTTAGTACCATTCAGAATCAAAAATTTGATTCTCAGTCAGTGGACCTGGCTTTGCAAAGGACCAAAGTCAGGTCCTAAAATAATTTTTTGAGATCATGGATTCTTTTTTCAGTATAAATCAGTATCATGAAGTATCCTTTTAATACCAAACAGTACCTTGAAATATTTTTTCAATATCCTAAAATAATTTTTCAAGATCATAAATTATTTTTTCAGTACTGGTCAGTATCCTGAAGTATCTTTTTAGTACTAGTCAATATCCTAAATTTTCTTTTCAAAGGACCTGAATTTTTTTTTTTAAAGACCAGGGGTGGTCTGCTGCATCAAAACGGCAACGTCTTGATGCAGCGGACCTGGCTTTGCAAAGGACCAAAGCCAGGTCCTATTTGATCCTCTATAAAACTCATATTTGCAAGTAAGTCCTTTACTCAATTAATTGCAAATATTACATACATGTTATTCCAACCTTCTGGTCCAAAAATTTGGGATGTTACACTGTGGACCTCCAGAGATGTTGATTCAACACCGGATCTATGATAGTTTATCTCTTGAGACGAAGTAGGGCTTTCACCGACAAGCGAAGACGTGCTGTGACCTATGACTCACCGGATCTCCAAAGACGCTAATTCACATCGGATCTGTGAGGGATATTTTTGAAAGGGATTGGGGTTAGTGTAATTGGGTAGGGTCCGGAGGTGAGGGCGTGAGGCCTTCTAGCTGTGTCCGAGTAAAATTATAAGGGAAAAAAAAACGCATATACATTATACGACGCTGTTTTAGTATATATTCGGTTATAACCAAATCAATTTTACATAAATCATTCTGAAAATCGAAAATAAGACTACTTTAAAAACTTAAAAAAAACGAAAACCGATAGGCTTCGGTTCGGTTTTCGATTTCGATTTTGATTTGCTCACCCCTACCTCTAAGAGTGAGAGAGAATCTTCAACAGGAACTGTCAAGAAATAGGAAACACCAAAGCGGCTATCTCTTTATCTAGCATATTATCTGAACGCTCATTTTAATTCGGGAAGCAATTGACTGGTGCTTTGCTTCTCCGCGTTGAGAAAATAGAAACGGTGCTACTCTACATTTGTCGTGAAACTACACCCGTTGGATTGGGAACTCCTGAAAATGGTTTTTTTTTTTGGAACTAGGGTAATTTCACGAACAAACTTTTCTCCTAGAGATGGCTGGCACAAATAATTTTTTTTTAGAAATACAGGCAAGCAAAAGCTTGAAAGATGAAGAAGGGATTAGACCATGATAGTCTAGCCCTTAATACAACAGACTAGGAAGAAAGCTAACAAAGACAGATCAATTGGTCCCTCAAAAACATATCCAGACATCCTCTGGGAACAGATTGAACTAGAACCACGCTAGCATCAACGGGAGTGTCATGACCAAGCTTGGCCATATAATCAGCACATGAGATGTTGCATCTTGAAGTGTAGTGGATCTCGACATCCCAATCCCTGAAAAGAAGATCTCTAGTCTCCCCAATAATGTCTCTAAGAGGGTGGTCCATAGGAGAGTCCCTCATGAGGATGTTGACAGCATCCATAGAGTTCGAATATAGAACGATTTTCTGGTAGCCCATCTGACGCCCTATCTACAAACCCAACATGATAGCCTGAATCTCAGCTTCCACCACCGTTTGAAAGCCAAGGGACTTATGAAATCCCATCAACCAATGACTATGAGAATCCCTTATCACCCCTCCGCAAGCTGCTTGGTACTGGGAGCGCACAGAGCCGTCCACATCAATACGTACCGCATTCGTAGGAGGTGGAGTCCAGGTCTTCTCCTCATTCTTGCCAAGTTGAAAAATTTGGTGGGTTAAGGTTTGATTAGTTGTACTTTCCATGAGCAGATAATTACAAGTGTGAAGCATCTCCCTGGTATTCGTATTTTAGCCTTGGAAAAGAAATTTGTATCTGGTCGTCCAAAGAATCCAGCACACCAAGCCAAAGATTTGAGACCAAGAGAAATTCTTATATCGTCCTTTTCCGGGATTATGATTGGTGTTCCAGTTGAGCTAAACCTGCAAATTACATGTGAAAAACTGAGAAAAGTAGTTAGGCATTAATAATTGCTTCCACAAGTTTTTAGCCCTCTCTGTAACATCCCCGTTTTCCAAAAGCAGTATAAAATTTTTTCATCAGAGTAGAGCATCGGAGTAAGAGTGTAACTGATATATTTATTCAAAGTGCCCACCGGCTAATTACAGAAGCGGTTCAACAACCGAGAGTTTTCAAAAAGTAAAGGACAATGACGGAAAGTCTTCAGCCGGATCCTTGAACCTGCTGCTTCCCTCTCTCCTCGGTCCTTGGTCCTCCCGACCCTGATGCTATGTTAAGAGCTGAGATCCGCACCGGATCTCAGGTAACGGTTAACCTCATATTTACATACACAACATATGCATTACAGAAAATCATACAGCAACCAAGCATATCCCAACAGCACATAACCCCTAGTACATGTGTCACACCTAGCTATCGTGTCACACCTAGCAACCGTTTCACACCTAGCATTTCACACCTAGCAAACGTATCCCAATACCCAGCAAGCATTACAACAGTACATGAACATAACACAGAGCTAACAACTTCCTCACTTAAGCATACCATACATATAGCACATACACGCATACAATAAAAATCAAATTAGTGTTACAGTACGCGAACGTACATACTTCCGTAAACCAAACATAATGGCTAGGTAAGTGTCTATCATGGGGGCCTCACCGAGTTTACGGCGACTTAATGGCTTACCTACATAGACTAGCCTTTCCTTCGGCACCAAACTGTTCTAACATATTTTCATTCAATAAACATACCATAACAATACACATAGCACATATATGCATACCATAAACATAAGAGTTAATGTTACAGTACGCGGACGTACCTTCGTTGTGAAATCGTATTTACGCTTCAGATACGGCACGACAAGAGGCGAACGTAATCAGGGATATCCTATCAACATAACAACGTACTTGTTAAGGATCTATCATTACGACGGACATTTTTAGTCAAAATGACCATTTTACCCCTGACCCCCCTAATCGGCGGAATTTCGCCAGCACTTCGTTACTTTGACTCTAATCTTCCAAAATTTCAACATAAGTCCTACTCCAACATAATTTTTGAAATATAAATCATATTAATTAATGATTTACATCATAACAGGCACTTTAGATAAAAATTACCATTTTGCCCCTGATGCCCCTAATCGGCGGAATTTCGCCAGAGCTTCGCTATTTTAACTCTAATCTTCCAAAATTTTGCCAGAACTTCGACCCCACCAAGATTTTCGAAATAATGACTAAAATACCCCTAACATATGATATCTAATCATAATTGGAAGATTAAAGACTAATATAGCATTTCTACTCTAACTACCGAAAGAACTACGAAAGCTTAAGACTAAGTACCGAAGAACTTACCCGTTGAAGAACTTTACTACAACTTTCTCCAGAGCTCCTCTCTCTAATTTCTCTCTAAAATTGCTCTTGCAATTTGGTGTGAGGAAACAAGTGAAGGCTAATGCCTATTTATAGAAAAATTCTAGGACCCATTTGGAATAACAATTTTCCCTTTCTCAAATCTTGGCCATTGGATATAAATCACTTTTTGAAGGCTTCATCCACTCCTTACACTTCTTGTGCCGACCTCCCATGCTCCCTTTTCAACAAAAAGATGTCATTAAAGTGACATCATCTCTTGCTTTTTCACTTAATATATCACAAAACATCCACTTGCATTCTTTCACATTTATTCAACACCTTTTCTCTCTCTTTCCTCTTCAAACTTTTCGCATGGCAAGGCATCTTTTTGACAAAAAGATGTTGCCTCCCACTTGCTAATATCCCATGTGCATGAGCTCTTATTGGTTGTTGCAACTTTTACTTTTTCAACATCTTTTTCTTTCTAAATATCATGATATGTTTTAAATCATTAAACCTCCTTCAACCACATACACTTTTCGAAATGCATGGCTCATTGTTAGCCAAAGAATATGCTTTATTCATTTTGCAAAATATCCCATAACTTTATGTTCCCATTGGCCAATATATTTGTTTGACTTTTCTACACATTTCTACTAATTTTCCCTCTTCATTTCCCTTTCTAACTTTCGAAATATATGGCCTTATTTTTGACAAAAGATGTTACTTTAATATATCATATATTAGTTACCAAGAAATTCCCTTATTGGTCCAATCTTTAATTAAGGTTTCACCTAATTTACTTCCTTTGTTCATCTCTAAACAATTTGTGATTAATTACTTATTTAATCCTTTGATAATCTTCTTAATTGATATTAATCATTATTTCACACACTTTTCACTGACATTGGTATTTTATGCTTTACATAAAATATTAAAAATCGCGGGATCAATAATGATCCCGGAATATTTTTTTTTTAATTTTTCTCTCACTATTTTCCAAGGAAATAAATCCCAAAAAGTGTCTAAATTAGAGACAATATACTCTCTAATTTTTAATAATTATTTTATTGCCTCTAAAGATTTTTCACAATTTTCCTAAGTTATTTATGTCCTACAATGGCATTTTCGTCATTTTGGCACTCAAATTTTCAAGAGATTTTTCCCTACAAATTTGACACCACACATTCACCTATTTTCAATAGATATTATTTACTCAATATGATACTTATCATAAGTGTGATTTTCAGGGTATTACACTCTCGCAGTCTCTGATTACATGAATCACACTTTCTTCATTGTTACAGTGGAAAGGGCAAAGATTTTCATTCGTGAGGCCTCTTCTAGCTCTGAGCGAGTTAGTGACAAGTCTTTCGTGACCGACTTGCCACATGAAAAATTTAACTTTCTCCAGAAGCTGCCATTTCCACATTAGGGTCCAGAAGTTGTTGGTACCCGTCTGACCTTGCTCAGAGAGATAACGATAGGCCGATTTAACAGAGAAGCATCCATCTTTAGCACCCGCCAAGTGAAACAATCCGGGAAACTATTAGAAGGGGGCGCATTTTAGAGATTGAATTTATGATTGAATAAGGCAAAATACCCCGCCAACTATTAGTGTTCCATCTTCCGTTGGTCAGGATGTGGTCTCTTACCGTCTCATCAACATTAACCAACAATGGGTCCTGAGCGAAGGATATAAGAGGATGGTCAAGAGGGAGCTAGAGATCTTGCCAAAATTTGGTTTCAGTCCCATTGTTAACTTTTCTTCCAATTGCAGCGATAAATTTGTCCCAGACTTCAGTAATCGATTTCCAGACAGAGGAGGAGTTCTTCTTCTTGGATACCTTAGGCATAAAAAAGTGAGCACAAATAAATTTTAGAATGGGTAACATTACCAACAATTAATTTAAAAATAGTGCAAATTCCCCCAAAAAAACCGTTAATCTCACCAAAATTGGTTAGTATTTTCTTCTCTTATAATTCAACGGATGTCTGGTCAAATTTAACGGTTTTGGTGAATGTACACCCTTTTAATTTGTTTATTGGTAATTTTGCCTATGTAAAAACTTATTTGTGTCAAACACTCCTCAGATAAAACTTTGTTCATAAAATTGCACCTTAACCCCTTTAATAGTGTTTAAGTTTTTTAGAAGTATTTTTACAGAGGCAAATATGTTAGAAGGATTTTTTCTCGACTTGCACATAAATAAATTATTTAAAAAAAAAAAAACTTTTTAGGATCTTCCCAAACAAGCAAGATGAGCAACTCGAGTAATTTTTTAACAACATTTTTTTTCCAGCAATTTTTTGACAATATTTACTAAACCCAACAAGACAAACTACCCCTGCATTGCACCAATATGAGTATACTAAATTAGAAAGTACTCGCCTTTACGGGATCGTTGTGCTTACGAGGCTTTGGGATTAAATTCCCCCATTTTGTAATGTTGTGTTCTTAATGCTAATCCTTTCAGTATCAAAAAAAAAAAAACAAAACAAAGAAACAAAGAAAATAAAGTACAATAATGTCAAAAAAAAAAGTACAAAGCCAGGATAATAAAATGACACACTTATATCAAAGTCAAAAAGAACACGAGAAAATCAAAACCGATATGTGTCTACATATTAACATCAATAGACCGAATGACAATTCATTTCATATGAAGATTTTGAAACAATTCTCTGTACACTACATTTGCCGTCCGATTCATACACTTCTTTTAGTCATTCAATATCAGCAATTGCAAATCATTGGAACTCTTTATCCTTGATAGTGCCACATATAATTACTCATGTGAGAAAATTGGACTTAAAAGATACAGTCCCACATTGAATATAATATTGATTGTTCTTAGCTTTTTTTTTTTTTTTTTTGCTATAATTGTTCTTAGCTTTTGTTTATTGTCTTGAATGGAGATACTTGGTGAAAACATCAATACACTTTGCGCTAAAGAAGGGACTTTCTTGTTAGTCCAAATCTGTAGAGAAAAATCAGAGGAATGGAAAGAGGAGGATAAGATCCACTATCAACTACATCTCCATCTCCATCAGAAGAGGAAAGCGTTGAATTCCGTCATCGAAGATTCTTCACCAGATTCGCCATACCATAGAAGAATCTTGATTCACCAGTTTCGTAACCGAAGATTCTTCACGCGTTCGAACTCTGTTGCCGACCACGCCTCTGTTCTCGCCGCCGATCACACTTGGAGGTAACTCCACCACAACTCCACAGTTTATCGAAGTCCGTCTCGACATCAAGGGTCCCTACTCTCAATTTGCTTCTCTTCTGGATTTGCCTCTGATAAAGTAATGTTCTTTAATTTGAGGTTAAGGTGTAAATTGTTCAAAGCAGTGTTACATTAAAAACACTGGGTATAAAAATGTTTTGAAGGGAGTAAAAATACTAATAAATAATTAAAATGGAGTAAAAATACTAATGAATAATTTAAAACTTCGGTGAATAGATTAAAATGGTGATTGTGCTACTTTTAAAAGTCTTAAATTTTTCATTGGTATTTGGTATTTTGTTCCCTTCAAAACATTTCTATACCCAGTGCTATTAAGTTCAAAGTTCTATAGCTAACGGAATATGTGACTTTTACGATGATTCTAAAAACTCATGGTCACTTTTACCCTAAAAAACATTTCATATAAGACGCAATTTCAGAAAAAATACATGTGTATTTTTACCACTTCACTCTTAAAAAATGACCATTTATTTGCTATATTAAAAGAGGACTTGCTGTGTAGACAGGAATCGCATGACCCCAACCTTCCATTCGGATAAATCATAAGCAATATCAAAAATGGCTCATATTATCTTTTTATTGGGAAAAAGAATCTAAAGTTTTAGGAGTCTTTACAGTATGTTTTATCACAATCTACGCTGAATACACAGTGGCAGTTACCTTAAGCTTACTTAAAAATTAGTTGGTCATTCTCTTGATTAAAGATTTTATTGATGCAAAACGATATATAACGAAATAAACTGCAAGATAGATTTATTAGTGGAATAAATTCAACCCACAAATATTGATAGTTCCATGTAAGCATGAAGCCGATATTAGTGTTCTCAGTTGTAATGAAAGACCAAATGTTATCAACTTATCATGGTGGACGAATCATTGTAAAATATGAGACTGGAAAATACGTCGGAAAATAAGACTAACAGATTTTCATTTCGTTCATTTTACAACTTTGAAGCCACATACTTAAATAAATACAAGGACTGTTGAAAAGGAAATAAATTGGTCAGCTGCGCATCACAACTCCAGATGAGAAGAACCCCCTTTACTCATTCTTTTGGATGAGTAGGGAAATTGCTTCCAATTATTAATCGTATTCTACATGCCAATCCAATCTAGATTTAATAACACTAGTGGACAGCTCAACACCTGTCTACGATTTACAAGTTGAAATAAGTACCAACAAAAATATTATTGGGAGGTCCATAATCGAAATTTGCCGAGTCTCACAAAATAACTAAGTTCAATATAAATTTGCAGTATAGGGAACCTAGGTCGTTTCTCAAAGGAATTCATAGCGGGTCCAATTTCAACAGTAAAACAGTGAAACATTAAATAATTGGGGGGAGTTTTCAATGTGCAATAAAATGAAAGCAAGAACTAAGACAATAAAGGAAAACGAAGCTAATCATAGTAAAATGACCAACCCAAAATCAGGAATTTCATAACCTTCATTGGACTAAAATAATACAACCGAACTCGTGATCGATTCTGGACAAACCAAAATCTTTGCGTTTGTCTAGAAATTCCCTCAACTAAACGATCGTCCAGAATTTATTTGAATCAACGGCGTGTCACTGTGTGATTGCACAATAATCACTTCAACCCAACTCGAACTACGTCCTTGGGATATATTGATCTGGGTTTTTGATTAAACCCAATCCGAATCCAAAAATCAAATCCGATCAAAGAAGGCAGAAATGAGTGAAAAGGTTATCAATTAAGTGCGAGTCCTCTGAAATGCGGAATCCCTAATCCATGGGTTGATCAAAAAGACCTTAGCCAAGCATGATTGGGCACAAAAGTGAAAAACAAATGAAGAACGCAAAGAACATGTTCAGAGAAAATGAAAATTTTATGTTTAATATGAAAAACTACAAAAACGTAATGTCTAATATGTTTGTAGCCACCCTCTGACCTAACCTAAAATGACAAAACGAAATGAGGCTCCACAAGTCAGGCCAAAATGGAAATAAAAATAGTCTTTTTTTTTTATACAAAAAATGGTGGCAAGTGTGCAACCACTCCGGGTTCTGCAATGGCAAGGACGACCCTCCCAACAGTGGTAGCTCCATACAAGACGGATTACGAGTGATTTTACAGCAGCTCGAATCCTAGACCTCTTTAGGGAATCCAGCGCCACATTCCGCTGGACCAACCACATGTTTCTGGCCACATGTAATAAAAAATAGTCTTTTAATTACATAATTTCTGGCCCCATAAAAATCCAAAAAAACATGTCTGACTTTGGCTCTAATTTCGACTGTCCTCTTGTCTGAATTTGCCTTTCAAATCTTCATAACAATTGTAACTCTTGGAGTCATCTAAAATATGAATCAAGATGAGGCTAATCAAATATTTGGTTCAAGAGTTATAGTGAAAATAGTGAAGTTCTGTAAAATTGTAATTTTATTATAAAAACGAATTAAATATAATGAAAAGCCCAAAGCCCAAAATAGCAAAAAGCTCATTATTTATTAACAAAACAGTTAAAATATACTTTTAGTCCTACACGAGGTTTACTTTTGATCCCTTAACTTTATAAAACATACTTTTAACCCTATAATTCTAACACTGTTAATTTTGCTAACAGAAAATGTTAACTCAAATGATAACCGTCTGTGTAATTAAATACTATTAAGCTTAAATTTAAAATATGGGTAAATTAAAGAATTTATATAATTTTTGTAATTGATTTGATATTGCTTAAATATTATCATTTTTATCTTCAAAATGGCTCTTTGCCTGGGCCTCTTCAACAATAATAATATTGTCACTACTACTGGTGCTTCTTGCCACCAGCAAGAATTCTTTGTATATGAAGCCCTTGGCTGAATGCTTGGTTGAACAAAACCTTTGTTTTGATCTTTAATACAAATGGGAACCAAGCCAATATGGCCAATAGTGTAAAGATTACCACCCCCATCAAGTATTCATCGCCCCTTGATATAACCCTCACTAATCCCTATATGCCTACCCTCTTCCCCACTGGCTTGCGTGCTTGTGCTATTTGTACCTTGTACAAATAGCACAAGCACGCAAGCCAGTGGGGGAGAGGGTAGGCATGTGGGGATTAGTGAGGGTTGTATAGAGAGGCGATGAATACTTAATGGGAGTCATGATCTTTGCACCATTGGCCATATTTAAGCTTGCAAAGATATCTCCAACTGAGATCCATCAGAACAAATATCAAGACTAGAATGACAATGACGCCAACATCAGCTGGGAATCCACGCTTAACTTCTTTTTGCCCAAAGACACAATCTGCAATAAATTTCATATGCCACCAATTGATCAAATAATATAATCAACTACGCTCAACTAGAGAAAATAGTTCTCGACAGAATGAACTTAAGCTTTTATGAATTACCGACCATCAAGATGACCGTAACAGCCACTGTGACTAGCCAGGATAGACCATAAACCTGAAGAGAAAAAGACAATCAATTTTCAGAGTCATAGAAGGGAGAGGGGAAAATATGTAATGATGGGAAAAAACATGAAGAATGTTACCAGTAAAAATATCCTTGCCAAGATTGATGCCTCAAGAAGCCTTCCTCATTCCTCCACGTGTAATGTGGAAAATTCTATCAAAAACATCCGGGTGACCATAGTGGAACCGAACCCTAAAATTGAACAAAACCCATTATAAGCCAGAAAACGTGTTTCTAATGATAAGTAGTCATCTTTTAGTGAAGTGCATGCTAGGATTCATAATTTGTTATGAAAGAGGAGAATAAAAGAACTTGATTATAAATCACTCATACAATTAAATGGATAAGAAAAAATTACTTCAGGTGTCTTGCAAGAACTCTTAGAACCAATTGTGACAAAACTTGTTTCTTGATTTGACATAAACCAAGCCAAGGAGAAGACACTGTAACAAATGATTATTATGAATATTTAAGATATTGTCCAAACAAGAGAATGTACTCACTCTTTATATATGTAGTAGAAAATTCATCAAACCTGTCAGTAAATAAATGTTCGTGGACACCAAGTATTGTAGGTTGGAGCACCCCATGATCCTCATTAAATTCTTCAAGGTTACGCATTTTCAAAGCTTCCTCCAAGTAGTTATCCTAGAAAATATTGTCGATGAGTACACCATCTAAGTAGGCCATATAACTATTATCTACTTGTTACTACAGTATCAAATTCATAACAATTTACCTGGTTCATGTCAATAGCTTGAAGAGCTTCCCCTCTAGTAAAAATGATGGCATCATTCTGATTTTCTGGTTTCCCTTCTCCCAACTTAGCAAGCCCCAGAAGTTTTATTTCATATATTTCCTTCAAAGATAAAAGCAATTGATTCAGAGGCAAATATGCCAGTTAGGGTTTTCAATCCAACGTCTGGGATTGGAAAAAGGAAGAGAACAGTTGCTAGTAAATTGGGAAGCATATGTAATGCAATTGCCAGGATATACAATGTTGGAATGCTGCTCTTTATTTTATCGAAAATGGAAAGCCACTTCTTAATACTTTGTTGGAGATCGTCAACGGTATTCACGTAGAAGACTGGAAGAATGATACCCCATGCAAGACTAACAATGATTTTAAGAATATTTCTCAGCACGTCATTGAATCTCCATCGTTGATGACCTGGAAAGTTCAGGATCAAGTCCAAGATTCCTGGGGTCTATATAAAAAGGAATGGAAAAACTATGTTAAATTTGTGTGAACAAAGACCAAAAACATCTACAGGAATGCAGAAAAAAATTTGAGGATAAAGATGTAGAATCCACTTCCAAACTTTATTTTTAAATTAAGAGTTGAAGTTAACAGAACTTTTTAGCGTATTTTAAATTCAAATAAGATGTTTAGATTGTTTTATCATACTATCTCTTGTCCTTAATATAAAAGTCAGTTGATTTTTATTGGAGAAATTAAGGAAGCTTAATAAATTAGTTAATTATAACATATGATGTATAGACAAGCAAATTATTTAGGAAGAAAACCATAAACATACATACTTTAATATAACTTTTTTAGCTTCCTTAAACTTTTCATAAAAAATCAAATAGCTCTTATATTTATGACCGAAGATATTAATAATCTCAAGCAAAACATGAATTTTTTTGTTATAAATCTTGTGAAGTTTTGGCTGCTTATACAATGACTTCAAAGAATTTCAATCACACGGTAAGCTCAAAAACAAATGATCTGATTGTAACATTATAAGAGCCATTTAAATGAAAGTATATATCATACTTTGCAGGAAACGCAGTAATGAATATACTTGATAGATCGTACAAGACATCTTTCTTAAAGATATCCGCCACTCAAATTCTTTGTCATACAGTAATAATCAATACCTGCAATAAGAATGTGCAAGCCTAGTCATAAGTATGATTTGGGGAGAGAAACATCAAACACATCCTTCTAATTGAATAGTATATATACTTGCAAAACAAGTAAATAGAAGGTTCAAAGACAATTGAAGCTATGGAAAATATGTCCAAACATCCAGGTGTCAACAAAATTTTATGTTCCAATACTTTTAGAATTTAATTTTCTCTTAACACCTTTTCTTCTCTATGTCATGTTGGAAGTCAATTTAAAAGTCACCATTAACACGCATGGGCCATCTAAGAGAAAAGTAATCCAATGACTTGCAGCAAAATGCTAATAAAAATGAATGTTTAATGAACTGATGAACCCATAACACTAAGTAGTTGTCCACCATGTGAAGATCTGAAGCCAAACAAACCAAAAATACTCATTTAGATCATCATAGTTGCACCAAGTTGTGTCAAAAGCTGTTTTGTTTTCGCTCTTCTCGGCTTCCTGGAAATTTATTCAGCATCGTTGAAACTCAACGCATATATGTATGTGTGTTAGTGTGCATGCGCGCGCTAAGTTTTATAGGTTCATCAGTTCATTAAACAATCGTTTTTCTTGACATTCTGCTGTAGGTCATCGGATTGCCATTCTCTTGGATAGCCCATACGTGCTAATGGTAACTTATTTAAATAGACTTCCAACATGCCACTAGGAAGAAAAGGTGCTCAGAAAAAATCAAATTCTAGAACCACTAGAAAATCAAATTTTGTTGAAACCTGAAAGTTTGGGCATATTTTCCATAGCTTCGATCGTCTTTGGACCTTCTATTTACTGGCTTTGCAAGTATATATACTATTAAGTTAGAAACATGTGTTTGATGTTTCTCTCCCCAAATCATATTACTTATGACAAGGCTCGCATATTCTTATTGTAAATATTGATAATCATCGCATGGTAAAGAATTTCAGTGACTGATATCTTTAAGAAAGATATCTTGTCTGATCTATCAAGTATATTCATTACTGTGGCTATTCTGCGCTTCCTACAAAGAATGATATATACTTTCATTTAAATAACTCTTATAATGCTATTATCGACTCACTTGTTTCATGCCTACCGTTTGATTGAAATTCTCTAAAATCATCATCATATTAGCCGTAGAAACTTCACATAAAAGCACCAGAACTATAACATCAAATTTTATTCGGGTTTATGGCTGAGATTATTACCAACTCTGGTCCTAAATATAAAAGTTAGTTGATTTTTTATGGAAAGTTTAAAGAAGCTAAATAAGTTATATTAAAATATGTCTATCAGGTATATTTATGGGTTTTCTTCAAAATAATTTGCTTGACTTATAAGCTAATATATAATATAATGATTCACAACACGTTATAATTAACTAACTTATCATGCTTCCTTATTTTATCCAATAAAAGTCAATTGACTCTAATATTCAGGAGTAGAGGTACTATAATAAAAGAATCTAAACGTCTTACTGGAATTAAAAATGATCTGAAAAGTTATGTTACCTCCAACTCTTAATTTAAAAATAAAGTTTGGAAGTGGATTCTACATTTATCCTCGAATTATTTTCTGCCTTCATGTTCATGTTTTTGTGCTTCTAAAAAGAAAGTTTAGAGTTTGCGCTGAAACTTAGAGTTCTCTCGCTTAAAGTTTGAAAGTTATTCAGCATCGTCGAAACTTAGCATGCATGCATACATATATATATATGTATATGTAAAAGTACTGGCCAAAGTATATAAAAAATGTTAGAACAGCCCCTACCTTTTCAATAACTCAGTACAGGGGAATTATGATCTTGCACAGAACTTCATCACCACCACCACCATCAGGATTAATATTTTCATCAGTAACAGTACTGAGTACTGACATTTCTGGTAAATAAACCATTGAGCTCATATGCCATCTAAAGTAATTATCGAATATTGTTAGCACATTTTGAAAAATTTCAATAAATTAAGTAAAATTTTGGTAAGACATTGTGGGCTGGCATAAGAAAATTAGAAGTTTAAGGAAGTTTGTACTTACCTTGTGGAATATATAGCAGAGACATCTGGCATGATGCGAACATTAGCTGCTTCACCCCAAATGCGAAGATAAAGACCCATGCAAAGCAACTTCTTCTGCTGTATCTCATGTTGTTGACCTTGAGGAAGTCTGGAAAAAAAAAACATGTGATACACAAGTCAATTTGGGCACCAAAAGATTTTACTTGTTCTTGAAATATTCATGACAACCAAAAGTGCAAAACGCATCAGAAATTAAGCCAAATGTCACAAATGTTCGTTGATGCTGGCATGCTTATATATATCTCACCGTAAACGATGTTCTCATCCCAAAAATTTGCATCAGTTATTGTAGTTCTCAAAGAGATCTTTCATCTGAGCATCAACTGCTCGATCGTCAAGCTGCATTTTACCAAAAACAGATTTTAATACATGGGGGAAAAAGGCAGGGCTACTCAGTTAACTAGAGAAAGCAAAATTAACTTAGCATTCCCTCTTTCTGCTTTAGCTCTGTCTTATTTTAGATTTAATCTAAAATGCTTTCACCAAATAGGAGTAACTAAAGGTTTACGTGCCTCGTTGAGTCGCTCAGGTTCGGGAACCAGACTTGTATGGTTAGCAAGAAGCAGAATCAAATGCTCCCTCTGATTCCTGACGTTGCCCCTCTGTGTCCAAATAAACCAAAATGCATTAATAATATGGCGAGGCTACATAAAAAGATTCAGGTATGCATAAATTTTTGTACTGTCTCCCTTGAAGCGGATTACATACCTGGAACCCAAACATGACTCTAAGCCAATCAAGCAGGTCTAAATCTCCAGCTTTCTGCCTTTGTTGCTCGAATGAGTTGGGCCAGTTGAAGCCACGAGTGTTCCCTAGTGCCGAAACAGCTGCCTTGATCTAATATATGGGAAAAGCCAAAGGATTCAATACAGTGCCAAATGAAAGTATAGTATGCAGAAGGGATATCCAACATGGATTCTGGACAAGGATTACCTCGTCAAGCTGCATAATAGGCTGAGAAGCCCATGAAGAATCCAGGGGAAGAACGTTATAAGGTGCATAATATTCTGCCCTTTCCTGGACATCTCTAGCAGCCGCGATAATCTGCTTACACAAAATTTAGAGCCGTTAGTAAAATACACGCATTCCCGATAAAACAAATACGAATTATGTGAATCGTGATTTACCTCAGGAACTACTTCCTCTACCTTCTCGGTTTTATTTTCGTAAAGAACTCCGGCGGTCTGGCAAGCCCTAGCGAGCTGTGCTCTGCCAAAAAAGGAGCGAACAAACTTTATTTAAGAAAAACTTCTACAATGAGAACCAGAGAAGATATTCAAACTTCAAAGTGAAATCCATTGAAAAAGCATTGGGAATGAAAGCGCTTAGAAAAGCATTGGGAACGAAAGAGCTGAAAAGATATGTCTGAGCCGTGCTTTTGGACAATATAATGTGCCTGTTTGGGGAAGGCGTTAACACCTTAAAAGCTCGGTGCATTTGAAAAACAGCTCGGTAGCGGAGAAAATTTCATTTTGGAGTGTTTGGGTTGGCGGTGCGTTCCACTGGGCTTATCGGAAAAGCGGCGTTTGAGGAAAAGCACCAACTGGAGCGTTGGAGCGTGAAAGAGAGAGAAACCCGATGGGAGTGAGACAGTAATGGAGGAATGAGGTGAGTCGATGGTGAAGGTGGTGGTATGGTTACCGGCAATGGTGGTTGACGGTGTTGCGATTGACGGAGGGAGTCGACGGTGTGGTGAAGCTCCGTCTGATCTTCGATCATCTCTGCCTCCTAGCTCTCCACCTCGCTGTCTCGGGCTTCTGCAAAGTCGCAGCTTGGAGGTTAACGAAAGTAATGGTGGTGAAAAGAGAAACCGGCGGTGAAGAAGATGGTAACGATGGTGAGTAACGGTGGTCCTCTCAGTTGCGGCGCTCTCTCTGTGAAGCTCTGTCGCCAATGTGTCTCTGAATCTCACTGCTGCTCCATTTCTGGTGGTGGAGGAAGGTCTCTCGCCGGCGACTGTGGTGGAAGAGGAAGTCGCCGGCGAGAGGGATGAAGGGCGAAGGTGCTTTGCTCTTCGTTGGCGGCTACCTCTCCTCTGTTACTTTAACGTTTTCTTTTTCTCAACATGTTCCTTGAGCTACCGTGGTATAAATTTTTGCATTTTTTTTCTGGGGCGTTGCAGCTATCTCCTTTTCATGCTTAAGTCCCTCCCACTATACCCCACAATTAAAGATTCCTTTTTCAAGATAGAATCAGTAGTAGCAAACTTGCAAACAACACAATCAGGCAAAAGTTAATGCAGATCACGGGTGTACAGTAGCCAAATCGGCTACGGAAGTCTACGCGGCAGCCTTTTGCACAGTCAAAGCAAGCCTCCTCGCTGACATTGGCTGCTGCGACGGTGACAGGAGAAGACGATGCTGATGGGAGCTTGGAGAGTGTGGAGCATGCGTGGAATCTGAAGGTGCTGGATGAGTGTGAATCGGGTGGGCCCGAGAAGATTGATTCAATTATGTCTCCCTCTCTTAGCTAGGCCGAAGTAGTGAGCCCATTAACTGTTGGGGCTGGATTTCCTAATCCCCAATCGGTGAGCCCGATTCTTGATGATCCTGGGTGCCTATTTTCTGAAGACAATAACCAGCCATATAGAGTGGGCAAAAAAAAACTCCCTAGTGATGAAGAGCCAAAATTAAATAATATAATTCCCTTTAATGGGCTATCTCCAGTCTCGGCTATCTCTGTTGCTTTGAAAGGAATTTGTATTAAAAGGCCCTACGAGGAAGAACCCGGAGAAGTAGTAAAAAAATTGCAGGAGGCTGACCTTTGAATCCGATGAGGAATCTGTTACGAAGAAAAAAGCAGGGGGGCAAGTACAAAGAGGGCGTAGGAGGAGTTTTCGGTCGGTTAAAAATTATCATGTACAAAAAAAACAAAGAAGTAAAGTTACCTGTTCCTCCCTGACCCGAGGGAATACTTATAGCTGGTTTTTCATCAGTACCAGAAAAATGCTGCCTTCCACTGTCCTCACTATCATTTATAAGTTCTTGCAACTCATTGCAGAGCATCACATCAAGATAAATGATTATTATCTTTTTGGAGGAGAGCTTGATTTTAATATTGGCCAAAAGATAAACGTGATTTAACAATGCTTCAAGTAAACTATTCACCAAGTCGTGCAATAATAAAGTTCACAAAGCTGTTTTCATTTACCCTCACATCACGAGTAATCTCTTCTAAAATGTCTTGCAGCAAGAGCACCACTATATCCCGCTTGGATGGATCTGCCGCTTTCTATAACAAAAAAGAAGAGTGTGTGAAAATTCTAAATAAAATATTTCATCAGAGACAAGAAACCTTTCATGCGACAAGATTTTCCTTTTAAGTGGCTCACCAAGATTTCCATGAGCTCCACGAACTTCTTAAAAGGGGAAGGCAAAACTCCCATTATGAAATTTGTGATATTTGCCTTCAACTTCGTTGATGATGAAGGTTATTATCTTGTTTCATCCCAATGAGTTCAGACGTCCAGGTAATGCTGCGATTTTAATGAAGTTTCTACAGTTTCAGTGATGCAGACACACACAGATGATCAAAGAAGATGAGGAAAAACATAAGGCTGATAAATAATACTCCCTTCGGTCCTAATTATAGGAACACTTTTGTAGTGCAATTTGCACTACAAAAGTGTTCCTATAACTAGGACTGAAGGTAGTACCTTTCTTCACCAAGCAAAAATCCATGGTCATGCAAAATTAAGTTCTCTTTATTAACTACTCCATCCGGTTCTAATTATAGGACATAAATACCAAAATTTGGAAAGACTAAGGAGAAAAATTAAGTTAGTTAATTTTATTGATTTTCCTAAAAACCCTTAGAATTTAAAGTCACATCAACGAAAAATTTGCTGAATTGTAGCTCACGCATGGCTATTTTAAATTTTTTTTTTATATAAAAATTTTAGGAGAGGTGTTGGATTCACCCACAGTTCAAGGGCAGGGCACTATGACTTTGCTCTCCAGGGCATACAGGACTGAGAGTACATATGCCTCCACCTCAGCCTGCGTTTCCACAAGTTCACATAATCTAGGATGCCTCCCCTAGCGCTTTGACCAACTCCAGGATCGAACCCCCTCCCTTTGGTGAGAGTGACCCCTTCACCTTCGCCAGTTGAGCCCAAAGCTATTTTAATGTTTCTTCAGCAAAAGTTCCAAGCCCAGCCTGTTGTTTTCTCCCACTTAACCTGAATACTAGCATTTGTATGCGTACACACTTTTTCTTTCTTTCTTTTTTTTTTCTACGTTTTATCATGCATCCCACTTAAGGTTATGTGAAGCCCCAATATAAAAAAAATCTATAACTCCAAAATGAAACTCATGCTTTTCATAAAGTTGTATGCTTTCACATTCATAATTTATAAGTACTGTGGTTTTTTTTTTTGGTCAAATAAGTACTGTGGTTTACTGTCTATTTTGTTATAGAAAGATTTGGGTAGTTGACATAAGTTATCATTGGTTTTTTTTAATAATAACGCAAGGAAAAGATTAATGGTCCAGCATTCTAATGTTCGCAATAGGGTACTCTAAATTTGAAATAAAGACGAATAGGTTCAAATTGCAGGGCGGGGCTACACAAAATGAGTAAAGCCTGTGTATACACAATCCCAAGTTCTCTCCAAGATAGCAAGAAAGGTTGGGGGAAAAAGGTAGATGTTTACCTCTCCTAGACCATCGAAGGCCCCAACAACAACTCCACACAAAGTTGAGAATATGGCATACCAAATTTGAGTGTCCATGAAATAAACCTATATTGAACATGCCAAATCATTGAGCTGATGACCAAAAGGATGAGAAGATTAACATATCCGAAAAAAAAAAACAGGAAACATGGAATACACACCAAAAGTACAGGAGCCCATAGTGCTACAACCGCACCATAGTTGTATTTAGCTGCATATATAGGAAGGAAATTGTTTAGATAGATAACTTTGAAATTAAGCAATTTGATACATTCAAATCAGGAGAAAGAAAAAGAAAATATATTACCATCAGGGGAAAACTCATGCCAAGCAAAATGAATTCGCCGAATACTCATTATTTCCTTTGTGGGTTCAATCAGAGGTTTTATCTATATATGGAAGAGAAAACGGTTAATGGAAAACCCACACTCTTAAAAGCTTCTCAAGAACATTTCTAGAGGAAACAAGTGCGGCACATAATTGAAATTACCTGCAAAAAGAAGCTTACTAAAAATTTTGAAGCAAGAAGCAGCAACCAGAAAATAGTATACCTGAAAATACCAATGATAATTTAACAATTCTAAGGTAATAAAAACCCAGGAAAGGACCACAGGTTATTTTATCATCATTCACCATAGGGTTCTGCAAAACTCACTTTAGAAGAGCAAATTGACTTTCATGCATTCACATTCCAACGTAGATTCTTCGCTGCGGAGGTGAAAGAATTATTATAAAGATGAAAAGAAAATAATATATAGTTCGAGCTTTCAGATTGCTTAGGAACAGGCCACGGCAAGACTTTCATGGATTCCAGATTGCTTCCACTACACATGCATGTATGATTTTCCCTTTTAATGGTGATTAAAAAAAAAATGAAACAAAATTTACCGTACTGTTACATATTCCCTACCAATTTCTAGTCAGTGCTGCCCACAGATATATTTGCCAGTGATTGAGTTACGTGAAAGCATAATGCAACTGCAACATACCTGTGACCACCACCTGAGAAGTCTAACAATATGCCAATCAAAGTTTTCGATGCAACGCCTGAGCATTGGAAAAAGGAAGAGAACAGCTGCTATTAAATTGGGAAGCATATATAATGCAACTGCCAGGATATACAATGTTGGAATGCTGCTCTTTATTTTATCGAAAAGGAAAGCCTCATCTTAATACTTTGTGGGAGATCGTCAAGGGTATTCACGTGGAAGACTAGAAGAATGATAACCCATGCAAGACTAACAATAATTTTAAGAATATTTCTCAGCAAATCACTGAATCTCCATCGATGATGCCCAGAAAGTTCAGGATCAAGTCCAAGATACTTGGGGTCAATATAAAAAGGAATGGAAAAACTACGTGAACAGAGACCAAAAACATGAACATGAAAGTTGAAAAAAGTTCAAGGATAAAGATGAAGAATCCACTTCCAACCTTTCTTTTAAATTAAGAGTAGAAGTTAACAGAACTTTTCATAGCATTTTTAATTCCAATAAGACATTTAGATTCTTTTATTATACTACATCTTGTCCTTAATATAAGAGCCAGTTGATTTTTATTCGAGAAATTAAGGAAGCTTAATAAGTTAGTAATTATAACATATATTGTGTATCATTATATTACATATTAGTTTATAAGTCAAGCAAATTATTTTGGAAGAAAACCATAAATATACATACTTTAATATTACTTATTTAGCTTTTTTAAACTTTTCATAAAAATCAAATAGCTCTTATATTTAGAGCTGGAGGTACTAATAATCTCACGCAAAACCTGAATTTTTTGATGTTATAAATCTTGTGCTTCTATGGCTT
Organism: Acacia pycnantha; assembly: GCA_025563575.1. Lineage (NCBI taxonomy): Eukaryota > Viridiplantae > Streptophyta > Magnoliopsida > Fabales > Fabaceae > Acacia > Acacia pycnantha. The sequence continues at coordinate 304,141 of JAMWYP010000348.1, forward strand.
GTGAAGTTTCTGCGGCTTATATGATGACTTTAGAAAATTTCAATCAAACGGTAAGCTTTGAAACAATTGATCTGATAGTAACATTATAAGAGTCGTTTAAATGAAAGTATATATCATACTTTGCAGAAAGAGCAAAATGGCCGCAATAATGAATATACTTGATAGCTAGATTGTACAAGACATCTTTCTTAAATATATCCGCTACTGAAATTCTTTACCATGCAATAATAATCAATACCTGCAATAAGAATGTACAAGCCTGGTATGATTTGGGGAGAGAAACATCAGACACATCCTTCTAATTGAATAGTATATATACTTGCAAAGCCAGTAAATAGAAGGTCCTAAGATGATCGAAGCTGTGGAAAATATATCAAAATGCCGAGCCTCAACAAAATTTGATTTTCCAGTATTTTTAGAATTTGATTTTCTCTGAACACATTTTCTTCATTGCGTCATGTTGGAAGTGATTTAAAAAAGTCACCATTATCACACATGGGTCATCCAAGAGTAAATCAATCCCATGACTTATAGCAGAATGCTAATAAAAACGAATGTTTAATGAACTAATGAACACATCACACCAAGTGGTTGTCCATCATGGGAAAATCCAACCAAACGAACCAAAAATACTCATTAGATTATCATAATTGCACCAAGTTGTGTAAGAATCTGTTCAGTTTTTGCTCTTCTCGGATTCCTAGAAAGTTATTCAACATCGTTGAAACTTAGTGCATATATATATGCGCTAAGTTTGATGGGTTCATCAATTCATTAAACATTTTGGCATTTTGCTGTAGGTCATCTCATTATTTTTCTCTTGGATAGCCCATGCGTAATAATGGTGACTTTTTTAAATCGACTTCCAACATGACACAGGGAAGAAAATGTGCTTAGAGAAAATCAAATTCTAAAAGTACTGGAAAATCAAATTTTGTTGAGACCCGAACGTTTTGACATATTTTCCACAGCTTCAATCATCTTTGGACCTTCTATTTACTAGCTTTGCAGGTATATATACTATTCAATTATAAGGATGTGTTAGATGTTTCTCTCACCAAAACCATACTTATGATAAGACTTACACATTCTTATTACATGTATTGATTATTATTGCATGGCAAAAAATTTCAGTAGCGGATATCTTTAAGAGATCTTATACGATCTATCAAGTATATTCATTACTGCGACCATTCTGCACTTCCTGCAAAGTATGATATATACATATAATGCTACTATCGGATCACTTGTTTCATACTTACCATTTGATTGAAATTCTCTAAAGTCATCATCATATATAAGCCATAGAAACTTCACAAAAGCACAAGAACTATAACATCAAATTTTATTCAGCTTTATGGCTGAGATTATTACCACCTTTAGTCCTAAATATAAGAGTTAGTTGATTTTTTATGGAAAGTTTAAGGAAGTTAAATAAGTTATATTAAAATATGTCTATTATGTATATTCATGAGTTTTCTCCAAAATAATTTGTTTGACATATAAACTAATGTATAATATAACGATTCATAATGATTCACAACCTGGATTATAATTAACTAACTTATTAAACTTCCTTATTTTACCTAATAAAAGTCAATTGACTCTTATAAAGGACTAGAGGTACTGTAATAAAAGAATCTGAACGTCTTCCTCGAGTTAAAAATGATCTGAAAAATTTTATTAACTTCAACTCTTAATTTAAAAATAAAGTTTGGAAGTGGATTCTACATCTTCATCCTCGAACTTTTTGTGCCTTCATGTTTCATGTTTTTGTGCTTCTAAAAATAAAGTTTGCAGTTTGGAAAGTTAATCAGCATGTTGAAACTTAGCGCATATATATAAGTACTTGCCAAAAGATAATCTGCTTGCACAAAATTTATAGCTGTTAGTAAAATACACGCATTCACGATAAAACGAATCTGAAATTATGTGAATCGTGACTTACCTCAGGAGCTACTTCCTCAACCTTCTCGGTTTTATTAACGACACAAAGCACATCCAAAAGAACTCCGGCGGTCTGGTAAGCCTTAGAGAGCTGGGCTCTGCAAAGAAAGGAGCGAACATACTTTATTTAAGAAAAACTACTACAATGAGAACCAGAGAAGATATTCAAACTTCAAAGTGAAAAGAAATAAGGATAAGGAGCAATTTTACACACGAGCTTTACCTCCGGTAGCGCCCAGCACCACAAGCTTTTTTCTGGAGCAAAAGTACACACGTGGTTACGTTTTGGGAGCGCCCAGCACCATGGCCGTTAGTTGACCGTTAGTCAACCGTTAACTCGGGGAGGGGGTATTTTTAGTTTTTTTTTTTAAAAAAAATTAGGGCAAAAGTGTAATTTTACCCAAGTTACTGTTCATTTCCATCCAACTTAACGGTTGATTAACGGTCAAATAACGGACGTGGTGCTGGGCGCTCACAAAACGTAACCACGTGTGTACTTTTGCTCCAGAAAAAAGCTCGTGGTGCTGGGCGCTCTCGGGGGTAAAGCTCGTGTGTAAAATTGCTCCTTAACCCAAGAAATAATGATATTATTGTTATATGAATTCGAGCGTGTAAGTACGTATAGTACCGGTCTGACTGCTCCCGCTCAGGGGCGGAGCCAGGATTTGAAATTAGTGGGGGCGAAACTTAAAGAAAAGAACACAATGGAGTCAGTATTTGAAATTAGGAGGAGAAAATTATAGAATTGGACCCAAAATTTTAGGAAATTATATATTAGCCTCATATATATTTCAATATTTTCATTTTAGTCCCTCCATTAAACTTCTACTAGGGACCAAAGTGAAAATGTTAAAATTTTTATACAACTAAAATACAATTTCCTAAAATTTTGGGTCAACTTCTGTAATTTTAGGGAGGCGGGTGCCACCCCTAGCACCCCCACTCCGCCCTGCTCCCGCTAGTCTAGAGCTCTAACATAATGTTCGTAGTACTGCTTATAGTAAGCTTGGATTTCCCTCGCATCTGTCTTCTTGACCCGAGAGGCAAGACTGGATGCATCGTCCTGGAGTTGAAATGAGAGGAAGAAAAAAATAATGATTTGACGTGATGTATTTTAAGTACAGAAGTTAAAGCAAATAGGGAGAATTCTAAATAAATACCATTTGAATTTGTAAAACCCCCAGAAGTCTGTTGAATTTGTAAAAAGACTGAGAGGTACCAATGACTTATGAGGGATATGCAAATTCGTGTGAAATTATCATTTTGCCCTTAGTTTTAAATAAATCAAATAAAAAAAAAAACCAACCCCCCACCACCACCACCGGCGGCAGCGGCCGGCGAACACCACCACCACCGGCGGTGGTCGGCCGGCGGCGGCGGCCGCCGGTGGTTGTGGTGGTGGGGGGTTGGGGTTTTTTATTTTTTATTATTTATTTATTTATTTATTTATTTAAAACTAAGGGTAAAAGGGTAATTTCATACGAATTTACATATCCCTTATATATCAAATTCAACAGACTTCTGGAGGTTTTACAATTTCAAAAGGTATTTATTTGGAATTCTCCCAAGCAAATATAATAATATGATTTTCAAAAAATAAACATTGCGACTAGGTAGTTTGATTAAAATGTGTTTGGCACTGTCCCTCCACGCAGTAAGGATTCAATTTCAAAGTTCAAACTAACAAGAGAGAAATGAAAAGGGAACGGCTTTATTTACCCTCTCCAATCGCTGGCGCATCAAAGGTCTAGAACTGCCTAACGCCAGCCCGCTAGAACTTGGATCCAACCTGTGTGCTTTCTCGAAAGCATGGAAGCGGCCTTCGAAATCAATCATCACTATATATATCAAATATATCAAACAAGCAACAACTCCCCGCGCTCTGTGTAGATGTAACATCTACAACACTTGAAAGCAAATATTGCCCTTCAATTCATCAACCTACACAACTTCAAGACCATGAAACATTTTCAGTTGTACAGTTTCTCCTATACCCATTCCGCCATTCTGTCAAACATCAACACACCCTTAGAGACGGCTAGGTGCTAAATAATCCCATATTTTCATGACAATAGAAAAACTAAAGGGATATTAGTTTGAAAGTCAAATCATCTCAGCAGGCATGGAAAACATAATATGGACAACAAACAACGTAGTATCCAAAATATCATTTGTCCTAGCTTGCCAGTCACGAGATGAGTTCAAGTGTAATAATGAATTGCGCACCTACCAGATTACCAGCACAGCAAAAAGTTTCACTGATAGGTTGCCTCTGATAGATTAGAACGATATTGTGTCATAGCACACCGGTCAAAGAATTCTACAATGGACATAAACAATTACATAACTAAAACACAGCTTGATTGACAACAGATTCACTTCACCTTACATATGATCCATAAATTCTCAATACTATATTTTTATGAAGTCTTTATAGTCTGTAGACATATAAAATACAGGGCAAAGGAGAATAAATGAAAGAAGAATACTCAGTTTCGTACCAATAGGCTCTTCTGCACAGAGTAAGAAAAAAAAACTATTTCGTCAGCCGCTTGAGTATCATGGCTGATTTTTCTTTCCCTACCAAACAACAAAGCATAAAAGAACAAATCAGTAACAAAGCAAACGATTCCAGTTGCAAGTATGAAGACTTGTGCAACTTCCACATCTAGAGATAAATAAAGCAGTTTGAGGAAGAAACTGCCCCCAATAAGATTTGGAACCCTCTGTTGCAATACCATTAAAAACCGATGAATTTTAAAAGTAGAAGCAGTAGATGTGGCAATACGAACCCTCAGTTCGTAGTACTGCTTATAGTAAGCTTGGATTTCCCTCGCATCAGTCTTCTTAACCCGAGAGGCAAGACTGGATGCATTTTCCTGGAGTTGAAATGAGAGGAAGAAAGAAATGTGTTTGGCACTGTCCCTTCACGTAGTAATGATTCAATTTCAAACTGACAAGAGAGAAATGAAAAGGGAACGGCTTTATTTACCCTCTGCAATCGCTGGAGAAGCAAGGTCTTGAACTGCCTAACGCCACGCCCGCTGGAGCTTTCATCCAACCTGTGCGCTTTCTCGGAAGCATGGAAGCGGCCTTCAAAGTCAATCATTAATATATATATCAAATCCCATCTCATCAAGCGATCACGAAAACGGCTTACCTACTGTTCGTAAGCCGGATTAAAATTTCTCGGGCTGCGCATAAGCTGTTTCCCATTTGAAATTCAAATGACTCATACCCATTTGAAATTCAAATGACTCATACGTTGATATATGCGCCAAGAGTCACGGGTTATTGTCCTCTGTTTCGGACGTTATTTTTAAGTCTTGTATCACTGGTTGAATGTGTGGATTGTGGAAACTTTGTCCCTTTGTACTTTCCATGAGCTTGGACACCTGCACAAAACACCTGCAACGTCGGAGCATATATTTAAACGAACAACACAAAAAACATCACCGTCTTGCCTATGCATTTTAACATAATTTTGATTTGTTAATCAGAGTGTACCACTACGGCACTACCCATAGATTGACCACCATTAAGAGGCTCTGCTGCAAAGGAAACAACAACAGAAGGAAATATATGTCCAAATAAGACATAGTTTAAGTCATAGAACAAAGGCTAACAAAACGCAAATAATAAAGCTTAATGGTCAAACGGTCATGAATCTCAAAGGTCCAGAATCCTCCCGCTAAATAGTCAAACAACACACAACGAAATTAAGAAAGGTACAGAATATAGTTATTCATCAGTGATAATCATTTCCTTCAGAAATTGGACTTCCGGATATTCTGGATCAAACTAAAAACTTGTAGCATCACCCAATTAGCTCACTATTGGACACCCTGAAAAATGTGTAAAGGAAAACAAAGAAATGAGAGTGACGCAAAGAAGAGCAGTGGCCAGTGTCGGTGAGATTCACACCTGTAGCTGCGGGGTTGGTGGAGACAACATACCGAAGCAACAGAAGCTTTGTACTCCCTTTCTTGCCTTCAATTTCAGTTTCCTCTCCAGCTCTTCAACCCAAGACCCACGAAGATAGCACTCGACAACATCCTTAAACATGAAGGAAAAAGCAAATAGGTCCATGTCCACAGATACAACTTCTTTGATACGGCGTACACTGGTTGCAGCAAGGAATCAAATGTTCTCCCTTGTGAAGAATCGGTCTACCCGTACGTTGATTCGGGTTCCAGTAACTTCGGGATAGATGTCGGCCAAGGAAGATACAGGGAGAATCTCCATTGCTACGAAGTGAGTTGCCAACAGCCTGAAACTTAGAATATTGGCGAAATGTGAGGCATAAAAAACATGCTTTACTTGATATATACCATAGAACCAAAGGGAGTTTCACTACATTTAAAATATAGAGGAAACAATATGGATTACATTAAGGACCCGTTTGTTATAAAGAATTGGTAGAAGGGAAAAGAACTTTAGAGGAAGGAAAGGAAAGGAAAGAAAGATTTGAAAGATGAAGGAAGATGGTTTGAGTTGCTTGGTAGGAAGAAAATGAAGAGGTGGTAGTTGGTAAAGAATTAGGAAATGTCTATTTTACCCTCAAAAGAAATTAATTCAAAATAAAAAGAAAAATATTTTTTTTTGCTAAAATATATTTTAAAAAATATATTATTATTAAATTCGAACTCGTGAAAAAAAAAAAAAAAATTCGCCAAATTTGAAATTTCCCGCCAAATTTGAACTTTCCCGCCAAGTCCGTCAAATTTGAATTTCAGGGGTAAATTTGTCAAAAAATCATTTTCCTGAGAAGATGGCAGCTTTCCTTCCATTTTCGAATGGAAAGCATTTTCCCTCAAATGAGGGAAAATGGACCCTCACTGGAAGATGCTGACTGAACTTTCTGTGTAACAAACACCCAAAATTCATGGAAAGATTGAGATCTTATCTTTCCCTCCTCAAATTTTCTTTCTAACAAACGAGTCCTAAATGAAGCACACGCACATCTAACTCCGTTGGCTTGCATTAATGGCGTGGTAGGTGTTTGTGTGGAAAATGACTGCACCGAGCCCCTGCAAAAAGAAAAAAAAAAAACGTATGGAGCAACCAAGTGAGGCAGTGCCATTAATGGTTTGGCAACAAAAGAAACAAGTCTGATAAAGGAGAGAAAGGGTAGAGTGAACTCACGAACACAGTGGAGCTGTCGAACCTTGACGGGAGAGGGAAAAACATAGGATTTGAGACCGTTTCTCTCCATATCCCGTCTCTATCCATCCCTTTTTACCGCATGCGTTTTTAAAAAAAATTATTCTGAGCCATTAGATCAAGTTTTCGACGATTAGGATGAGAGTGTGAGAGATAATGAAAAATTTACTCATGAGAGAATCCTCCCCCGAAAGTATGTGGGGATGAATCTTTTAAATCCGTGACTCTTGGCACATATATCAAGGACTCCGACATCATGAAACATTTGGCACATATCTCAAACCGCTTGGGCGTAGTTTGAGACGCCTGATCCTTTTTTAAAAAAATAATAATATTCAAGCTGGATAATAAAAAGATGATTCAGGATAGTGAATAATATTTTTTTTTTATGATCTAAAAGAATTACTTTAAAATCGTAAAAGAATATTTTAGGGTACTAAAAAAACATTTGAGGGTACGTACTAAAAAAATACTGAAAAAATTATTCATTATCTTGAAAAATTATTTTAGGATCTTAAAAAAATCTTTTAGAATCGTGAAAAAATATTTTTGGGTACTAATTGGTATCAAAAGATATTTCAGATGCTGACTGATATTGAAAAAATAATTCATAATCTTAAAAGATTATTTGAGTATCTTGAAAAAACATTCTAAAACATATTTTTTTGTAGCAATTAGTACTTGAATTATTTTTTCAAGATCCAAAAATAATTTTTTTAAGATTATGAATTATTTTGACAATATCCTAAAGTATACTCTTAGTACCAGTCAGTACTCTTAAATATTTTTTCAAGATTCTAAAATAATTTTTCAAGATCATGAAGAATTGTTTCAGTATCATTCAATATCCTGAACTATCTTTTTACTCCTGACAGTGTCTGAATTTCTTTTTTTTTTAAAAAGGGATTAGGGTGTGTGAAATGACACAGTTTCACGCCGCGGATCTAAACCAAATCCCTATTTATTCCCCATTTAGTAATTTCTTTTCTATGTAATCCGCCATCGAAATTAAAAGTGTGGCATGTAAGGTTACAATGTTATTATACTCCGTAATTGTAATTTGTAATAGTATACATATTTTTTGGGTAGGTTTCTTTTTATTTCTCATAATCTTTTTTTTTTTTTGGTAAATATTTCTCATAATCTTTAAATCAAGTTCATCCAATCGATCTGATGGGCCCCAATACTACTTTGAATTTTCTTTCGTATTCTCAATCAATGATCTAGGTGGGCTAATGAGAGATAATAAAAAAAAAAAAAGATGAACAAATGATCTTTTTTTTTTCTGCTTCCATATTTCTTAAAGCACTACATAGGCCCACGTTATTTTCCAATAAAACTGAAACTAATTTCAATATATATGGCGAATAAAAAAATTAAACTAATAGCTATATTACAATAAGGACGGCCCACCACAAAGTTAACACGTGCCTTTTTTCCGGTCATTTGTCTAATGATCAACACTGGATTATTAGTAGCAAAAAAAAAAAAACTGGATTATTATACCCGTCTTTGGTCTCAACTGACAAAGGGGTTGAACATTCTCATCAAAAGAGAGGGGGTTCGATCTTGGAGTTGTTCAAGGCGTTGGGGGAGGCATTCTAGGTGATGTGAACTTGTGGAAACGCAAGCTGAAGTGGAAGCATGTGTACTCTCAGTCCTATATGCCTTGAGAAACAAAGTCATAGGTGGAAGCATGTGTACTCTCAGTCTTGTTAGTTCTCTAATTGTTTTAATGATAACGGACAATTGTAAACACAGTTGAAGTTTGTCTTTGTAAGATGAAAAACTTACTGTCAAAGACAAACTCGAGTTTCGGTTTAGAAACTCGAGTTTTGGCTTGTCAAAGAAATGCTCAAATTTTCATAAAGAAAGACAAACTCGAGTTTGGATTTGAAAACTCGAGTTTTGGTCATACAGAGAGCATTCAAGTTTTTCACAAACAAAGCAAACTCGAGTTTGATTTACACTACAAAAAAAACGACAATTAGTAGCGGTTAAAATGACCTATTTGTAACGGTTTTTGACGTGACAAACGACATTTGTAGCGGTTAGAGGAACCGCGACAAAACGCCCGTGGCAAGCCGATTTGTAACGGTTAAAAAAACCGATACTACATACATATAAACCACTACTATATCATTGCGGTTATGATAAACCGCTACAAAATATTTAAAAAAAAAAATGGCGCCCAAATTTTGTAACGGTTGTAAAACCGCTACAAATATTTAATCCGAATTTAAATTAAAATTTGTAGCGGTTGTTGTAGCGGTTTTACAACCGCTACAAAATATTGAAAAATTGAAAAAAAAATCGTAATTTGTGTCCATTGTTACAATATTATATTGAATATTTTTATTATTTAAGTGACAAATTAAATGATAATAGTTAATATTTAAAAACTGATTAACTTAAGTTAGATAAGTATAAATATTATGTAGGTATAATATTGAGAATATGTAGATAATAAGGATTTATTGTGTTGTCCACCTCTGAGCAAAAAAATTATGTTGTGCATTAGATGATATTTGATTATATAAAGAAAGTTGATGATGATAAAAGGAATATTGAGGAAATATACTTAAAGTTCGGATAAGGAAAAAAATAGTATCGTATTATAAGAAGTAAAAATAAAACATTGAAATCAAAGATTTTAGAAGGAGTGGGAAGAAATGAGAGAAAACGAGAGAGAAGTGAGTGGGAAGAAATGAATGAGTGTGTGAGATGAGGTGTGGTGGGGATATTTATAGGGATATACGTAACATTTGTAGCGGTTGATGTGACGGATTCGTAGCGGTTTAATGTTTTGTAGCGGTTAAAAACCGCTACAAAAATTCATTAGTATTTTAAAAATATATATAATTTTCAAATTTTGTAGCGGTTTCACTAACAACCGCTACAAATGAATGAACGTTGGCGGGATTTGAAATATTCAAATTTCAATGTTACACACTTTGTTGCGGTTGATGTAACAGCTTTTGTAGCGGTTCACATTTGTAGCGTTTTTTTGCGTTTTGTAACGGTTTCAAAACCTCTACAAAAATTCATTTGTATTTAAAAAAAAAAATCAAAATATCACATTTTGTAGCGGTTATACTAACAACCGCTACAAATATGAACATATTTTTTAAAAAAAAAAATAAACTTGGCGGAATTCGAAATATTCAAATTTCAATATTACGAACTTTGTAGCGGTTGATGTAATGCTTTTGTAGCGGATCACATTTGTAGCAGTTTTTTTTGCATTTTGTAACGGTTTCAAAACCGCCACTAATGGCGTGCCATAAGGCGCCAAACTGGCGCCATATTTGTGACGATTTTTATAAATAAACCGTTACAAAATAACCGCTACAAATTTGGCGCCAACTTCACGCCATATTTTGTAGCGGTTAGTTTATGATAACCGCTACAAATGTCGTTACGAACCAGCGCGCCACTTGGCGCGAGTCATACGGCTACAAATTTGTAGCGGTTTCGGTATAAACCGCTACAAATTCGCATATTTGTAGCGGTTTGTTTTGACCGCTACAAATTAACCGCCACAAAGTGGCACTTTTTTTGTAGTGTTAGAAAACTCGAGTTTTGATAAGACAGAGAGTAACTAAGTTTTTTTTTTTCGAAGAAACCAAAACTCTAGGTTCCATTTGGAAACTCGAATTTGGGTTATACAGTAAGTTCTCTAAGTTTCCAATGTTTATGGAAACTCGAGTTCCGTTTAGAAAACTCGAGTTTTCACTATCTGAGAACAATGCTCATCTCTGACCTTGAATAAAACTTTCATGATTGAATCGATCTAAGCTTTTCAACGTTTTCTCAACTAAAGAGAAAACTCGAGTTTCGATTTTGAAACTCGAGTTTTGTATTTACAAAGAAGTTTCCAAAGTTTTCAACAAATGAGAAAACTCGAGTTATGTTTTGTAAACTCGAGTTTTGGCCAGCCAGAGAGCTCTGGCTATTTTGAACCTTTGAAAACTCAAGTTATGTTTTGGAAACTCCAGTTTTAAGCTTTTGGACTAAAACATGATTTTTCATCGAAATATCCAAAACTCGAGTTAGTCATTAATTGACTCGAGTTTGGCACTATTCTCTTAACATGTCCAAAATGCCAAATCGCGATGTTTTTCTCTGTAAAGAGAAAACTCGAGTTCAGTTTGAAAACTCGAGTTTCACTCTTTGATAGAAGTTCACTGAACGAGAAAACTCGAGTTTCAAGAACCAACTCGAGTTTGCATCGCAGATTTGAAATTCGAACTGAATCGATTTGCTATATATTTATGTTTAGTCTCAATACTTTGTATCATCACTCACAACTATTCTTAACTATGTTTAATCAGTTTGTTAGTGAGTTTCGGATGATTTAGACAGATTAAATGGAGACTTAGCATAAAGCAAAAGCATGTCAAGACATTAAATGAAATGTGCGAAACCTTGCATACTTTTGGACAAGCATTCTCCACACGTTTTCAAGAAGTAAATGCTTGCCTTTTACATCCAAGCAAACTGCTCTTCCAACGGATCTATAGTCGAGAGTCAACTCGAATTTCGCAAATAGTGCTTATTTTATCTACTCTGAAAGAGAGTTCATTGATTGTAAATCACTTATTGTGAGTTATCTCAAGTCAAGGGGACTTGGAGATTAGGCTATTGATTACAACTTGTAAGGGGGAGTAAGTTCTAGAGAGAGAATTACTCTTGAGTGCAGAGTGTGTAATCAATCTTGTTAGTGAGAAATCCCGGAAGAGTCTGGGTACTGGACGTAGGTCAGGATTGGACCGAACCAGTATAAATCTTTGTGTCTTGCTATTCTTCCCTTACTCTGTTTACTTCTTCTTTATATCCGAAAAACAGAGTATTCGAAAAGAATTTTAAGAATCCCCAATTCACCCCCCTCTTGGTGATTCAAGCTCCATTTACATTTGGTATCAGAGCATGGTCTTCTCTTAAGAGCTTAACATCTCGAGAAGGATCACCATGAACGGTATTCTACCTGATGGAGCTTCGATCAACCGTCCTCCTGGCTTCAGTGGAGAACATTACTCCTTCTGGAAGGTCAAATTCAAAGTTTTCGTAATGGCCAATGAATACGGTCTATGGAGGGTGTTCGAAGTAGGCAACTACAATCCAACTATCTTGGAGAATGAGCTTCGAGTTCCTAAGCCAGAAGAGACATATGATGAGAATGACAGAAGAAATGTCACTCTCAATAGCAAGGCCATTCTAATGTTCCAGAGTGCTCTAAGTCAACAAGAGTACTTCCGCATCTGCACTCTACCAACTACAAAAGATATGTGGGATGCATTGGAGATTGCCCATGAAGGAACATCCGGAGTCAAAGAAAATAGAGTTAACACTCTAATGACCGAATATGATCTTCTTCGGATGAAGCCTGGTGAATCCATCATAGACTTCCAACTAAGATTCACTCATCTGATCAATCAGCTTGCCTTGGGCAAGACATATGAACAATCCACTCAAGTAAGAAAGATTCTAAATATTCTGAGCAAAGAGTGGGAAGCTAAGGTCACAACCATTGAAGAAGCCCGTGGTGAATCAATGAGCTCAGAGCGACATTATTTGGCGCTCTTTCGAGTATGAAGGCAAACTCAAGTTCAAAAAGGGACTTGATGAGACAAGTAGCAAAAACAAAGGCATTGCTCTCAAGGCTGCAAATGAAGCTAAGCAATCCGATGACGAAGAAGAAGAAGGAGATGACGAAGATGGAGAGCTGGGCATGATGGTCCGAAGATTCAAGAGATTTTATAGAAAGGACCAAGGATATAAGAGATTCAACAAGGGCAGCTCCAGCATGGAGACAAAAAGGCCAATTATCTGCTATGAATGTGAGAAGCCCGGCCACATCAAGTCAGAATGCCCCCAGCTGAAGAACAAGGACAAGGACAAGAACAAATTCAAAAAGAAAGCCTATGTCTCAGCAATATGGGGAGATAGCTCATCTGATGAAGATGAAGCTGATGAAGAAGAGGAAAAAGCAAATATCTGCTTGATTGCTGGAATAGAATAGCAACACGAAAAGAACAATGAGGTATATGATTCTAAACCATCATATGATGAATTATTTACTGAATATACCATTGTTCAATCAGAATTTGAAAAGCTTGCTGAGAAATATATTGCTTTGAAAAGGAAAAATATTACTCTTGAACAGCAAGTAGAAAATCTTTCCTTTCCTGAAAATCTCATATGTGATGATTGTGTCGTATTTAAAGAAAAGAATTCATATCTCACTAAAACTCTTGAAAAGTTTACAAAAGGCAGTGAGATGCTTAACGTGATTTTAAAAGCACAAAGATTTACAAATGATCGTTCAGGGTTAGGATACAATCCCATGTTTGACAAAAAGAAAGAAAAGAAGAAGAGCGGTGGAAAATCTTATTTAAATTCCTTTCGAAAAACTATACACTCTTCCAATCCATTTGCTCACTGCAACTATTGTAACCGAAAAGGTCACACAACCTCATCTTGTTTTCATAAGAAAGATAGAAGAGATAAACCAGTAGGCAACTATCAATGGGTGCCTAAAGGAACCTATGTTCCTCAGGCCCGAACTAACCTCAGAGGACCCAAGAAAAAATGGGTACCAAAAACTTAATCTCTTCTGTTTTGTAGGTGTGTGTGTGTGAGCTTCTCAAGAGAGAAACTACTTAGAAAACTAAATTCAACTCTTGAGGAAGATGAAGAAGCAATGCTTGATGATGAATATCATAAAAGGAGTACATATACATCAATCCATCTATCAAGCAAGCTTTTGCAAGGACAAAATGAATTATGGTGATATCCAAACTTTACCCTATAATGTGCTTATATGAGATTCATATTTGGGTAATGAACATTTGTCCAATATTACATTTCATTAGCAATCAATATTTCTATGTTATTTCAAAATAAATTTCAAATTGCTAAATGATCTAAAGAATGAAATTGTGCAGTACTTTCTGATTTTATGCTTTTGAAATGCACAATTCTGAAAATAGTTTGATTCACCCTGTTTTGTGAAAAATGCATACAAACGTTTTAAAAAAAAAAAAAATATTATTCATGCCTTGATTGCACTCAAATAGTGTTTCAAAATTGGAAACTAATATTTTGAATAACAGATGTGCTTCAAACCTGTTTAAGTTGAATGTTTTCCATTCCTCTCAGATTGATCTTTAGAATTCATTGTGTTACTTGAACTGTCTAGTTTCATTCGAGAACTAGTTGGCTTTCTTAGCTAATATTCACATATGAGTTTCAAGCCTATCTTCAAGAAAAGAATTCAATCTGTAAAATCGTTATGACCACTGCATAAATTTCCTTTGGCCAAGTTATTCCAAGCTTTATGAATGTTCATTAGTGTATTGAATGATAATGCATTAACCATTAATGGAATAACTTACTAGGATGATATTCTGGAACTCTAATCATTTGGATTAATGAGTTTATGCTTCATCTTTCAAGAATCCTAATATTCTTTAGTTGCTCAAATACCTCAGAATTTGGCCTATTGATTTCCATTAATTCTTGGTAAATACAATGCTCTTAGAATATACTTCAAAATGAATTTTGAAATCATTCATGAAAATTGGGATACATTACCAAGTTGAAAGAAAAGCTTAAATGAAAATGGTGAATCCCAATGTTTTTGAGAAAAACCTTCACACAATGTTAGTTATAGGTTTTTTTGATGATTATCTAAGACTAACTTAAGCTTCGGAGTACATAGTAATGTTTTATGCAGGATGTTTGAAATCCTGAAGTTTGCTGTCAAAAGACGCAAACTCGAGTTTTACTTTCAAAACTCGAGTTTTGTCGGGGCCAGAAGAAAAATGAGATTCTAAAGCAAGCTCCAAGTTTTCGCAAATTGGAAACTCGAGTCATGAAGTGGAAACTCGAGTTTCGGGCAGACAGAGAGCAACGCACCTATTGAGGCATCCACAAAACTCGAGTCAGTAAGTGGAAACTCGAGTTTAGGTCGCGGAATTTCAAAAGTTCACTTAACATTTTTGAATCCAGGTTAGTGAATTCGCGCCCTATTTAAGTTTAACTATTCATTGTTCATGTAAACCTTCCCCAAAACTCAAGTTTGCCCTAGAGTTTTTCTCTGGTCTCTTCATCTCTTCCGATTTCTCATCTTCGAACCCTAATCTCTCACTCTCAAATCGCTATGGCTCGCACAAAAACTGCCAAAAAGGATGCCACTTTCGAAGCCTCTACCGAATCACCATCACCCCCTTGAAAACGAAAGGAAATCACCAAGAGGGGGGTGAATTGGGGATTTTAAAACTTTTATAATAACTTTGCACCCAAGCTGAAGCTAAACGTAAAGAGATAGGGAAGAAGAGCTTGACACAGAAAGTTTATCCTGGTTCGGTCTAAATTCTTGACCTACGTCCAGTCCCCAGACTCTCTGGATTTTTCTACTATCACTTAACTCAGATACACACTCTGTACTCAAGGATTATCCTCTCTCTAGGATACACTCCCCCTTACAAGTTGTAATCTGAAATCCCAATCTCCAAGTCACCTTGACTTGAGATCTTTTACAATGAATGAATAATTTGAATAAAATCTCTCTCACTGAGAAGATAATGATAAACACTGAGGCTCTTTGTATATCAAAATACAATACGTAAAGAAAACTGAATGTATAAGAACTCTTGAGCTTGCTTTTCGTTTTCGCTTAATCTTTCGTATCTTTCTAAGTTTGTAATCAGCTCCTTATATAGTGGTGAGTTGCTATGTGACCGTTACTTCTCAACTTAGCATGTTCTTCATTTGAAATTCAGTTTGATGAGGATTATAGCCGTTGGGTCCTGAATTTCGGTCGATTCAATTCCTGGACGCGTGAAATCATTCTGCCTTCTGATTCTTCGCGTTTATTCAATGATTCGTTTGATCCAATTTAATACCTGAAACATTCTCAATATAGAGTAGTTAAATACGTTTGAATATACTAAATGAATGCAATCAATTCGTATAAACATGGTAAGTTTTGCGGTTTAAAAGAATCGGGATGAAATCGTAACGATCATATTTGCTTCCGTCGTAAACTCGAGTTCTCTAAGTCGGGCTCGAGTTCGTAAGGCTTTTAGAGTATCTGGTTTATCTTACGTGAGAGCAAACTGCGGAGTTTGATGTAAACTCGGAGTTTGTATATTGTTTCACCATGTGAACTCGAGTTCACGAAGGTAGGCTCGAGTTCGGAGTCCATTAGTGATTAGGCTCGAGTTTAACACTATTCATGCCTAACAGTTTTGGTTACTCGATTAGAGTGGTGGAGCACGAGTACAAACTCGGAGTTTGTACACTTGCTTTTCTTTCTTCGGATGAAGGGCTCGAGTTCATTATTCTTAGGCTCGAGTTCAGCTTAATTTATTCCATGACTTATTGAAGTGAGCTGGAGGTTTGAGCTTAAACTCGGAGTTTGAAAAGAAGGAAAAACTTGGGAGCTCTGCGCAAGGAAAACTCGAGCTTGTAATAACGGGCTCGAGTTTACCTATTTTGTAAACTCTTCTTCGTTTGTCAAACCATAGAGTAAACTCTACACAAAAGCATTAGGCTTGAGTCCATATACTTGGGCTCGAGTGTTCATTAAATTATAGCCATAGAAACCAGAATGATTTTGACTCTTTTGTCATTTTAAAACATTCGTACTTGTTTACAATTGTTATTAATCATCAAAACACATAGAGAACTAACATTCTCCCCCTTTTTGATGATGACAACACTTGTAAACAATTAACTCCTTTAAAAACACTGTTTTGATCATTTGAAATCATTGAAGCATAAGTGTTCAGTGTAAATGCATCAGAATTAGATTTTAACATTTAAACTTTGATTCTATCAGAGTTAGCAGCTTAACATAAATCATAACACATATTGTCATTGCATAAGCTAAAACATTTAATGGTTTACAAAATGACATTTAGAGTTTCAAGCATACATATATCTCAAAAAAAAAAAGACAGCTTGACAACTTGACTTCTCCTTCTTTACTTCAACTCTTCTCCCCCTTTGGCATCATCGAAAAGTGGAGGATGAGATGAGATAGAGGTTGAATTCTATCTTGGAAGAAAGATCGAAACAACTTGGGCAATGTAAGTCTTTATTCTTTCATCCAAATCGGAGGGAAAGGATTGTGGTGGAGGTGGTGCACTTTGAGCTTCTTGAACTCTAGATTGAGTAGCTACGGTTCTAGTAGGTCTTGAGGGTGCTCGGAATGATCACTTCCTTGATCAAAGCTTATCCTCATCAAATTTAGGATATCTTTGGCCAAATTTGGCTGGTTTTTCGGGTTTCTCATTGGTGGTAAATACCGGACCCTTTCATGAAACATAATCACTGAGATGAGGCGGCAAAGGGTATGCGGGATGTTTTTCTTCCATGGAAACGAAATTTGAACATCTCTTTAAAGATCCAATCTCCTATGTTATGAGGGACTTGATCTATGATAGAGGCAAAAATAGGGAAGTCCTTTTTGGCAAAGTGAGTGAAATTGCCTCCCTTTTGTACTAAGTTTCTAGTGTATATATACCAAGCAGCTCTTTGCTTAGGAGGCATGGATGCGGAGTGAAATCCGAATCTCTAAAGCATCGAGTACGGGCTCATCGGGTCGAGGAGTGAAAAATTTGCCTATTCGTATAATTTGGAGAAGCAACGGGAGGAGGATTTTGGATTTGGAGGAGGGAATTAAGGTATGCGGCGAGTGATGGTTATCTGTTTTCCTCTAATGGATGTGGTAATCCTTTCCTCAACCAAATTTCTATCCGCATCCAATAAATTATCACTTTGCATACAATAGTAAAAGGTTTTAACAAAGGATGGACTATATGAGGCTCTAATGGATATGAGAGGTTCAAATTGTCTAAGCCGAGTGGGTAAGATCAAGGTTACATTCCTCTTTTAAAGCATCTAGATTGACATACACGAAGGGCAAAAACTCTTAGCCTCATAGTTTTCTTGGAATCGTATGGCATCCTCACCATATAGAGTGACATCCTCACTAGAGAATCCTTTAGGGATGGAGGAATGATTGTAAATTTCAAATAAGGCTGGGTTTTCTCTAGATACCTGAGGAGCAGTGTTGTTGGTGATGGGAGGATGATTGAGCTTGAGAGCTAGTTTGACTAGTTGTGGTCTTTCGAGACTTGTGTATCTGTTCTTTGCCCCTTCGAGGTGGTGTGTCGGCGGTTGAAGCTTTCTTTGAGGTATTCATCTTGGTGTGGTTATTGGAGTGGCTTGGGTAATAGGAATACCAGGAATTTGCTTGTCAATTCCATGCTTGAATCGTTTGGGAAACGATTTTACCCTGGGAGGACGTTGAGAGATTTGTGTATGATCGGTTTGGGGTTCTTGAGGATCAGAGGATTTGGAATCTTGGGTTGCAGATCGTTTGGACGCCATGTTCTCTGGTTTTCGTTTGAGGAGATTGAGAGAAATTTTTGGGAGAATTTAGGTTTAGGCTCGAGGTGAGATAGAGTGAAGACGAAAAGACGGGTTTTAAAGAAATTTTATCGACGCAAACTCGAGTTCTTAAGTGTAGGCTCGAGTTTGTGTAACGTTACTTACACGGAATTCAAGAGTGTATGTGTGAACCCTTGAAATTTCTTGCTAGGCTCGAGTCGATCACATCGTAGGCTCGAGTGCATGCGGTTCTCACGAGGTGGATTGCTCTGTCTCCCTCGAACTCGAGTCTGTTCACTAATAGGCTCGAGTCTGTCAAGATCTCTGAGATGAGTTGCTCTCTGTCTCCCGCGAACTCGAGTCCGTTCACTAATAGGCTCGAGTCTGCCAAAATCTCTGAGGTGGATTGCTCTCTGTCTCCCTCGAACTCGAGTCTGTTCACTAATAGGCTCGAGTCTGTCAAGATCTCTGAGATGAGTTGCTCTCTGTCTCTCGCGAACTCGAGTCCGTTCACTAATAGGCTCGAGTTTGGCGACCTGATAGTTGCATTTCTTGCTGTTCTAGTGTGTTGAACAGATTCTTTGCCAAACTTATTGTGCTTGTGTTGTCACAAAGAATTGGGATTTCTTTGAGATGAACTCCCAAATCACACAATTGTTGTTTGAGCCAAAGAACTTGAGCACAGCAACTTGAGGCAGCAACATACTCGGCTTCGGTGGATGACACGGCCAGCTGTAGTGCCTTTTCTTGAACCAAGACACTAATGATCCTCCAAAGAACTCACATTGACCACTTGTGCTTTTACGTCGAGTCTTGTATCTGCATGATCGAATCGGTATAGGCTACTAAGTGTTCATGTTGATCTTTGGGAAACCATAATCCAAGAGTCTTTGTATCGGCAAGATATCTAAAAATTCTTTTAACATGTTCAAAGCATGGGACTCCATAGGGGCGATTGGAATCTAGCACACATTCCAACACCGAATTGAATGTACGGACGACTTGCCGTAAGATAGAGTAATGATCCAATCATTCCTCTATACTTAGTGATGTTGAAACTGGAGCATAAGTTTCTTCATAATCAATTCATTCTTCTTGATTATAGCCTTTTGCAACTAGCCTTGCTTTATTTCGAATGATTATGGCGGATTCATCACATTTATTTTTGAATACCCATTTAGTACCAATGACCGGATGGTCTTTAGGTCTGGGCACCAAGTCCCAAACTTGGTTTCTTTCAAATTGATGTAATTCCTCTTGCATTGCTATAACCCAATCATTGTGCGAAAGGGCTTCATCAATCTTAGAGGGTTCAATTTTGAAATGAAAGCTGAAAAAGTAACTTCATTCAAAGTGCTTTTACGGTTCTTACTCCTTGATTTGCATCACCTATCACTTGATCCAGAGGATGACTCCTCCGTATCTCCATGATTTTGGTTGAGTTTGAACACTTTGTTTTCATAAGCATTTTCACAATGTTTTTCGGTTTCAGAATCATCTTGCAAATCTTTTTCCGTATTTGTTGAAACAGAAGTTTGGTTTGTCATAGGAAAATCATCATCATCATCCAAGGACTTGTTAGATTTGGTTTCACAGAAAACAATATGCATAGATTCTTCAACAGTGTGATTACGAGTATTATAAACTCTATATGCTTTACTTCTACTTGAATAACCCAAGAATATACCTTCATCAGCTTTGGAATCAAATTTTCCCAAGCTGTCCTTACCATTATTGTGGATGAAGCACTTACATCCAAAGATATGCAAGTGAGCTAAGTTGGGTTTTCTTCCTTTGTAGAGTTCATAGGGAGTTTTGTCCAACTTCTTTCGGAGATATGCCCTGTTTGATATGTAACAAGCAGTGCTCATAGCATCAGCCCAAAACACTTGAGATGTTTGGTTCTCATTTAGCATTGATCTTGCCATTTCAGTAAGCACTCTATTCTTTCTTTCAACAACTCCATTTCTTTGTGGGGTTCTTGGAGCTGAGAAGTTATGATTAATTCCCATACTATCACAGAATTCTCCAAAGGCATGATTCTCAAATTCTCCACCATGATGCGTACGAATACCTGCAATAGAGAATCCTTTCTCGTTTTGGACCTTCTTGGCAAACACAATAAATTGATCAAATGTTTTATCTTTTGATGATAAAAGAATGACCCATGTGAATCTTGAGAAATCATCTACTATGACCAATGTATAAAGATTGCCGCCAATGAGGAGGTTGTGACATAACCCATCCACAAGATAAACATCTTTGATTTGAGGTCCATTGCTATTTCCAATTTTGCCAATGCCAGCAATTCTTCCGGACTCATTTCCACCAAATGTTACCTTGCCACCTTCCTTATGTTTGATTGAAGCAAATTTGGATTGGTCTCCAGTCATATGTCTTGAGCATCCACTGTCTATGTACCACTTATTGGGATTTGATGCTCTAAGACAAATCTGCATAAGAAGAGATATCATCTTTTAGGTACCCAATATTCTTTGGGTCCTTTTGGGTTAGTTTGTGTCTTAGGAATCATATAGGATCCCTTAGGCACCCATTGATAATTTCCTATAGGTTTAATCGATCTATCTTTCTTATGAAAACATGAAGAAGTAGTATGACCTTTTCTATTACAATAGTTGCAATGTGCAAAAGGATTTGAGGTATGAACAGATTTTTGAAAATAATTCATGTAGGATCTTTGTCCATGTTTCTTTTTGCCTTTCTTTTTGTCATAATCAGGCTTGTAACCAATTCCTGATTTGTCATTTGTAAATCTTTGATGTTTTAAAATTACCTCAAGCATTTCACTTCCTCTAGTGAATTTTTCAAGAGTCTTTGTAAGGTATTCATTTTTCTTTTTCAGAATAGAACATTCATCACATATGATATTTTCAGAGGCTGAAAGATTTTCTACTTGTTGTTCAAGTGTTGTATTCTTCCTTTTTAAAACAGAATATTTTTCAGCAAGTTCCTCAAATTCATTTTGAAAAAGTTCGTATTCGATAAACAATTCATTATAAGTTGGTTTTGCATCCTTTTTACAAGCAGAGATAGGCGTAGAAATCGTTTGAACTTGTTCTTCTAATAGTTTGATTTTTCTTTTTGAAAATAAGAGCTCTTTTGCAGTTTTCTTAAATTCAGTATAAAGAGAATCATATGTTGAAGATAATTCATTATAAGGTAAATCAGAATTACTTACCTCTTCGTTGTCTGATTCCTCTTGAGCCACAAGGCAGAGATTGGCACTTTGTTCCTCTTCTGCCTCATCTTCATCAGATGAGCTGTTGCCCCATATAGCTGATACATAAGCTCTTTTCTTGAACTTATTGAATTTCTTTTCTTTGTTTTTCAGCTGCGGACATTCTGATTTGATGTGGCCTGTTTCTCACATTCATAGCATATAATTGGTTTCTTAGTTTACGTGCTAGAATTTCCTTTGTGAAACCTTTCGTGAGATTGGTCCTTTTGTAGAATTTCTTGAATCTTCTGACCATCATTCCTAGCTCACCATCTTCATCTTCATCTTCTTCATCGTCATCCGATTTAACTTCTTTGATGGTTTTAAGAGCTATTCCCTTGTTCTTGACATTGATATCATTTAGTCCCTTTTTGAATTTGATCTTCCCTCATATTCGTAAAGGTCGCCAAATAGTCTTGCCACTGAGGCCATTGATTCGCCTCGAGATTCTTCAATTGCAGTGACCTTGGCTTCCCATTCCTTGGTGAGAATATTTAGTATTTTCCTCACTTGGGCAGGTTGTTCATATTCTTTTCCCAAGGCAATGAGTTGATTGATCAAAGTGAGTGAATCGAGTTGAAATTCACCAATAGATTCTCCGGTCTTCATCTCGCAATAGATCGTATTCATCATGAGAGTATTGATACGATTTTCTTTGATCGCAGCTGTTCCTTCATGAGCTATTTCAAGAGCATCCCACATTTGCTTAGCGGATGGCAAAGTGCAGATCTCAAATACTCTTTTTGGCCAAGAGCACTTTGGAGCATATGAATTGCCTTCATGTTGAGAGTGACTTGTTTCTTATCATTGTCATCGTACTCTTCTTCTTTCTTGGGAGTTCGATGTCGGCTACAACCGAGGAAGGAACATAGTTTCCTTTTCAAAGACCCTCCACAAACCAAACTCGAGGCCATTACATAGACCCCGAACTTAGCCTTCCGTAATGAGTAGTGTTCTCCATTGAAACCAGGGGGTCGGTTGATTGAGGCTCCATCTGGTAGAATTCCTTCCATTGGATCTTTGTGTCTAGGATGTTAATCCTTCAAATTGACAACGAGGCTCTGATACCAAATGAAAACGAAAGGAAATCACCAAGAGGGGGTGAATTGGGGATTTTAAAACTTTTATAATAACTTTGCACCCAAGTCAAGCTAAACGTAAAGAGATAGGGAAGAAGAGCTTGACACGTAAAGTTTATCCTGGTTCGGTCTAAATTCTTGACCTACGTCCAGTCCCTGCACTCTCGGGTTTTTCTACTATCACTTAACTCGATACACACTCTGTACTCAAGGATTATCCTCTCTCTAGGATACACTCCCCCTTACAAGTTGTAATCTGAAATCCCAATCTCCAAGTCCCCTTGACTTGAGATCTTTTACAATGAATGAATAATTTGAATAAAATCTCTCTCACGAGAAGATAATGATAAACACCGAGGCTCTTTGTATATCAAAATACAATACGTAAAGAAAACTCGAATGTATAAGAACTCTTGAGCTTGCTTTTCGTTTCTGCTTAATCTTTCGTATCTTTCTAAGTTTGTAATCAGCTCCTTATATAGTGGTGAGTTGCTATGTGACCGTTACTTCTCAACTTAGCATGTTCTTCATTTGAAATTCAGTTTGATGAGGATTATAGCCGTTGGGTCCTGAATTTCGCCGATTCAATTCCCGGACGCGTGAAATCATTCTCCTTCGATTCTTCGCGTTTATTCAATGATTCGTTTGATCCAATTTAATACCGA
This sequence comes from Acacia pycnantha, assembly GCA_025563575.1. Taxonomy (NCBI): domain Eukaryota; kingdom Viridiplantae; phylum Streptophyta; class Magnoliopsida; order Fabales; family Fabaceae; genus Acacia; species Acacia pycnantha. The sequence continues at coordinate 327,636 of JAMWYP010000348.1, forward strand.
AACATTCTCAATATAGAGTAGTTAAATACGTTTGAATATACTAAATGAATGCAATCAATTCGTATAAACATGGTAAGTTTTGCGGTTTAAAAGAATCGGGATGAAATCAAGAACGATCATATTTGCTTCCGTCTTAAACTCGAGTTCTCTAAGTCGGCCTCGAGTTCGTAAGGCTTTTTAGAGTATCTGGTTTATCTTTCGAGAGCAAACTCGGAGTTTGATGTAAACTCGAGTTTGTATTTTGTTTCACCATGTGAACTCGAGTTCACGAAGGTAGGCTCGAGTTCGAATACTCTCTAAGCTTTTCGAATGAACACTGGAGTAATATCTCACAAGATAAGCAGTGCTCGAGTCCATTAGTGATTAGGCTCGAGTTTAACACTATTCATGCCTAAGAGTTTTGGTTGCTCGATTAGAGTGGATCGAGCACGAGTACAAACTCGGAGTTTGTACACTTGCTTTTCTTTCTTCGGATGAAGGGCTCGAGTTCATTATTCTTAGGCTCGAGTTCACCTTAATTTATTCCATGACTTATTGAAGTGAACTGAGGTTTGAGCTTAAACTCGGAGTTTGAAAAGAAGGAAAACTTGGGAGCTCTTCACAAGGGAAAACTCGAGCTTGTAATAATGTGCTCGAGTTTACCTATTCTGTAAACTCTTCTTCGTTTGTCAAACCATAGAGTAAACTCTACACAAAAGCATTAGGCTTGAGTCCATATACTTGGGCTCGAGTGTTCATTAAATTATAGCCATAGAAACAAGTGAACTCTACTCAAAAGAATAAACTCGGAGTTTAAAGAGATACAATTTAATTAGAAAACTTCCTCTCTGTTTGCGGAAAACTCGAGTTTGCTTAGTTAGGCTCGAGTTTTGAGGTGACAGAATGATTTTGACTCTTTTGTCATTTTAAAACATTCGTACTTGTTTACAATTGTTATTAATCATCAAAACACATAGAGAACTAACACCCCTCTCACTCGACCTCCAAGGGTAAAACACTTCCCAAACAAATACCACTATGGAGTCGATAAACGAATCCCTGGGGTTCCGTCAATGCAAACATCTTCGGCTCAATCCAAGGGAGTCTCAATTCAAGAACCATCCCAAGATGGATCTAAACGTGCTTCGAACTCCGTTCACGAAGATCCAAAGGGAAAGCAGCCAGAGGGTGTACCAACTCAGCCTCGCAAAAAGCTTCGTGCTCAGAGAGGAGAAGGATCTTCCAAGGCAACTTCCAACCCGCCTCGGGATCCTCAGGAGCCGTCCATAATTCCAGATGCTCTTTCACAAATCTATCTCCATAATTCTGCACCTCCGGAGTTTGCAACTAAAAGTCAACTTCTCTCTGGTAAAAAGGCTGAATCATTCAAAGATTCATATTCAAACAAAGCTTTTTGCCCTATAGTTTCTGTTGACTTAGATAAGCTTAGGGAATCCTACAATGTAGATCTCTCTCCTTGGCTGAAACCCTATGAATCCTTTTTATCTATCTCTGCCCAATATAGTTCCAATGTCACCAAAGTCTTTTATTTTAATATGGAATGGGACAATTTAGAAGATCAGGATCATATATTAGTCGAAGAAAGAGTTTCCACATAAGTTAGAGGAGTCAAGTTCACCCTGTCTGCCTCTATTATAAACTCAATTCTTCAAATCTCCAATCCCCCCTCCTCCTATAGCTCAATACTCCAACAAAGAGATTTTTGAAATTCTTCGGCCAAATGAACCTATCCCTGCCGATCAACTAGTCAAGTTGTCTTTCACTCCTATGTCTATGCCCCCTATTCATCGTGTTCTGTGGTATATCTACTCTAGGAACATGATTCAAAAGGGTGGAAATTTCACTCATTTTACCAACAAAGACTATCCCAAGTTTGCTACCCTAGTGAACAAAGTCCCCATCAACCTAGGCCATTGGCTTTTCCAGGAAATGATCAATTTTAGATTCTCATCTAGAAAAGCTTCATATATTCCTTTTCCCTCTCTCGTTTCTGTAATTCTCTTTTACCATAAAACCTGGTATGTGGGAACACAAGATTCGATGAATTCCCCCACGGTATTTGGAAAGTCTCAGATCAACCTGATGAGACTCTCTTTTGAAGCAGATGGATCAGGAGAATCTCGGGCTCCTCCTCGATCCAGAACTCAGGAAGCTCACTCTGCTCTTCCATTATCATCCATTCCTCCTGATTTTGACGCCAGAGTTCAGGCCATTGTGGATCAAGCTTTTGAAGACATGACCATTCGCATCCAAGATGAAGTGAATCAACTGTGTACTTCAATGATGAAAAGCAATACTGTTATGATTACGATTCAGGATGGAATCAAGAATGACTTGATCGATCACGATGCTTCTTTGGCCACTCTCCTAGTTTCTCAAGAACGGTTGGACAATCGAATGAGTGAGCTAATGAAAAGGTTTGACATGGGATCTACCTCTGGATTTGGGACTCCTGCCGGCATGCCATCCGAACCAACTTCCCCACCTTTTTCATCTTCTTTTGTTTTCACCACTCCCATAGTCCCCTCCTCTGTTCCTATCTCTTCCCCAACCACTGAAATCCTCCATACCCCCATTGTCTCTCCAATTCCAATTCCATCTCCTGCCACCACTGTCAAGCTCTCAACCCCTTCCACTGAACCTCCAATCTCAGCTCCATCCTCTGTTGTTGATGACAAAGGGGGAGAAGAACCAGAAAAAGAAACTCAACCAAAGGAGCAATCTTGAGTTGAAGGAAGGAGAGTTTAAGAGTTTTAGATTCAGTTTGTATTTGGAATCTTTTGTAATCCTGCATTTCTACTTGTTTTGTACGTACATTCAGTTCAATGAAATGCAATGGTTTGATTATGATTTACTTCTGATATATCTCTGTGATAAAATAAAATCAAGGGTTAAGGTGCAAAAATAGACATGTGCTTTTCTCCGAGGAGCGCCCAGTAGCAAATGCTTTTTTCAGGTGCAAAAGTAACTATGTCGTTACAAATTAGGTGCAAAAATAGCGTTTGACCGTTAAGTTTGACTTTTTTTGCTGACTGGACGATGACGTGACATTTCAAATATTTTTTCAGTATCCTTTTAGTACCGGTCAATACCTGAAATATTTTTTCAAGATTCTAAAATAATTTTTCAAAATTATGAAATATTTTTTTTGTACCAATCAGTATCCTGAAAATACTTTTTAGTACCAGTCAGTACCCTGAAATATTTTTTTCAGTATCCTTTTAGTACCGATCAATACCTGAAATATTTTTTCAAGATCCTAAAATTATTTTTGCACCTTTGAAATGCCACGTCATCGTCCAGTCAGCAAAAAAAAGTCAAACTTAACGGTCAAAAGTCAAACTCAACGGTCAAACGCAATTTTTGCATCTAATTTGTAACCACATATTTACTTTTGCACCTGAAAAAAGCATTTGCTACTGGCGCTCCTCGGAAAAAAGCACATGTCTATTTTTGCACCTTAACCCTAAAATCAAATACAGAACTGATAACAAATACTTCAAACCATCCTTTGAAAATTTTCCTCAAATCTCAAATCTTTTGGAAAATAAAAAATTCTGGTTTACAAGTGTTGTCATCATCAAAAAGGGGGAGAATGTTAGTTCTCTATTGGTTTTGATGATAACGGACAATTGTAAACACAGTTGAAGTTTGTCTTTGTAAGATGAAAAACTTACTGTCAAAGACAAACTCGAGTTTCGGTTTGGAAACTCGAGTTTTGGCTTGTCAAAGAAATGCTCAGATTTTCATAAAGAAAGACAAACTCGAGTTTGGATTTGAAAACTCGAGTTTTGGTCATATAGAGAGCATTCAAGTTTTTCACAAACAAAGCAAACTCGAATTTGATTTAGAAAACTCGAGTTTTGACAAGACAGAGAGTAACTAAGTTGTTTTTTCTGAAGAAACCAAAACTCTAGGTTCCATTTGGAAACTCGAGTTTGGGTTATACAGTAAGTTCTCTAAGTTTCCAATGTTTATGGAAACTCGAGTTCCGTTTAGAAAACTTTAGTTTTCACTATCTGAGAACAATGCTCATCTCTGACCTTGAATAAAACTTCCATGATTGAATCGATCTAAGCTTTTCAACGTTTTCTCAACTAAAGAGAAAACTCAAGTTTCGATTTTGAAACTCGAGTTTTGTATTTACAAAGAAGTTTCCAAAGTTTTCAACAAATGAGAAAACTCGAGTTATGTTTTGTAAACTAAAGAGAAAACTCGAGTTCAGTTTGAAAACTCGAGTTTCACTCTTTTGATAGAAGTTCACTGAAACGAGAAAACTCGAGTTTCGAAGAACCAGCTCGAGTTTGCATCGCAGGATTTGAAATTCGAACTGAATCGATTTGCTATATATTTATGTTTAGTCTCAATACTTTGTATCATCACTCACAACTATTCTTAACTATGTTTAATCAGTTTGTTAGTGAGTTTCAGATGATTTAGACAGGATTAAATGGAGACTTAGCATAAAGCAAAAAGCATGTCAGCACATTAAATGAAATGTGCAGAAACTTTGCATACTTTTGGACAAGCATTCTCCACACGTTTTCAAGAAGTAAATGCTTGCCTTCTACATCCAGCAAACTGCTCTTCCAACGGATCTATAGTCAGAGAGTCAACTCTGAATTTCTGCAAAGCTGGATTAAACAGAGATTAGTGAGAGAAGAAGACCAGAACTTCATTTAAACATCTCCCATCACCTCCAACGGTTATAAGCGGGATTTCAACGGTCATCTAATGATCTCTACCTATAAATAGAGATGCATTCAATTCTTCTCAACAACCAATCCAACAGAAAACGAAAATCATTCAAAGAGTCATTCATTATTTGAGTTTTTTCTGTGTAAAGTATCTTTTGATACATTTGTACTTCAGTGCTTATTTTATCTACTCTGAAAGAGAGTTCATTGATTGTAAATCACTTATTGTGAGTTATCTCAAGTCAAGGGGACTTGGAGATTGGGTTATTGATTACACCTTGTAAGGGGGAGTAAGTTCTAGAGAGAGAATTACTCTTGAGTGCAGAGTGTGTAATCAATCTTGTTAGTGAGAAATCCCGGAAGAGTCTGGGTACTGGACGTAGGTCAGGATTGGACCGAACCAGTATAAATCTTTGTGTCTTGCTATTCTTCCCTTACTCTGTTTACTTCTTCTTTATATCCGAAAAACAGAGTATTCGAAAAGAATTTTAAGAATCCCCAATTCACCCCCCTCTTGGTGATTCAAGCTCCATTTACAAGTCTTATATGCCCTGAGAAACAAAGTCATAGCGCCATGCCTGATAGGGCAAAAATTTAAGCCTAAAGACTCTGCAAGTGTACGGGCCTTATCAAGTAATAAAGTGATGATAAAATTATCGTTCCCACGAGGACTCAATCTAACTAGCGATTAGATATTAAATTCATTTATTTCGTTTAAGTTGAGCGAATCAGAATTGTTTTTAAGAATAAAAAGAAAATCAATAAGAACTAATAGTAGCAAAAGAATGAATTCAAATATCAAGAAGTACAACCTAGAGTCACTGATCCCTTGTTGGTTTCATAGATTTTATCCCCACTAAATTACTTTTGATTTAACTTAATCAGCTAATCTAGAGTATAAATGTCTATAGATGCCTTCCGGTCCATCTATATACCTATTTTAATTAATTATGTAATTCCTCACACAACTAAATAAGGCGTTTTCTAGAACGGGTTCACTCAAATTTGATTATGCAGAGCTTCTAGGTATATGCCTATCCTAGACGCAAATTAAATTAAACCTAATTTCACATTAAATTTAAACCTAATTCCACATTATTTACTTCCATGGTCAATTTAGGATTCTCTCTTCCAAGTTCAACCCTAAATCCCCAAAACATGCTTACTAGTAGAGCCGGGAAATCGGGCCGAACCCATCGGGCCGGCCCGTTTAGGCCCTGGCCCGTCAAGGGCTGGGCTTGAAAAATAGACGAGATATTTGAAATTGGCCCTGGAGGGCCTCGGGCTTAAACGGGCCGGCCCTGGAGGGCCTCGGGCCAGCCCTGCAGGCCCTTTTCACTGTAGCTTTTTCTTTTTTTCCTTTTTTTAATTTATTAATTTATATATATTTTTTCTTTGTTATAGAGTTATTTATCCATTTAACTACAAATATATAATAACTATACTCTTATTTGTTGCAAATAAAATTACTCTTATGTTTAACATATTAAATTATTTGTTACAATAATAGTCATCGTACTAATGTCGCTTAGTGGTATGTTTCTTATGTTTTATGTGAGTTATTTGTGAACATGGTTTGCTTTTGATTATGAATTAGTAACTGTGCTTATTTTTTGGATGATTTGTGATGTAATTTACTAATTATATATATATTTTTAAAAACATAGGAAAATTAATTAAAATTTAGAATAGTAATTTTCGGGCCCTGGAGGGCCGGCCCTGGCCTTGGTGCTCTCGAGCCGGGCTTTAAAAAACATATGTTTTTCTTACCTCAGGCCCTGGAGGGCCGGCCCTGTTAGGCCCTGGCCCTTCACGGGCCGGCCCTGGAGGGCGGGGCCGGCCCTGATTCCCAGCTCTACTTACTAGTGGCCAATTAATAAGCAAAAGCAATAAACGCAAGAATAAATAAACTGACATAAAATTAATCAAAAATAATCCGTGGGAATAATAACTAGAACCCAAACAAGTTCATAGGTTCTCTAGGTTGAAAAGGAAAATTTAGCCACGCATGGCTATAAGAAAATCTATGACACGAAGATGAAACTCAGAATCAAAAGATAAGAGAAAGAATAAAGAAGAGATGACACCACTACTGTGGAGCTTCGTGATATCAACGTATCATTATCCCTGGTCAACATAACTTAATATAATATAATATATTATATCCTTTTTAATGTAATTTGTGACCTCTTTTAGATCGCATAATATTTCCTGCACAATAAAATAGGATATCAATAGATTTTCTGTTATAATATTTTTTATCCTATATTTAATTAAAAGATAGAAAAATATATATCTTGCAATTAAATAGGTAAAATAGTAATAAATCCAGCCAATTATATCATAAAATATATACCTATTTAATTATAAAATATATCATTATCACTGCCCTTAGACTGTGGGTGAACTCAACCCCTCCCCTAAAATTTTAATATAAAAAAAAAAACACTGGATTATTATTATTAGAGCTGTCAAAATGGGCTGGACCCTATGGCCAGCCCATTAAGCCCCATGTTTGGCCCCCATACTTTTAGCCCCATATGATGGGCCATTTTTTGCCGTAACCCAAAATAAGCCCTACTCTTTTGGGTTATGTTGGGGCCAACCCGTGGGCCACCAATAAAACCAAATCCAACATTCAGAAATTGTACAAATCCATCTGAAACTACACCTCCCCGCCTTCTTCAATCAAGGAATTGGATTCAGTTCACTGCCACTAGCGTTCACTTCTGGTCCACTGCGCAAAAAACAACACTGATCCCTCTTTTTTTTTTTAAACAAATATTTGAGGATATTGTAAATATTTAAATATACTGACCGATACTGAAAAAATACTAACGGGTACTTCATGATCTTGAAAAATTATTTTAGGATGTTGAAAAAATATTTCAGGGTACTGACTGGTACTTAAAAAATACTTCAGGATACTGACTGAGGATACTGACTGGTACTGAAAATATACTTAATGATCTTGAAAAATTATTTTAGGATACTAACGGGTACTTCATGATCTTGAAAAATTATTTTAGGATGTTTAAAAATATTTCAGGGTACTGAAGTTACTGAAAATAATAGTTCAGGATGCTGACTGAGGATACTGGCCGGTACTGAAAAAATACTTAATGATCTTGAAAAATTATTTCAGATCTAAAATAATTTTTCAAGATCATTAAGTATTTTTTTCAGTACCAGCCAGTATCTTCAGTCGACATCTTGAAGTATTATTTTCAGTACCAGTCAGTACCCTGAAATAATTTTTCAACATCATAAAATAATTTTTCAAGATCATGATGTATTTTTTCAGTACCGGGCAGTATCCTGAAGTTGATTATTCAAGTCTAAGTTGATTATTCTAAAATGATTTTTGGCCCGCGGGCTGGCCTTAACCCTTAGGGTTATATAATTTTTTGGCCTGTGCGGACAATTTAACATGCGGACTTTTTGGCCCTGTGGGCTTTTTAGCCCTAGCCTGCGCGGGCTAGGGCCTAACAGGCCGGGGTGGCCCGTTTTGACATCTCTAATTATTATATTCTAAAAAAAACACCACAAACTGATTTTGCTTCCCATTAATTGTAACGTTACATTACACAATCTTAAATTGGACTTGTTACTCCCGCAAATTCAAACGGAAGACATGAAGATCTCCAAAATTCACCATCTTAGTTCGTTGATGCCATCTATTTGATTCAAAATTCTTCTGTTCACTGGCATTATCTTCAGGTACGAATGTGTGCTCAAGTCTTGGATGAGTAGTGGTTGGGTTGCATCTCGAGGTACTTTGAGCCCTCAGGTAAACGACTGTTTCCCTGGATGATTTGCATGCATTGTTCTTTGTAACCTGGGCTCTGCCTTGAGTCCCACTCATGGTTGTAGAAACCAAGCTCTTTGAGTACTCCGTACAGGCACTTGAATATAAAGTTTTGGTTACCAGTCTCACCATCGGTGTCCATGTTATCATCTTAACTTCTTCAACTCCATACGGATATCCATAATATTACAATAGTGCACTCGGCACTTCTTACTCAACTAAGTGGGCCGCACCACATTCTAAGGTAATGAACCCTCTTTTCTCTCAATTGTCTTAACAACGGTTGGTCAACCCTCATATGGATAATGCAATGGCAGTGGGTAATGTTAAGTCTCTTGTAGATAACCCTCATATATTGCATATTTTACTTCTTCGTATCTAAGGCAACAAAGCCAGGGCTGACACATATCTCGAAATGTCATACTTTTCCCTCATCCAGAAAGAAACCTTCTTTTCCATTTTTCAGGCATTGGGATATGAATAGAGTCAGCTGCTCTTTTAAGATTCTTTTACACCTGCGTGGTTCCTTACATCTGAAAGGCAATAAATGAGTTTTATTGCTTATTACACTACAAAAAAAAAAAAACGACAATTAGTAGCGGTTAAAATGACCTATTTGTAACGGTTTTAAGCGCAACTAACGACATTTGTAGCGGTTTAAAAAACCGCGACAAAATCCCATGTGGCAAGCTGATTTGTAGCGGTTAAAAAAACCCGATACTACATACATATGAACCGCTACTACATCTGTTGCGGTTACTAATAACCGTCACTAAATGAGCTGGGCTGACGTCTTTTTCGAGAAATTAGTCACGGTTCTTGTAGCGGTTACTTAACCGCTACAAATTAATGTTTTGAAAATTTTTGCCGCCATCAATTTTTATTTGTAGCGGTTACTTTAACCGCTACAAATTAATGTTTTGAAAATTTTTGCCGCCATCAATTTTTATTTTTAGCGGTTACTTTAACCGCTACAAATTTTCCCGCCATTTTTTCGCAAAAAAATAATTTGCCGCCATCTAATGCTACAAATTTTCCCGCCATCAGTGTACTTTTGAATATTTGTAGCGGTTTGAAACCGCTACTAAGACCGTTACAAAATAATCCCGCCATTTTCTCCAGGCAAATATTTGAAAATTAGCAGCGGTTAAGGTAACCGCTACAAATTCATGACGGTTAAAAAAAATAAAACTATTATTTATCGGCGTAATTAAGTAATTATTAATAGTTTATCTTTTTAATAAAAATAAAAGGTATTAAATTATGAAATTTAAATATATAAGGTGCTTGTATTGATGCAAAATAATAAGAATATGTAAGTATAATAAGAGCTAATAATCAGGTAATTAAAATAATATTGAATGTTCAAAAATTATGTGTACAAATCATTGAATAATGTATGTGAAAGAATAAGGAAAGTTGAAAAATATATCCCGTTCAACTGCAAAATAACAAACATTAATTAGTATGAGAAACGTTAGAATTGATCCGGACATTAATTAGTATGAGAAACATTAGAATTGATCCGGCTACACGACACTCACCCCCTTCAAACAGTTTACCACTATGTTCCGAAACGTAAAAATATTTGAGAAGACGGAGAGAAAACGTGGGTAGAAAAGAAACTGATGTATATTAAATGAGGTTGGGTGGGGGTATTTATGGTGGTGTCTGCGCAGCATTTTATAACGGTTGGTGTCTCACTTTTTGTAGCGGTTATTATTGTTAGTAGCGGTTAATGTAGCGGTTGTTATTTGTCGCGGTTCTACAGTGTTTGTAGCGGTTATATAACCGCTACAAATTACTTTCTGGTTTTTTTTTTTTAAAAAAAAAAAACTTAAAAAAAAAGATTACATATTACAGCATAGGCATTAAGAGTCTCTCTCAATCTTCTTCGCCATCCCTACAAAGAAAGTTTGCATAAAATGTTACGCGTGAGGTGAATACGTTTGAACACAATTAAAACTTTATTTAAATGTTTCTATTTCATAAGGCGTAAATTAAAAAACGTACCGAACTATAGGTAAATTGTCATCGCCGTCTGGGATGAAGTCTTCGAAGCTGGCGGGCTGGAACGGCTCACAATCGTAGGCGACGTATCACCATCGCCCATGTCGTAAAGGTCCCTAGGCTTTAAGTGAACCACCATATTCCAATCCTTGTGCCTCTCATCGGAGACATAGTAAACCTGATGGGCCTCTGAGGCAAGAATATACGGCTCGTCATCTTCAGACTGACCACTGTGAATAGGCCGGGAGAAATTCACAGATGTGATGCCTAAGTCGTCAGTCGTGAGTCCTCTGGACGTTGTGGTATTCGCCCACAAACACTTGAACAAAGTCACGGTGAAAAGGCCTGTGTAACTTATCCTGACCACATCAAGCAGCTTTCCATAATACGGGACGTCACCGAACCGCATGTTTCTGTCACTACTGCTTGCATAACTCCTCGTCCCAAACGTGCCATATACACCAGAGTTTTGGGTCAGCAATCCTTGATCTCGTGCCACGGTGCAAAACTTAAAACCATTGACATTGTATGCCGTAAATCTTAGGGCCTGGTCAAGCGGGCCTAGCGAGAGCTCGAATTCGGTGAGTGCGGGTTGTGGTCGTTCATTATTCTCCTCCTAAACCAACCTGGAATTCTCTGTGGACCTTTCTATCAATTTCGGAGGATGTCGTGTACGGATCCTCGGTTCACGCTTCACATGACTCTTGAATTTCCTGCAATTAAACATGCAATGACATGTGAGTATGTATAAAATGTAAGGAAATGTATATGATATATATATATATATATATATATATATATATATATCTGTAGCTATGTGAAATCCTTACTGAAGGTACGGTTCAACTTTGGTGCAATTAATCAAGACATGTCGGTGTGCTTGAAACTTCTCAAGTGCCGTGAGTTTGAATTTCTCACTCCCGCCAACTGGTTTACCAACACGAGGGATTAACAACTCTGTTGCCTCCGGCTCAGGCTCAGGACAATCGTCTACACGAGGCGGTCGGTTGAATGACGTCTCAATGTCATCGAAGTACCTGGAACAAAAATACAAGACCTCATCCCCGATATAACCTTCTGCTATTGAACCTTCAGGCCACGCCTTATTCCTCACGTAAGATTTAAGTTTCCCAATAAACCTATAAAGTAGAAAAGGAAATATGTCGATATATCAATGTTGAAATGTACGACTAGCAAGTAATGCTGAAGTAATTAATTTTAAATGAGTACCTCTCAATAGGATACATCCATCGGTACTGAACTGGGCCAGCAAGCTTTGTCTCGTGAACAAGGTATACTGTCAGGTGAACCATGACCGTGAAAAATGACGGAGGAAAGATCATCTCCAAATGACACGGCGTAAGAATGATTTTCTCCTGCAGCTGGTCGAGCTCCTCCACTATCAAAACCTTGGAACACAGCTTCCGAAAGAAAGTACAAAGCTTGACCAAAACGAGAGACACATTGAGAGGCAGCGTATTTTTCATGGCCAGCGGAAGTAACTGTTGCATAAGCACATGTGAGTCATGACTCTTCAGCCCTGTAACCTTTCGAGCCTGCAAGTCAATACATCGTGATATGTTGCTTGAATACCTGTCAGGAACTTTTATTTTCTTCAATGTAGCGAGAAAGATTTCCTTATTCGGTTTTGTCAGGGTGAATCTTACCGGTTGAAATTTGTCATGCTCATCCGGCCACGCGTCTCCACGAACGCCCATCTCCCGTAGATCTTTCCTGCTCGAGATGATCTTTGGACTTGCCTGGTTTGTTGAGAATCGTGTACAACACATTGTCGCACACATTCTTTTCAATGTGCATGACATCCAGACTGTGTCGGAGCAAATTATCTTTCAAATACGGAAGAGCGAAGAAGACACTTACCTTTCGCCATTGCTGGGGCGTAGAACCAGAAGCCTGGCCAGTCTTTGTCCCGGCCCTTGCCGGATCGTCTTTTTTCCCATACTCAACATCAACATCCTGAAGTTGCTCTATGATATCTTCGCCAGATAAATTCCGAGGAGGTCTTCTTTTTTCCTGTTGCCCATTAAAGCGATTGCGTTGTAACCTAAACCTGTGCGTACCATCGAGAAACCTCCGATGACCCATGAAGCACCACTTACGACTATAGGGAAGGCGCACTGAGTCAGAGTCAAAATTGCAAGCTGGGCAAGCAAGGCCGGTATGCACATTCCACCCGGATAATATCCCGAGGCCAGGAAATTCGCTTATCGTCCAAATCAAGGCCGCACGCAAGTTGAAAAGTGTTTTCTTGTGCGCGTCGTACGTCTCCACACCTACATTCCACAACTCCACCAACTCCTTGATCAGCGGTTGGAGATACACATCGATGTCATTTCCCGGTGCCTTCTTTCCTGGAATGATCATGGACATAATGAATGAGCTTTGTTTCATACACATCCACGAGGGCAAGTTGTAGGGTATCAACATGACTGGCCATATACTATAGCTTGTGCTAAAATTCCCAAACGGATTAAAACCGTCGGTCGCCAAAGCAAGATGAACATTTCTAGGGTCCGCCGCGAAATCTGGAAAGCCTGTGTTGAATGCTTTCCACGCTTCAGCATCACGTTGATGTCTGAGTTTACCATCTTGATTCTTATCATCTTCATGCCACCTCATATGCTGAGCTGTCTTAGACGACATAAACAATCTTTGCAAGCGAGGTTTTAGAGGAATGTACCTTAGAATCTTTGCGGGTTTCTTCTTCTGCTTCTTCCTTTCCGAAACTGTCTTGAACCTCGAAGTGTGACACTTCTTACAAGTCTCCCTCCGATCGTCCTCTCCCCAATAATGCATACAGTCATTTGGGCAGGCATCTATTTTTTCGTAGTTCAAGCCTAATCTGTTGATTATCTTCTTCGCCTCGTAGAAGGATGAGGGAATGTCCACGTCAGGGAATGCATCTTGAAGTAATTCCAGGAACATCGACATTGCCTTATCCGTGATCCCACACATGCACTTGATATGGTACAATTTGATCAGAAAAGATAACTTTGAGTATTTCTGACAACCTTGATACAAAGGACGATCTCTCTCATCCATGAGGCTGAAAAATTCCCGAGCTGCATCATTCCTGAAGAAAACAGGTTCTGGACCTTGAACTTCTGGTGTGAAGTTGTCGTCCTGAACACCAAAAGCATCACGAACAGCTTCATTAACCGGATCATCTTGATGTACTTGATTTCCTACTTGTGAGGTTCGAGGAAGATGAAGCCCATATCTCATACCACGTTGATCACCATGAACCTCCCAGAATGTATATGCTTCTAGGAAAGGCTTTACAAGAAGATGTTCCAAAGCACAATCTCGTGTTTGCCACTTCTTAAACTTGCATCGCAAACAAGGACACACGATCTTACCATTAATGCTAGCGTGAGAGAAGGTGAAATCTAAGAAAGTGTTCAATCCCGTTAAATATACAGGAGAACTACGCGGCAACTTGATCCATGACTTATCCATATGTAACGGACAAATCTTGGATAGAACATAAATGTGGATACAATGTTTAATTACATTCAAAGCAGAACTTGAGATCTTTAAATGCATGGAATGTTTTGTAGCGGTTACAAAACCGCTACAACAACCGTTGAACATATCCGAGACACATTTGTCGCGGTTGAAACACCGCGACAAATTTGAATCCATAATCCCGCCAGAGTTCTGTTGCGGTTCTATAACCGCGACAACAACCGCTACAAAATTAAATTTGTAGCGGTTCGACTCCACTGAACCGCTACAAAATGATGACCGTTGACATTTGTAACGGTCTGAGAACCGTGACAAATAATGGCGCCCTTTCATCCATTTCAAAATTCAATTTTATTGTAGTTTATCGATATGAACCGCTACAAAATTTAGTTAAATTAATTAATTTTAGAAAATATTTTTCACTACGTTATTTATTCTACAGTGTCTATTTTATTTGACTATAAGTCACATTAAAAACGTAATATAAATGAGTTATAAGTTTTGAAACAACCTACCAAATATAACGACGACAAATATTTAACTAAATCACAGGTTAAACAAACCAAATATTTAAACCAAAGTAAACAAATATCCAACGGTACAAAATGAAGTGTTCAAGATAAAAACTAAATATCAGAGCATGATCATCAAGTCCTCGTCTCGAGGGGGTCTGTCTCTGGGGTGGTGCACGACTGCAGTCGACAACGTCGTCGTCATCGTGAGCACGTGGGGGATCCGTCAAAGATGAACGGAGGGGGAGGCTTGGGAGCTGGAAACCGTTCGTCAGGTAACAGCTTTGTCAGGGCCCCAGTAACAACAGTCCAGTTCTCCACATGACGATCGTACCAACGGGCGACGCTCTCCTGCCTGCGCCTATTCCTGACCTCCTCGTCAGCCCTCCGTGCAGCCTCATGTGCGACAACCTGCGCAGCAACCTTCTCAGCAATGATCGCATCAACCGACTCCGATGGTGGCCTTCTCGAGATGGAGGGTCCGGTCGCAGAGGAGGAGCTCTGCCTCGGGTACACCATGCTAGGCCTAGCGCCAAGGCCCATGCCCCTAATGCGGCCAGGATGCTCGACTGGGCCCACAGCAGCTTTCAATGGGGCCGTAGGATTCACAGACCCCTGTGACTCCGGGGTCTGCGACGCTCGTAGCTCTGCCTCGCTCTTCTCAATCCGGGCCTGACCCACAGAGTTCATGAACCATTAATAAAATAATGGACGATCAATTTAAATATACAACATTCATTATATAAATAATGTTTTTTTAACTTACTATTATCTCCTCTGCTGCCTCAGAGGTCGGCGTCCCATCACGGTGTCTATGGGTGCGTGTGAACAACTTCCCATAGTCCGTCTGTGTGTTCTCTTCCTGAGCCTTCTGTTGCTGAAAGAATTAAAACAATATATACTTTGTTATTTCAAAAACAAAACAATCATCATGTTAAATAATAACATATCATCTCATTATAGGTCACATCAAACGTCTTGGTCCCTGCCGTGTGATGGACTCTCTGCTGTATCCGGCTTCTTGTGTTCCTCTACGACAAAGCCTGCAAGGAGGAGGAAACAAAATTTAAACCCTAAACTCAATTTAAATTATCAATTAAGTGAAACTATTAATTAATTTAAACCATATGTAAACTATAAATTAATTTAAATTACATTTCAAAAAATTAATTTAATCTATATGTAACCTTCAAATTAACTAATGTTTACACAAAATTAAACTATAATTAATTAAAAAAGGTACCTGCCCGTCAGCACCCCTCCTATATTGGACGAAACTCGCCCAGTGAGTTGGTTCCACGCCGTCTGGGACGTTCTCGATCAGCTGCTGCAGAGGAATAGTGCCATCTCCATTCATACGATTGTAGAGACGATTCCTCCGGCTCTTCCACCCTTCCCCCACTTTCATCAGAACGTACCTCTTATGTTGTTCGCGCAGTTTAAACTTTTTCTGTATCATAATTTCATTATTAATTATTAATGAATTAAGAAATAAATAAGGAAAGAAATAAACTAAAACTTATAACTATTAACATGTAAAATTTAATTAAACAATATTGACTACCTGCAGAACTCCGGTAAACGCCTTGTCCTTTGTATCCTTCGTCACATGCTTCCAATCCTTGAAAAAAATCGGGAACCATGCCCAATTGCCGCCAAATTCAGACAGGAATCGGTTCATCAGGTGACCACCGCCGATCGCCCGGTCTGTGTGCTTGTTCCACGGACTACGACCCGACACTCGGCCATCTCCCCACCCATCGAGGAGAGCGGAAACATCCAGCGTCCTCCTGGCGATGTTCCCAAGTCTATCTGCAATATTACAAAAATTGAATTAAACGTACCGAATTTAAATTAATTTCTCCCAAAAAAACTAATTACAAATACCTTCGACATCCACTGTAAATCCGGTGGAACGCGAAGACGCCGGTCGGGGGTTCCCGTGGTCCCGCTGGTTTTCCTGGTCGATGAACTGCTCCACCTCCGATATGGGCATCTCAATATGGATGTCCTCATTCTCGTCTAAGTCGTCCAGCGAAAAACTTGCTTCTTGATCTCCTCCTACGTTCTCTAGGGTCTCCGTGTTTGGAATTTCTTCATCGGCGAAAAGCTCGGCAAACTCGTCTTGCCCCTGAGATGGCGGAGGTATATGTCGGGCCCCACGCCCTCTCGTCCGGCCCCCTCTACTACTACTACTGCCCGTTAAACCCATTTTCTCGGGGACAGCTGTTTTTCCCTTTCCCTTATCTTGTTCAGAAACCATGATGTTGAAAGGTAGAACTTTAAAAGTAAAAGTTTAAAGGTAGGGTGAAAGGTAAAACAGTTGAAAACTCAAAACCGTTAGAAGTTGTGACGGTGAAAATGAGAAAGTACTGTTTAAAAACTGCTACATTTTGTAGCGGTTCCCATAAAAACCGCTACAAATTTAAAAAATTTGTAATGGTTATGTCGTAGCCGCCGCATAAACCGCTACAATTATGCCTCGTTCTTCGTGATGTTTTGTAGCGGTTACCTGACCGCTACAAAACAACTGACCCTTGAAATTCTGTAGCGGTTACCTAGTAACCGCTACAATATGTCCACATATTGTCGCGGTTATTCTCAATAACCGCTACAAAATGAATTTTTTTCCAAAAAAAATTCCAAACTAATTAGTTTGATTCATAAACTTTATGAATCAAACTAATTAGTTTGGTA
The DNA here is from genome assembly GCA_025563575.1 of Acacia pycnantha. Taxonomy (NCBI): domain Eukaryota; kingdom Viridiplantae; phylum Streptophyta; class Magnoliopsida; order Fabales; family Fabaceae; genus Acacia; species Acacia pycnantha. The sequence continues at coordinate 344,849 of JAMWYP010000348.1, forward strand.
CAAATATTTAAAATAACAAACTTCAATTCATTTAATTTTTTCTTTAAGTTTTCCAAAAGTGTCAACAATAATAAATTAAACATAATGAAGTCACCAAAAATAGTCTAACATGTCCGTGGGGATTCAGATTCAGTATAGCCGCCGATCTCCCACGAAAAACTTGCTGAGTCATTTTCATCAGAGATATTTTCGTGAGACAAAGGTGGCTATAATGGAACCGAATCTCCTATCGCATGTTGACTGTTCTCGTAAGAGTAGAAGTCTAAACGCTAAAGAAATGAGTAAACTTTGACTTGTCACTGAACGAATTTCCTCGCAAGGATGAGAGAGGCAAATATCTGCAGCTCTTATCACCCGAGATAGGAGATCAGAGCTGCTGATATCTGCATGTCTTCGACGACCAAGCGAGATAGTTCATTCAGTTACAAGTTGAGATTTAGTCATTTCTTTAATTTTTATAGTTGATGTACGGAGGCGTGGTATTTATAGAGTGAATATTTGTAGCGGTTAGGCAAGAAACCGCTACAAAACTTTAGATTTTGACATGGTTAATGTCGCTCTTCCTGGAGACCGCGGCAAAATTGTGTCGTTTCGTATATTTGTAGCGGTTGTGGTGATGAAACCGCTAGAAATACACCGCAGCAAAGTTGGCGCCAAGGTTGGTGCCAATTTTGTAGCGGTTAATATCAAATAACCACTACAAATGTCACGTCACAAACATTCCCGCCATTGCGCGCCAAGGTGGCGCCAATTTTGTAGCGGTTAATATCAAATAACCGCTACAAATGTCACGTCACAAACATTCTCGCCATTGCACGCCAAGGTGGCGCCAATTTTGTAGCGGTTAGTATCAAATAACCGCTACAAATGTCACGTCACAAACATTCCCGCCATTGCGCCAAGGCTTCCGTTACTAATTAGTCTCGGTTTAGTGAAAAAACCGCTACAAAATTAGATTTTGTAGCGGTTATTATCAACCGCGACAAACACCCGGTTTTTTTGTAGTGTTACTATCTTCTCCATGCACCTACTATAATGGAATAGGTTTGATTAATTTTTCTTTAAAAGCATCCGACCATGCGTCTCATACACTATATCCCTCATTATAATTGTCAACGTTCTCTTTATGTAGAGTTGTCTTTCAAATTGCCTAATCTATGAAAGTGTTTTATTGCCTTCGTTTTTTGTTTGCTCTATGCAGCGGGGAAATTTTATGGTCATCATTCTTTATTGCTATAATCTTCAGCCTCCTTTGTAACCTACATCACACCTATTTTGTTGTGTGGACATGTTGTTGTGTTTCATTCACTAAGATGGAAACCTTATCTTTAATGCCATGCTTTCCAAGTTGCATATCCGGTAATCCAATAGAAACAAAGAGTTTATTTCTCATGTTCTTAGTATGTTGTTCTGTGCGCACCATGGGCCAAAATCAATTAAATTTGTTGTTCACATTGGCTTCATTGTTTTTCACATGACCATGGCATATCATTTGGAGTTTTGTGCATTTAATTATAATTTTTCAAAGTTCAGTGAAAATTCTGGACAGAAAAATGAATAATTCAAAAATTAAGTACAATAAAGTCAAATATGTAAGACTTATCCTTTATGGATTAAAGAGAAACTTAAGGAATAAGGAAAACCTTTTTGATATTTTAAAATGGTATTTAATATAATACCTTGCCAAAATAAAAAGGAAATTAATATTTATAATGGTCTTACTTTGGGACATATGAAAGAAAGTCTGAGTTTCTAACACTAGGGATTTTATAAATATTCACGAAGTTGAAGTTGGTAACTTAATCTCCTATTTCTTGTGTGTTTATACATGTCTTTTAAAATCATGATTGTGGACTTGTGGCCGAGTTTGTATGCTCGAGTCATGCGTTTTTCATTCAGCTGGTTGTGGATTATATTTTTTTTATATGATAATACTGCATGCTTGTTTTCCTAGCGTTAAAACTTCGTGTTTGGGACACACGTAATTAGCACTTGTATGTGCTTTCGCCGTTAACGTTACATGTGATGTTGCTATGTATTCTAGTTGCGGTGCATTTGCTGAATGTTGTTTCTTTTATCTGCAATATATGGAACATTTGTCATGTATGATTTATACTTTAAATATGATATTAACCGTTATCATAAGATTCAACTAATCATTGAATCTCAGATATACCTAAAGATTTAGAAAGAAGTTATGGATCAAGAAGTAAGGTGGTGCAGTTGGGGTCATAGAAGAAGACCCCAAAGGAGGGGATTTATTTAAATAAATTTTATATTATAATATTTTGGATTGTAATTTATTAACTATTTGACTAACTTTAAATTGAGATGACTGTATAACTAATATCCTCCAAAGGAATTAACCCCGATTATTCCCGAATTTTAATTAGTATCACACGTAGGGATGGAAATAGGCCAGGCCAGACCATGCTTTGGCTAAATAGGCCTGAGCCTGTAATGGTGGTAGAAGGCCTGGGCCTAAGCCTGAACGCAGGCCTTTTTTTAGGCTCAGGCCTGAGCTTTCATAAGGCCCGGTCGAGCCTGAAGCCTTTTTAAAGGCCTACTTACAATGTAGGCCTTTAAAAAGGCCTCATATTGTAGGCCTTGGAGGCCATAAATAGGCTTTTGTACACTTTGAGCCTATCAAAACTATATAAATATAAGCTTTCAGTAAAATATAAGAATGGAAAATAATAAATATTATATTATTTATACGATATAAATATAAATATATTTATTTAATGTGTAAACAGGCCAGGCCTGAAGGCTTACAGGCCAAGCCTTAATAAAATAGGCCTGGCCTATTTACACATTTAGGCCTTTAAATAGGCCTTGGCCTGACCTTTTTAACAAACAGGCCAAGCCTGACCAGGCCCTAAACAGGCCAGGCTGTAGGCCGTTTGATAGGGGCCTGGCCTATTTCCACCCCTAATCACACGTATATCCCTCCGGGGGTTAAAATTAACTAGCATATGTCTCGACATATATTATCAGTTACTCATCGTCCAAATGTTATGCATTCTCTCTGTTGCGTAATCACTGAACTGTGAATGCTGACACTTTGATAATTACACGCCAATTAGTTTAATAAGAGATATATAAACATAATTGGACACCATAATAGACATAGAATTAGGGGCGTTACAATGAGGGTGAAGGCATGGATGATGGTGAGTGAGGATCGAGGGGTCAGTGGTGAAGCCACAAGCTAGAAAACTTGGCTTCTCCTTAGAAGTCTCTTTTCAAGAGAAGCCCATCACAAATCAATGCTATCCCAAACACCAATTTTCCCCCACTGAGCTTTTCCGTCACCCCATTGGGCTTTTCAACCTCTTGAACACCGCTAAACAGGCTGTTGGAATCAAGTGCGAGACTAGAATCAATTGGCAATACTCTACCAAGGGACAAGATCCAACCCACTCTGCTGAACCCATATTGGCGCTCTAAGGTGAAGTCAGGGACAGGAAAACTAGGCTTAAGAAAGTACTTGGGTTGGTATGATGGGGTTTCGAGTGATGTACGGAAAGATAGTTGTGGCTAGAAGGTGGCACTGTAAACGAGCAGCACCACGCTTGGCGTCGAGACAGATGGGTATTGTGAGGAGGCCCTGAGCTTGCAGCGGGATGAACAGTCCATGGAAGGAATCTTGGGACGGAGAGAGAGAACGGAAAAGAGAAGCGGCTATGGTGGCATTGTTGCAAGTCACAAGGAAAATGCTTTTTAGCAGGGGAAGATAGCGACCAGTGTTGTTAAAACGTCGTTTCAAAACATTGAAACGTACATTTTTACGTTTTCTGGCGAAAAACGAGTCAGAACGGAGGTTGAGACGGATTTTGCTCTGAAAAGGTAGAGACATCGTTCCAACTCGGTAGAAACGGTAGAAACACACGAGTTAACCGTTCTGAATTTTTTTAAAAAAATGGTAGATTTGTGAAATCTCCTTTTCCTGCCCCAAATTAAAAACCCTATGCCTCGACTTTGGAAGATCTTCGCTAATCGGAAACCCTTCTTCAGTTCTTCTTCATCCACCGTAGCTGGTCGCTGGTGCTTCATTGCTTTGCCTCAACTTTCCTTTCCTCTTCTTCTTTGATCGTTGGGGCTAGAAGGCAACGCTGCTACAGTTCGGATTCATCGATCGTAGGTGGCTACTGGTTCTTCACTCACTTCATCCGACCGTGGTATATATTTATCCTGAAGGAGAGCTATCGGCGTGGAAGACGCGACACCGGTTGAAGTTGCCGTCAAATTCATTTTCGAAATCGAAACAGTGGTGAAATGAGGAATGAAAACCTGTGAACACGTGAAAAAGGAAAAAAAGCCAAAAGATGAAGAGACTGATGGCTCATGTTCACGTGATGCAAGTCAAAAAGCAAAGGTCAAAAAGCAAAACTCTGATATCTTGTCAGAGAAGATAAATGGCGGAAGCAAAAAAAACTCAATTATTTTTTTTGGTATTAAAAAAACTCAAAGCAAAACTCAGGTTCACGTGATGCAGGTCAAAAAAAACTGTTGATTTTTTTTGTATGAAAAAAAAAATTGATTTTAATATGTATTATGATGACTGCATTTGAATTTAATTATTTCCTTGAGTGTTTGGACTTAAATTTCTGATGACTTTAATGTATTGGTGTGTTTTGATTTTACATATGTTGGATTTTATTTATTTTTATAGTAAGAAGTAAACTCTTACGTTTCGTTTACGTTTTACGATTTTACGTTTTTGCTCACTCTAACCGTTTCTACGTAGACTCTACGTCTTAACAACACTGATAGCGATAGCGGGAGAGCATGTGTGTATGGTTGTTTGTTTTGTTGGATGTGGCTTTTATTGTTTTATAAGTACTTTTTATAGTATATTTACTATGATGTTAATATTAGTTAGTTAATATTATGTATTATTTAATTATATATTATTGTAATTTATAACTTAAATAAATTAGTTTGCTAAAAAAATGAATATATAAAAATAAATCTAAATTATATAAATTAGATGTAATTGTTATTATATTGTGATAAATTCAATAATTGATCATATGTTTTAGACAAGAATATTTTTTTTATTGTAAATTAAGAATAACTGGCCTTTAATTTTCGATATTACTTACTGGCTTTTATGGAATTGGAAGAATAAGTGCAGGTTTAAGGAAGGATATTTTATGCCTGGAAACAAGAGGCATATTGTCGAATGGTATGTCAAAGAAGTTAGGAAGGCACGACTGGATTTTGGGGAAGTGCGCAGAACAAGGCAAGAGGCTAATATACAATGGAAATTTCTAATGGAGGGCTGGGTGAAAATCAATATTGATGGGACGACTAGAGGGGGTACGCGGATGGCAGGCTGTGGGGGGTTGATTAGAGGTAGTGATGGAAATTAGATATGTGGTTTCTCAAGGAAACTAGGCATGTGCTCAACTATGAAACCTGAACTTTGGGTTGTTTTAACTGGTTTAGAATTAGCTTTGTCTAAAAACTTTGATAGTCTAGTTGTTGAAAGTGACTCAGCTGCTATAGTAGCATTGCTCACAAACTTGCACGTTGAGGATTCTGCAGGCAATAGCTAAGCAAGTGTAATGCTTTTGCGACATAACATATAATTTTATTGCTTCAACAGTGTCATTTCTATCTTCAGAATGGCGCTATTCCTAGGCCTCATCAAGAATAATAAAAATGTCACCACTACTTGTACTTGTTGCCACCAGCAAGAATCCTCTGTATCTGAAGCCCTCGGTTGAATGCTTGGTTGAACAAAAGCCTCGTCTGGAACTTTGAAACAAATGGGAACCACGCCAACATGGCCAATGGTGCAAAGATCACCACCCCCATCAAGTATTCATAGCCCCTTGATAAAGCCCTCACTGATTCCCACATGCCTACCCTCTTCACCACTGGCCTGCATGCTTGTGCTATCTGTACAAGTGCCCATCCTGTTGGCATAAGTGCTAGTAAGCTTGCAAAGATATCTCCAACCATGAGATCCATTAGAACAAACATCAAGACCAAAATGATAATGGCACCAATGAATAGAGCGAATTTCAGAAGACAAAACATCAGCTGGAAATCCGCACTAAACTTCTTTTTGCCCAAAGACACAATCTGCATTAATTTTCAAATGCCACCAACTGATCAGGTAATATAATCAACTTCGCTCAAGCAGAGAAAATAGTTCTCGTCAGAATGAACTTAAGTTGCTACAGATTACCGACCTTCAAGATGACCATAACAACCACTATGACTAGCCATGATAGACCATAAACCTGAAGAGAAAATGATAGTCAATTTTCACACCCAGTCATAGAAGGGGGAGGGGAAAATGCTTGTAAGCTAAGTAATACTTCGGGTCTTTAATATAAGATCTAGTTTGTAGTGAAACATGTAGTATAAACTATATCTTATATTAAGGACAAGAGGTAGCATTAGATTTAAGAGTTTGACATTAGAATAAGAAACAAGAATAATGGTAAGAATAATCACCACTATGCTCTTTTCACCTCTGGCTACATTTAGATGATAGACAATTCCGTACTGATAGATAAAGAAGCGCAGGGAAAGAATACACTCCATGGTTCGCCCTAAAAACCCAGTGTAATTCAGGTGCTCTTGTTCTTCATCCCACCATGATTCCCATCTCTTGCTTGCAGGAGCACTAATATCACCATGACTATTTATCCAATTTGACCAATCATCCCAATCCTCAACTATCTTCTGCCACTCGAATCCAGAAGGGTTGAAAAGGAAAGGAGCGAATAAAAATGAACACACCAAAAACCACATTGACAATGTGATGAGAGTGTATGCTACAGAGTCGGTAGCTGCGGATCCATAAATTTGATAACATATAAGCAACATGGCGAGCTCCATTCCCTTTGTAAAGTGACTCCTGGAGTACATTCTGTAGTTCTCTGCGAACTTCTCATGTCGAACCACAAAACCACGACCAGTTGCTCTATACTTTGCCCCGCCATGCAGGAGAGTGCGACCAAAATAATGCACCTTTGTACCTAGTGTGAAAGTGAAGAAAACAGCTGCTAGTTGCAGTTGCATTATTATGAAGTCACTGAATGCAGTTCTGAATCCTCTCTCCAGTCCAATTTCCATGATCATAGGGACAGTCATAATAAGACCTGTTTGAACAAAGGATTGTGAGGCCATGGCTACCTCCAGAGCGTTATCACCCTTTCTCCGGGTATACTTAATTATGTCGTTCTCAAGTCCACTTAAAGATAGGTAAAGTTTGCCATATAGGTATGCATAAACCATGATGACTACCATCTGCAAATATGAAAAGGAAAGCTTTAATGCCACTAGATGCAGAAGAGGAGCTAGTAATTAAGATTAAGTATATGACTAGGACAAATAATATTAGATTACACAAGGAAAATATAAGCTATCACTATTACAAAGTTTTTCTATCAGCTGGATCATCTTTTGATTTGAATGAAACATTTGTAGGTTGGAGATATCTCTGACACACAGCCTAGAGTTCCAAATGATGACAGATTTATTTCCTTTCCCCTTACTCTGATTTGTTTATCAATCTTTTCAGCAAACCATTAACATTGGTTTGAGTTTCGAATATTAATTAATCTCAATCCTAGTAAGTAAAAGAACAAGCATGTAACATCACCGTGGAAACTGTAGCGAGAAAAAAAATACCATTGAGCTGACATAAAATCCAACAGTCGTAAAATAACACGACATCATGCGGAAGAAGTCAAAACAATGCCCTAGACGATAGATATCCCTGCTTAATGTCTGCTCTCCATTACCGCAAGCTACTTTTGCTTCGAAAAGTGATATTTGATTGAGCCCAACATCTCTACCTTTACCAACTTGGATATATTCATGATGAGTAATATTGCCGCGTCTAAGTGTTGAGTTGAAACCTAGGGGCAAAAGGCATATAGAAGCAAGAAAAGAAATCCGGATAATATGTAATAATGGGAAAAAACATGTATCAAGAATGTTACCAGCAAAAATATCCTCGCTCAGATTGATGCCTTGAGAAGCCTTGCTCATTCCTCCACGTGTAATGTGGAAAATTCTATCAAAAACATCTGGGTGACCATAGTGGAACCGAACCCTAAAATTTGACAAAACCCATTATAAGCCAGAAGACGTGTTCCTAATAATAAGTAGTCATCTTTTAGTCAAGTACATGATGGGATTCATAATTTGTTATAAAAGAGGAGAATTAAAGAGCTTGATTATAAATCGCTAATACAATGAAATGGATAAGAAAAACTTACTTCAGGGGTCTTGCAAGAACTCTGACTAATTGTGACAACACTTGTTCCTTGATTTGACATTAACCAAGCCAAGGAGGAGACACTATAACAAGTGATTAGTACTAATATTTAAGATATAGTCCAAACAAGAGAATGTGCTCACTCTTATATATGTAGAAGAAAATTCATCAGACCTGCCAGTAAATATATGTTCACGAACACCTAGTATTGTAGGTTGGCGCACCCCATGATCCTCATTAAATTCTTCCAGAAGGTTACGCATTTTCAAAGCTTCCTCCAAGTAGTTATCCTAGAAAATATCATCGATGAGCAGACCATCTAAGTAGGCCATGTAACTATTATCTACTTATTACTACAGTATCAAATTCATAAAAATTTACCTGGTTCATGTCAATAGCTTGAAGAGCTTCCCCTCTAGTAAAAATGATGGCATGATTCTGATTTTCTGGTTTCCCTTCTCCCAAAATAGCTGGCCCCGGAAGTTTTATTCGATATATTTCCTTCAGAGATAAAAGCAATTAATTCAGAGGTAAAGATGAGTAAATAATTTTTTTTTTTCCTGGAGTTCAATATGAACTTACTTGCTCGCGATTGTCCATAGCTTTGATTAATACAGAATAATAAACCTTCTGTGCATTTTGACCTTCTCCTTCAACTTCGTCAATATACGCAACACGAAGCGAGGGGTTGCTACAATTGAAGAACCAAAAGTTAGATTCTTATACGAAGTGCACGTCACGAAATTTGAAAGAAAAAATATATGCACTTCCAAATTCAACATCATTTATCAATAGGAGAACATACTTAACCATCAAATTCAGGATATCTGTCGCACGACGGTCTCCACTGCGCTTCTGATTCCCATAGTTCTGACAGGTAGCAACGTGTGTGAATTTCAAGTCAGCCACAACCTCAATATTGGTATATAAGGATCTCCGTCTTCTTTTATCTTCCTCCGATGGAATTGTATCAGCTTCATAGCCATGAAGAATCTCTGATAACAAGAAAATATAATTAGCCATTGCACTGCATATTTTATGACATACTAGCACCAGTTATTAAGAGACAATTGATTTTTTTTAAGAGATTAAAAACACTAAATAAGGTACTTATTCATAACATACAATGTGTTTATAAAAGTCAAGCAAATTAGTTTGGAGGCATAAATATAAATATTTTGATATAACTTATTTAACTTCATTAAACTCTCAAAAAAAAAATCAATTAACTCTTATATTTAGAACTGAAGGAAGTACAAGGGAAGTTTAAGCATCACGGTCTAGTACATGGCAACCCAAGACGGAAAAGCTATAAAAGAAAATTATTCTTTTACCTTGATCATTAGCCATGTCAAGAAAAGCCTGAAGCTTCAGAGCCCGGCGGTAGTACATCATTCCCCTTACTGCGGCAATAAGTTTATAAATAAATACAAGAGTGAAATTGTTAATCAACCTAATTAGGAAGCATTCATCACATATATATGTACCTGTTCTGCAAAGAGTTTGCCCTCTTAATGAAGCCCAGTAACGAAGCTGCAATATATTTTCCTCTTTCTCCCATATTTCACTATCTTTTTTGCAGTCAAGTCGCTCCATGAAGTTATTCCACTCATCTATTATAAAGTAATGAGATTAACATAGCCAGCCTTTCTTCATTAAAAAAAAAAAAGTACTGCTTTAGTAGTTACAAACCAGGGTAAATCTTTTGCAGGTAATATATGATTGACACGCCATCTTCATTCTCAACCTCAAGGTCAGTCTTAGAGTAGACGGTTTCTTCATTATAGTATGGAGTTAGCACACTGCAAACAAGAATATTTCTTGTTATAATATCTGAAGCTAGTCACTTTTTTAGGACAGTAAAATATGCAAAGAAAAATAGTATCACTTCTGGTGTTAAGAAATGAGCTAATTAACTTTTTTGGGAGAGATTAATGAAGTCAAATAAGTTACATTGAAATATTTCTATTTATTATTTTTCTCCAAACTAATTTATTTGACTTATAAACTGATATATAATCTAATAATACATTGTGATTAAATGATTTATTTAGCTTTATTGAAGTTTTCTTGTTGTGGTTTCATAAAACCACAACAAGAAGGTTGAATAAGCGCCATGATACTCAAAAGTTGACGTCTTGACGATAGGAAGTACGACGCAAGCATATATATTATTGAGCCCATTCTTATCTATAGAATCGGGTGACACACCTGAATGAAAGCATTTGGCAAACTCGGGGCGGACGAGGCATATCCATGAAGAAGGAATTGGTAAAGAAGGCAATCCTTCTGCGTGCTTCAAGGTTAGTTGGAATCTCAATTGCAGATTCCTTCACCGTCAATAGTAGATATAGACTGTTTATCTGAAATGATTGCAAGCAGAAAAATATTTCATCATGAAATAAATGTTTTCTGAATCGGTTGGTAAAAATATCATATACAAAAAACAAAAAAATCAAAGTTACCTGTTCCTCCCATTTTGCTGTGACCAAAGGAGGGAATACTATAGCTGGTTTTTCATCAGTACCAGCAAAATGCTGCCTTCCAGGGTCCTTACTATTATTTATAAGTTCTTGCAACTCGCTGCAGCACATCACATCAAGATAAATGATTATTATCTTTTTGGAGGTGAACTTGATTTTACTATTGGTCAAAAGATGAACATGATTTAACGATGCTTCAAGTAAACCATTCTCCAAGTCGTGCAATAATAAAGTTCACAAACCTGTTTTCATTTACCATCATATCACGAGTAATCTCTTCTAAAATGCCTTGCAGCAAGAGCACCGCTGTATTCCGCTTGGATGGATCTGCCGCTTTCTACAAAAAAAAAAAAAAACGAGTTGGTGAATATTCCAAATAAAATATTTCATCAGAGACAAGAAACCTTTCAAACGACAAGTTTTTCCTTTTAAGTGGCTCACCAAGATTTCCACGAGCTCCACGAACTTCTTAAGAAGGGAAGGCAAAACTCCCATTCTGAAATTTGTGATATTGCCTTCAACTTCGTTCATGATGATGGTTATTATCCTGTTTCATCCCAAGAAGTTCAGAAGTCCAAGTAATGCTGCGATTTTAATGAAGTTTCTACAGTTTCAATGATACACACACACACAGATGATCAAAGAGTGAGGAAAAACAAAAGGATGATAAATAATACTTTTCTTCACCAAGCAAAAATCCTTGGTCATGCAAAATGAAGTTCTCCATATTAATTATTATTTAAATCAGATGAAGGTCTGACAAAAATAAATTCTGTAAGTCAACCATTTCTACTTTGACTTCCTTCTGACAAGTAACATATGAAAGAATAATAAATTATATATGCGAGTGCTTTACAAGTCATATATAAGCATTCATACGTATGTGTATCTAATAATATAAGCATGCATGCATGGATATATAATAGATATATATTCACATATAGAAAACAGCTGACACAACAGTTCAACTAATGTCCGTGAAAATCAGGTAATAGTTTTTATGTTTATCTAGAAATTTTGTAACAAACCAAAAGGACATTTAATTGCGCTAAAAATATATGCAATATTCATATTGAAATATGGAAACTACAAATAGCTAAGAAGGCGAACACTAAGAAATTTTCAAAAACCCAAAGGGCACCTCTTTTCTGTTTGTCCAACCACCATAGTGTTTAGAACATTTTTAAGAGATTTGTAGCATTCAATCACGGCATATATCAAATATTCATCTGCAAGTATACGCTTGAGAAGGTTGCTTTCCGTTCCTCGAAATTGAACTCTGAGGAGTAAGGAACCAACAACCCGACTTTTCTAAAGCAAGATGGTATAAGAAAGCAATAAAAAGTTTGGATTTTTTTTTCAAATATCATTTCAAAATGATCGAGTAGTGCACAACATGGAACTCAAGAGCGATTGAGTAAGCAACGATATATATATTAAAATACCCATGGTAACATGTTGTAACAACCCGACTTTTCTAAAGCAGTATAAATTTTTTTTTTTCAAATATCATTTCAAAATGATCAGAGTAGTGCACCGGAGCGATTGAGTATTTCAAAAGAAATGACAAAAGAAATGAAAGGAGTCTTCACTGGGACTCCTAGGCGTGCCGCTTGTCCCTCTCCTCGGTTCTCGGTCCACCCGACCACGAAGCTAAGTTAAGAGCCGAGGTCCATGCATCGAACCCCTGTAACGGTTAACCTCATGATTACATACATCATATATGTACAATGAGACATTCATAGACTCTTGGCAACATTTACTATGGTCAGACATAGGATATACATAATAGATATGTATAACAATATCAATACAGTCGGATGATAGACAATAGTACAATCGGAGTACGGACAATAGTACAATCGGATGTACGGAGAATAGTACAATCGGATGTACGAGACAATAGTACAATCAAAGTACGAGCAATAGTACAATCTGAGTACGAGCATAATAGTACAATCGGAGTAATGGCATGACAGGACAATTGGCATGACAGACAATATACACATATGCATACAATAAACATCAGAGTTAAGGTTACCAGTACGCGAACGTACCTTCGTTGACGGATTACGGTATTTCTAGCACGTTTACGGAAAGCGTACTTTTACGGAAAATCGTGAAACAGCGGCACGTCGGGCAGCGTAACGGCAGCAGAATCAACGTTTCAGATATCCTATGAGAATAATGCACTTCCATTAGTAATTTGACATTATAACTAGCATTTTAGGTAAAAATTACCATTTTGCCCCTATAACCCTACTTGGCGGAATTTCGCCAGCGCTTCCGCTACATAGGCTATTTTCTTCCCAAAATTTCGCCAGAACTTCGACGCATTTATGATTCTTGAAAATAAAGACTAAAATAGCCCTCCCATATGATACCCAATCATACTTGAAATTTAAAGGCTATTACTACCCCTAATTTTGAAAGAGCTATAAAAACTACAACTTTTCAAATGACTCGATCCCTACTATGTTTACACCTCTGCATATTTTTCAACGCAAACAAGGCTCTAAAACATTTGTAGGAATCTTGTCACCTACTTTCTAAATCTAACTAACAATTCTACTAACTACTAAACTAAAAACTAAAGACTAAAGCCCGAAAGACTTACCCGTTGAAGACTTGGCAGAGCTTCCGCCTGAACTTCTCTCTCTTCTTTCTCTCCCTAGGAATTTCGGCCAAGGAGCTCAAAGAAGATGGTGTGCAGAATTTTGAAGGAGGGGGGGGTATTTATAGGGTTTAGATAAGGCATTGTTTGGCATTTTGGGTTATAAAAACCCATTTTCCCGATCGGTACCCGATTCGCGTGATTTCGGAGAATTCACAAAATTCTGGATTTACAACTCGAAGACATGTTCTCACTTAGTAGAAATGTCCAAGTTAACCTAAATTTTGATTCCATATAGGTCTCCAACAGTCCAGTTGAAGTTCCTCGAAAAACGTGTCCGAACGCGTCCGGTGTCGGAATTCGTTTTCGGAGATATCAATCTCTTCGAAATAATTCACTGACTCCAAATATGTCTAAATAAATTCAAACCCATTCCTAAATGTTGAGTTAGAATTTATTTTCCTCTTTTCCAAAATTATGCCTATATGCATTTTTCCCTATTTTGTTTTATTAGGAAAATGCACAAACGGCCTCGGAATTAACTTCCGGAAGAGTCTAATGGAAGATAAAATTCCACCGATCAATAATCTACTTTGATATTGATAATCCCATTCCTAGATCTCTAGATAGGGTCCGTTTCCTAATTTAAATATTACTATTCACATATTTTACTTTAATTAAATTATATTATTATAAAAATGTGCAAGTTGCCAACTTGGGTTCTATTTCATTTTCATTTTTATTTATTTATTTATTTCGTTTTTCCCCTTTTATTTTCTGCCTTTTCTCTTTTTTTTTTAAATTAATTATTTAATTAATTATTTAATTAATTAAATAATTATTTTTACATAATTTCTCACAACATTTTCCTATTGGTCAATTCTTGCATTTAGGCTTAAAAATACCTAAACTCATCCATTTTCCTTCAAATTTTCCAATTAATTAACCAATATATTTATGCTAATTTTTAGCCATTTATCACTAATTTTGGAGCTTTACATAATTATCTCCGAATTTTCTATACTTGTGCTTAAGTAATTTGCTAATAAATACTTAATCACTCAGTTATCACTGCTTAGTAATTTTCTTAATTAGAATACCACATTACCTCTTAACCTTTGCTTTAACATGAGATTTTTCATGCATTACGTATTATTCGCATTTTTCCATAATCGCAAGGGTATTATGGTCATTTCCTTACTTTTTGAGTATTCTTCTACAATTTCTCTAAGTTTGTAACTTAATAAATTACCTAATTAGAGATAACATACTCTCATTTATTCAAATAATTATTTCACCGACTTTTAGGATTTTTCACAATTTTCCTAAATCAGTTATGTCCCTTAGGGGCATTTTGGTCATTTGGCACTTTGGCCCTTAAATTCTCTAATTTCCGAGAGATTTTTCCTTAGAAAATAAGATAATTATATCTTATTATTTGATACCCCATATTCACCTACTTTCTATAGGTATAATCTTACCAAATTAAGATACGTATTTTTTTTGGGGTATTACATTTCTCCCCCTGTTAAATAAAATTTCGTCCTCGAAATTTGCACTCTACCCACTTAAACTCTGTCCTACTCGGACTTTGGACCATACGCGTCGAATGTTTGCTTCGTTTTCCTTTTGCTCCTCTTGGTGCTCGAAAAATTCGGTTTGGTTTGACCGCAACGATCTTGTCATATCGTATTTTGATATATAGTGTCTCCCGAGGCGCCCATACACCGCGGCCAACACTACAGATACCAAAATGTCTCCATGGCGCCCATACACCATGACAACACAAAATATCATACATGTCACCATGGTGCCCATACACCATGACAAAATAAGATACCTCCTACTCAATGACATGATCACGGTCGAAATATAGTAACGAGGAAACATGGAATACGTCACGAAGATGGTTCACGTATCATACGATTTAGTTGCATAACTAACACATAGTTAACGTACAGAGGAAAAATTCCTTAAGAGATGGTACCTTGGACTCTCTCCGGAAGTTCTTTGTCCATGGTATCGGTTAGCGCGTACATTCGGCCCGGGTTCTGCGGTCTTGACGCTGCAGCTTTCTCCGGACAGTACACACTGATGTGCCCCGGCTTTTGACACTTGAAACATATCAGCTTCCCATCGCAGCCCGTACTTTGTGGATGATACTTCCTGCATTTTGGACATGGTCGGGTCCTGATGTTCCTGGGTTATACTCTTTGCCTAAATCGGGTGGCCTCTTGCTTTCTCCTTGAGAGTCACTCCATGGTGCTTCTCTCTTCCGTGAGGAGTTTTCACGGCTGACCTCGCTACGATTGGTATGGCTACTATTTTGATTCCGTAATATACGTAATTCCTTTAGGTTGCGCTCGGTCCTTCTCGCAGATTCCACCGCTTTGGCCATTTTAGAAAATTTCGAGATACCGGCCTTGCCCTTATGTCATATTTCAGCCCGGTTACCAGTCGGTTAGCCTTCCAGCTTTCATTCTTGTAGATTTTCAGGTATGATGAATACCGCGACAGGTTGGTAAAACGGGCGAAGTAGTCGTCGAATGACTCTTCATTTCCCTGCTGAATCTGCAGAAACTCTTCTTCCTTGATTACCTGTATCGAGGAAGGAAAGTATTGTTCATTGAATTGCTCCAAGAACATCTCCCAAGTAACAGGGCTTTGTAAAGTTGTGGAAACACTCTTCCACCATCTGTGTGCGTCACCATCGAGTTTGTAAATTGCCAGCTGAGCTTTCCGGTTCCCCGGACATTCCATTACTTCAAAGATTTTATCTAAGCTCATCAGCCAATCTTCTGCCAATTCGTTCTTTCCATGAAAAGTAGGTGGCTTGAGCTTGCAAAACTGTGTGACCCATTGTTGTGTGGTCTCGCACGGCTCTCCCTCGTCGTGGAGGTGATTGGGACCTTTCGATCCCTCCGATTCCTCATCGTGCCCGTCACTTTGCTCGTTTTCCTCTTCTTCATTATTATGCTCTTCCTCATTCTCGTCGTCTTTCTAGTTGTCTCTCGGCTTCTCGGTCTTGTCGATTCTGTCTCTCCGTAAGTGTATTGATGAGAGCCTCGCTGCTCTTGCAAGGTTCTCCTCATCTCCCGCATCTCATTCTCGCTCCGGTTGGTTTGGTTCGGATTTACCCGAGGTTGTCTACCTCGTCCTCCACCACGGCCTCTGCCTCGGCCTCTCAGGAGCTCCGGCTCCTCTCGGATTTGTCATGTCTTGTTTTTTTTTCTTTTCCTTCATTAGGGAAAACACTAGTTATACTCGGAGTACAACGATGATCATATCACAATTTCTATCGCACTTCATATCTATACTACTAACAAATAGACACCAAAGAACATGTCCCTCGTTCGAATTTCGTTGGTTCGTTCTTCTTAGAAACGGGTATGGGAAACGTATCGGAAGTTCCTCTACATGAGTCAAATACTGCATGTACTTATCTTTATTGGTCTCGGGGTTTCATCCGGCGTGGCCTATCATCGCATATAAGCTCGATGCTAGGAAAGAATCACCGTCCAAAGCTGGCGGCGGTTATCAGAGTGATCAGAGACTGATATCAGAGTTATCGGAGACTGATATCAGAGCTATCAGAGCTATCGGAGACTGATATCAGGGTTATCAGAAACTGATATCAGGATTATCAGAATTGATGTACCGACAGAAAGTGGTACACCGGTTTAGAATGGTATACCGGTTCAAACTAGTACACCGAAATGAGGTGGTACACCAACTCAGGGCTATATCAGTACTCATTTTCAAAATATGCTCCAAATTTTTGAAAAGGCGTAGAACCTAACTCCGTTAACCGAACAGAATGGCCAGGTAAGTGTCTACCATGGGGCCTCACCGAGTTCACGGCGACTGATTGGCATACCCACGTAGACTAGCCTTGCCTTCGGCACCAAACTGTCCGTAATAACATAGTTAAATTCATGCCAGGACTACTGCTCTGATACCAAATGTAACAACCCGACTTTTCTAAAGCAGTATAAATTTTTTTTTTTTTCAAATATCATTTCAAAATGATCAGAGTAGTGCACCGGAGCGATTGAGTAACTGATATATATATTAAAATACCCATGGTAACATGTTTTCTTTGTTTAAACAATGATACGAAGTGTTTCAAAAGAAATGACAGAAAGGAGTCTTCACTGGGACTCCTAGGCGTGCCGCTTGTCCCTCTCCTCGGTTCTCGGTCCACCCGACCCTCGAAGCTAAGTTAAGAGCCGAGGTCCATGCATCGAACCCGTGTAACGGTTAACCTCATGATTACATACATCATATATGTACAACAGACATTCATAGACTCTTGGCAACATTTACTATGGTCAGACATAGGATATACATAATAGATATGTATAACAATATCAATACAGTCGGATGATAGACAATAGTACAATCGGAGTACAGACAATAGTACAGTCGGATGTACGGAGAATAGTACAGTCGGATGTACAGACAATAGTACAATCAAAGTACAGAGCAATAGTACAATCGGAGTACAGACAATAGTACAATCGGAGTACAGGCATGACAGACAATTGGCATGACAGACAATATACACATATGCATACAATAAACATCAGAGTTAAGGTTACCAGTACGCGAACGTACCTTCGTTGACGGATTACGGTATTTCTAGCACGTTTACTAAAAGCTCGTACTTTTACGGAAAATCGTGAAACAATGGCACGTCGGGCGTAACGGCAGCAGAATCAACGTTTCAGATATCCTATGAGAATAATGTCACTTCCATTAGTAATTTGACATTATAACGGCATTTTAGGTAAAAATTACCATTTTGCCCCTATAACCCTACTTGGCGGAATTTCGCCAACGCTTCCGCTACATAGGCTATTTTCTTCCCAAAATTTCGCCAGAACTTCGACGCATTTATGATTCTTGAAAATAAAGACTAAAATAGCCCTCCCATATGATACCCAATCATACTTGAAATTTAAAGGCTATTACTACCCCTAATTTTGAAAGAGCTATAAAAACTACAACTTTTCAAATGACTCGATCCCTACTATGTTTACACCTCCGCATATTTTTTCAACGCAAACAAGGCTCTAAAACATTTGTAGGAATCTTGTCACCTACTTTCTAAATCTAACTAACAATTCTACTAACTACTAAACTAAAAACTAAAGACTAAAGCCCGAAAGACTTACCTGTTGAAGACTCGCAGAGCTTCCGCCCGAACTTCTCTCTCTTCTTTCTCTCCCTAGGAATTTCGGCCAAGGAGCTCAAAGAAGATGGTGTGCAGAATTTTGAAGGAGGGGGGGTATTTATAGGGTTTAGATAAGGCATTGTTTGGCATTTTGGGTTATAAAAACCCATTTTCCCGATCGGCACCCGATTCGCGTGATTTCGGAGAATTCACAAAATTCTGGATTTACAACTCGAAGACATGTTCTCACTTAGTAGAAATGTCCAAGTTAACCTAAATTTTGATTCCATATAGGTCTCCAACAGTCCAGTTGAAGTTCCTCGAAAACGTGTCCGAACGCGTCCGGTGTCGAATTCGTTTTCGGAGATATCAATCTCTTCGAAATAATTCACTGACTCCAAATATGTCTAAATAAATTCAAACCCATTCCTAAATGTTGAGTTAGAATTTATTTTCCTCTTTTCCAAAATTATGCCTATATGCATTTTTCCCTATTTTGTTTTATTAGGAAAATGCACAAACGGCCTCGGAATTAACTTCCGTAAGAGTCTAATGGAAGATAAAATTCCACCGATCAATAATCTACTTTGATATTGATAATCCCATTCCTAGATCTCTAGATAGGTCCGTTTCCTAATTTAAATATTACTATTCACATATTTTACTTTAATTAAATTATATTATTATAAAAATGTGCAAGTTGCCAACTTGGGTTCTATTTCATTTTCATTTTTATTTATTTATTTATTTCGTTTTTCCCCTTTTATTTTCTGCCTTTTCTTTTTTTTTTTTAAATTAATTATTTAATTAATTATTTAATTAATTAAATAATTATTTTTACATAATTTCTCACAACATTTTCCTATTGGTCAATTCTTGCATTTAGGCTTAAAAATACCTAAACTCATCCATTTTCCTTCAAATTTTCCAATTAATTAACCAATATATTTATGCTAATTTTTAGCCATTTATCACTAATTTTGGAGCTTTACATAATTATCTCCGAATTTTCTATACTTGTGCTTAAGTAATTTGCTAATAAATACTTAATCACTCAGTTATCACTGCTTAGTAATTTTCTTAATTAGAATACCACATTACCTCTTAACCTTTGCTTTAACATGAGATTTTTCATGCATTCGTATTATTCGCATTTTTCCATAATCGTAAGGGTATTATGGTCATTTCCTTACTTTTTGAGTATTCTTCTACAATTTCTCTAAGTTTGTAACTTAATAAATTACCTAATTAGAGATAACATACTCTCATTTATTCAAATAATTATTTCACTGACTTTTAGGATTTTTCACAATTTTCCTAAATCAGTTATGTCCCTTAGGGGCATTTTGGTCATTTGGCACTTTGGCCCTTAAATTCTCTAATTTCCAAGAGATTTTTCCTTAGAAAATAAGATAATTATATCTTATTATTTGATACCCCATATTCACCTACTTTCTATAGGTATAATCTTACCAAATTAAGATACGTATTATACTATTCGCATTCATAATTTATAAATACTATGGTTTCCTGTCTATTTTGTTATAGAAAGATAGATTTGGGGTATTACATTGGTTTTTTTAAATAAAAATCAGGAGAAAGAAAAAGAACATATATTACCATCAGGGAAAAACTCATGCCAAGCAAAATGAATTCGCCGAATACTCATTATTTCCTTTGTGGGTTCAATCAGAGGTTTTATCTATATATGGAAGAGAAAACGGTTAATGGAAAACCCACACTCTTAAAAGCTTCTCAAGAACATTTCTAGAGGAAACAAGTGCGGCACATAATCGAAATTACCTGCAGAAAGAAGCTTACTGAAAATTTTGAAGCAAGAAGCAGCAACCAGAAAATAGTATACCTGAAAATACCAGAAGGCGACCAGATAATTTAACAATTCTAAGGTAATAAAAACCCAGGAAAGGACCACAGATTATTTTATCATCATTCACCATGGGGTTTTGCAAAACTCACTTTAGAAGAGCAAATTGACTTTCATGCATTCCCCTTCCAACATAGATTCTTGGCTGCGGCAGGTGAAAGAATTATTATGAAGATGAAATGAAGATAATATATATTTAGAGCATTCAGATTGCCTAGGAACAAGCCACAGCAAGACTTTCATCAATTCCATATTGCTTCCACTATACATGCATGTACGATTTTCCCTTTTAAGGGTGATTAAGAAAAAGAAAACGAACAAAATTGACCGTAATGTTACATATTCCCTACCAATTTCTAGTCAGTGTTGCCCACAAACATATGTGTGTTTGTATATTTGCCAGTGATTGAATTACGTAAAAGCATAATGCAACTGCAACATACCTCTGACCACCTCATGAGAAGTCTAACAATATGCCAGTCAGAGTTTTCGATCCAACGCCTCAGCATTGGAAAAAGGAAGAGAACAGCTGCTAGTAAATTGGGAAGCATATATAATGCAACTGCCAGGATATACAATGTTGGAATGCTGCTCTTTATTTTATCGAAAGAGGAAAGCCGCTTCTTAATACTTTGTGGGAGATCGTCAACGGTATTCACGTAGAAAACTGGAAGAATGATAACCCATGCAAGACTAAGAATGATTTTAAGAATATTTCTCAGCACGTCACTGAATCTCCATCGATGATGACCCGGAAAGTTCAAGATCAAGTCCAAGATACCTGGGGTCAATATAAAAAGAAATGGAAAAACTATGTTACATTTATGTGAACAAAGACCAAAAACATGAAGGCAAAAAAAAATTCAAAGATAAAGATCTAGAATCCACTTCCAAACTTTATTTTTAAATGAAGGGTTGAAGTAAACAGAACTTTTCAGTGCATTTTTAATTCCAGTAAGACGTTTAGATTCTTTTATTATACCACCTCTTTTCCTTAATATAAGAGTTCATTGACTTTTATTGGAAAAATTAAAGTTTAATAAGTTAGTTAATTATAACATATGTTGTATATCGTTATATTATATATTAGTTTATAAGTCAAGCAAATTATTTTAGAAGAAAACCATAAATATACATAATAGACATACTTTAATATAACTTATTTAGCTTTCTTAAACTTTCCATTAAAAATCAACTAACTCATATTTAGGACCAACTGTAGTAATAATCTCATCCATAAACCTGTATGAAATTCGATGTTATAGTTCTTGTGCTTCTATGGCTTGTGAAGTTTCTTTGCTTATATGATGACTTTATATGTATGAAAAAATGATCCGATAGAAGCATTATAAGAGCCATTTAAATGAAAGTATATATCATACTTTGGAGGAAGCGCAGAATGGCCGCAGTAATGAATATACTTGATAGATCGTACAAGACATCTTTCTTAAAGATATCAGCTACTGAAATTCTTTGCCATGCAATAATAATCAATACCTCCAATAAGAATGTGCAAGCCTTGTCATAAGTATGATTTGGAGAGAGAAACATCAAATACTTCCTTCTAATTAAATAGTATATATACCTGCAAAGCTAGTAAATAGAAGGTCCAAAGACGATCGAAGCTGTGGAAAATATGCCAAAACGTCCGGGTCTCAACAAAATTTGATTTTCCAGTACTTTTAGAATTTGATTTTCTCTGAGCACATTTTTTTCCCCGTGTCATGTTGGAAGTCGACTTAAAAAAGTCACCATCATCACGCATGGGCCATCCAAGAGAAAAGCAATCCGATGACCTATAGCAGAATGCCAAGAAAAATGAATATTTAATGAACTAGTGAACCCATCAAACTAAGTGGTTGTCCATCATGTGAAGATCCAAAGCCAAACGAACCAGAAATACTCATTTAGATCATCATAGTTGCACCAAGTTGTGTTAGAAGTAGTTCCGTTTTCACTCTTCTCGGCTTCCTGGAAAGTTATTCAGAATCCTTGAAACTTAGCGTGCACGCCAGCACGCACGCAGAGACAGACATAGATATATATGAGTACTTGCCAAAGTATGGACACACACACAGACACAGCAGAGACAGACACATATATATATAAGTAGTTGCCAAAGTATGGACACACACACATATATAAGTACTTGCCAAAGTATGGATAGCCACTACCTTTTCAATAACTCGGTACAGGGGAGTTATGACCTCGTGCAGAAATGCTTCATCATCACCAGTAACAGTATTGACATTTCTGGCCAATAAACCATGAAGCTTATATGCCATCTAAAGTAATTGTTGGATATTGTTAGCACATTTTGAAAAATTTCAATAAATTAAGTAAAAATTTGATAAGACATTGCAGGCTGCAATAAGAAAGTTAGAAGTTTAAGGAAGTTTGTACTTACATTGTGGAATATATAGCATAGACATTCTGGCATGAAGCGAACATTAGCTGCTTCACCCCAGATGAGAAGATAAAGGCCCATGTAAAGCAACTTCCTCAGCTGGATCTCTTGCGGTTGACCTTGAGGAAGTCTGTGAAAAAACAAGATATGTGATACACAAGTCAATTTGAGCACCAAAAGACTGACTTATTCTTGAAATATTCATGACAACCAAAAGTGCAAAACGCATCAGAAATTAAGCCAAATGTCACAAATGTTCGTTGATGCAGGCATGCTTACATATATCTCACCGTAAACTATGTTTTTGTCCCAAAAATTTGCACCAGTTTTTATAGTTCTTAAAGAGATCTTTCATCAATGCAGCAACTGCTCGATCGTCAAGCTGCATTTTACCAAAAACAGATTTAATACATGGGGGGAAAGGCAGGGCTACTCAGTTAACTAGAGAAAGCAAAAAGTAACTTAGCATTCCCTGTTTCTCCTTTAACTCAGTCTTATTTAGTCTAAAATGCTTTCACCAAATAGGAGTAACAAAAGGTTTACGTGCCTTGTTCAGTGGTTCAGGTTTGGGAACCAGTCTTATATGAGAGTTAGCAAGAAGCAGAATCAAATGCTCCCTCTGATTCCTGACGTTGTCCCTCTGTTTCCAAATAAACCAAAACGCATTAATAATATAGGGATGCTAAATAAAAAGATTCAGGCGTGCATAAATTTTTTTACTGTCTCCCTTGAAGCGGATTACATACCTGGAACCCAAACATGGCTCTAAGCCAATCAAGCAGGTCTAAATCTCCAGCTTTCTGCCTTTGTTGCTCGAATAAGTTAGGCCAGTTCAAGCCACGAGTGTTCCCTAGTGCCGAAACAGCTGCCTTGATCTAATATGGGAAAAGCTAAAGGCTTCAATACAGCGCCAAATGAAAGTATAGTATGCAGAAGGGATATCCAACATGGATTCTGCACAAGGATTACCTCTTCCAGCTGCCTAATAGGCAGAGAAGCTGCAGTGTCCAGGGGAAGAATGTTATAAGGTGCATAAGATTCTGTCCTCTCGGTGCCGGGGGTGCTGGATGAGCTACTTGACAACAGTCGCGTCAGTGAATACCGTGCCAACTTTCTACTCGTCATTGGTGTAATGATTCTGTGAGTGCGGACCTGCGGCTGAGACCGAGCGCCGAGTGCTGAGTGCCTAAGAGTCTTGAAGTCTGATGGAGAATGGAGATGAACGAAGCAGCTACTTCTCTGCTCGAGTCTGTGTCCGAAGCAGCTACTTATCTGCTCGAGTCTTTTTTTTTTTTTTTTGATACGATATCTGCTCGAGTCTGTGTCTCTGTGAGTGCGGACCTGCGACGGAGATTGATTGCCGGTGTTGGGTGTGAGTGCGACTGTGCGACTCTTAGGACCAGATCAGGGCTCTGAGCCCCTGGCCCGAGATCCGGTCCAACCGGATCAGACCAGTCTGCTCTGGTCTGCTAAAGCTGCCTCAGACCTTTTTAGTTTTTTTTTTTTTTTTTGAAGCTGATCGGGTCGGGTGGGACAACCCGGAGCATTAGGTTTTTATGATCAACCCTGAACTAAGATGGAGACTTCCAATAGAAGAGTGACCTTCTAATGCCCTTTTCTTTATTTTTTTTCTTTGATTTTAATTTGTTAGAATTTGTAGTAGGTTTCATTCTCATAATATAATATCTCCAACGAGAAAAAAAAAAGTATCAAATCGCTTACGTTTGGCTAACGTTTATCAGTGCACAGTGATCCACTATCCTCATAAGTATCTGATCCATATACATATGAGAGAGTTAACCGATCCAATATAAACATACTAGTCCACAGGAGCTAGACAAGAACAACAACGAATCTATTCCGTCAACTTTTTAACAAATTAATTGATAGATTTTCTTATCCAATGAATGGATAAATTTAACTACAGACAAATAGTAGTTGGGGAGTGGGGTGTTTGGTGAAATTTTCACCCACTCCCTTTTTTTTAATTAATAAATGGGGTCAGGCCCCCCACCCAAAAAATAATAATAATGATGCCCCCTCATATTATATACGTAGTGTGTGTATATTATAATATAACATTATATATTTATAATTTTTAAATACATTTATCTTTTATAATATATACACAACTCTTAATTTTGTACTTCTAGATCTTCTCTAAATTCTAGATTATTTAATAAATTATATCATAATAGCACTTAATTATTATAATTAAAAATTGGAATGTTATAGGTATCCATGTAGTAGTTGTTAAGTACTCATTTTATGTGACTATATCTACAAAATGGATTACTCTTCGTATAAGTCCTTGCCATATTTACCACTTTTACATGTTTCTCTGTATGGAATATGACAGGATGATATCCAGAATTCATTAAATTCTTGTAGTAATTGTACGTACCACTCTTGTCTTATTATTAGTTTACCTTTAGGGGGAAAAAACAATAAATTGGTCCTACCACTTACATTTTATTATGAATGTTTTCTAATTTTCCCCTTATTTAATTATTGTTAGAAAGAAAGAAAGAAAGAGGAGAGATGTGAGAAAGACTTGTAAATGCAGAAATTTTAATAAGGGTAGACTTAAAAAACTTCAAGCATATTTAATGATCAAACTAACAATTTTTTATATGTGAGAATTAGTTAAAACCACTTATACTAAGAACCAGAGTGGTAACTAATTCATATATATGATGTCTAACTCACCAATTTGCTGGCTTTTGTTTTTCAGATGTGGATATGATCAGGTTTTTCTTGCTTATTCTTACCACTCTATTGATGGAGTAGTTGGCCTTGGCAGAGGAAGAGCCAGCTTGATATCTCAGCTTAGTAATCAAGGTTTGCTACGGATCGTAGTTGGACACTGTTTAGGTACACACGGCGGAGGTTACATGTTCTTCAGAGATATTTCTGAAACTTCAAGAGTGACTTGGACTCATATTTCTGAAATTTAAGTAGGCAGGCCAAAATTTACATCTTCCTCATGTACTTTCATCATTCTTGATCCTATATTCTGATTTCTGTACATGTGTGTAATTTGTATCATCGGTAAACATTACTCAGCTGGGGGAGGTGAACTCGTTTTCAGCAGCAAGGCGACTGGGGTTGGAAATCTCCTTGCAGTATTTGACACTGGATCTGTTACACTTACTTCAACTTCCATGCTTACCAAGCACTAATCTCCTTGCACAAAATTTAACAGAAAAGCAAAAGAGCATGTCTTTGGGGATAACGTGGAAGAATTTAAAAACAAAGGGGAAAAGGCAATTTTATTGTGAGAATGCGGTGGAAATTGCAGTTCACGGAGCTAGTAATTATTCAGTTGTTATTAGCAACATTTTTTAAGTGATAGTTTTCGAGTCTATCTGGAAAGACTTCGGAAGCTTAAGTTACTTCTACTAACTTTAGTATTTTCATCTTTTTATTATATGTTGGATTATTATATATTGCCATATTATGACTTTTTTTTTTGCTCATATTATGACTCACTTTGCATACTTTAGTATATTTTGATAGATGATGAAGTATTATTCAGTTAAAAAATTTAAGCCTAGTAAAGTCCAAAGCCCAATTATGCATGAAATTTCTTGATTGATGGTTTGATCAAAGCATTTAGTAATTATAGTTTCAAGAAAATGGATATGGATGATGTTACACCAAACATGCTGTGTCTGTTTGGCCTAACTTATTTTTAGCTTATCTTCTACTTATAAGTATAAGTTAGGCCAAACATGATTTTATATAAGCTCTTATAATTATAAGAGCTTTATTTTATAATGAAGAAAAAAGAGCTTAAAAATAAGTTCCTATGATGAGCTTATTTTTAAGCTCTTTTTTTATAAGCTCTTTTTTTTAAAAAGAAAAAAAAAAGAAAAAGAAAAGAGAACCCATAATCTCTCGATCGAACACTATTGCCGCCCGCCGCCGCCGCCGCCACCACCGCCACCTCCGCCACCAACACCACCACCGCCTCTGTCGCCGCCACTACCACCTCTGCCGCTACCATCGTTGCCACCACCCTATTATAATATACCTTTTATGATAATTTTTATTAGAAAAAGTGCTTATGACAAAGTTTTTATCAAACAACTTATTAGGGTATGTTTGGTTTGAGGGAATGGGAGGGGAGGGGAGGGAAGGGGAGGGAGAAAAAAAATGAGAGGAGCCCCTCCCCTCCCCTCCCCTTCCCTCAAACCAAACATAGATGGACTTCCAAAGGATTATAGCCCATCTCTGCAACTTCCTCCAACCTTATTTCATTGTACACGTTTACAACACCAACTATGAATTGCCTCACAATCTTGGTAGGGTTTTACCCATCAATCCTGTTTGGCCTAGCTTATACTTATAAGTAGAAGATAAGATAAAAATAAGTTAGGCCAAACATGCACGAAATATCAAAAAGACCAGAGGCTGAGAGGAGTATAATAAAGTGAAAAACATATTTAGACTTCAGACTCAAGTTCACACACACCTGGATTTACCAAGAATATACAAATTGAATCATTTTCACTATTATTACTCCTTCATGTTCTTTTTATAAGTAGCAATTTCTCTCATAGAATGGTACTAAATATATGGAACAATTTTTTTTGCTTTCTAGTTTTAAACTAGTTTTTCCATTTGTACTCCATTAAATATATGTATCTTATCCCAACTTATTATCTCTCTGTAATAATTTCTTGCTCATTATCTTTCATGTACCCTGTTTATAAATAAAGGTATAATTATAAAATTATATATATTTGTGTGTGTGTGTTTTACATATTTATTATTTTTAACTAACATTTTAGACCACATGATTTTAGTTGTTGTTTCTTATAAAAAGCACTAAATAAAAATGTGATTATATATGATCATGAAGTACGTCAACAATTATTTATAAATACATGGAGATAAATTTTTTATATGGATGTATAATTTTAGCTTTCATTTATTATTGTATTGATTTTACTCTCATATGGTATAATATATATTAAATAGAGGCAAAGTAAGAAAGTTGTTGAATTTTTAGGCATATTTAATGAAATTTTAGGTTGTTTTACTCTGTATGAAATATGTTGAGAGTGACTTATAAATAGAATTAGAAGTCTGTATATGTTTGTTTTGTATCTTTGCGTTGTTTGCTTGTTTATACACCCATGTCCTTGTGGAATTTTAATTTGTTATGCCACTGATGTGTCAGTATGATTAGCTTCATGTGCACTACTACAAAAAATAGGATATTACTACCCTAAAAAACGTCTTTATTTAGAAACAGGATGTCCAAAATGAAGGCGGTGACATTCTTGTAATTATCTTTAGGGAAGTTTAGCCTTCAACGTCCTAAATAAGATATCAGGACTCCTTAAATTTATTTTTGGTGTCCTAAAATTGTTTCAGGACGTGTAACATTCTTTCGCGCCATAAAAATATGAGAATTTTTTGTTTGGCGCCATGCGGGATTTCATTTTTTTGCAATAAAATTAATTTATGGCGACCTGAATAATTTTAAGGACGCTTTTAATGTGGCAATACATATTAATTACTTCACGCCATGAATTTTTTGTTTGGCGCCGAGGATGTTTTTTTTAAAAATTTAATAATATTGGCGACCTGATTGACATTCAGGTCGCCAATATTAAAAATATTGGCGACCTGATTAAGATTTAGGTCGCCAATATTAAAATATTGGCGACCTGATTAAGATTTAGGTCGCCAATATTAAAATATTGGCGACCTGATTAAGATTCAGGTCGCCAATATTAAAATATTGGCGACCTGAATCTTAATCAGGTCGCCAATATGAAGAAAATGGCGACCTGAATATATTTCAGAACGCCAAAATCAGAATAGAGGCGTCCTGAAATCTGATTCAGGTCGCCTATATTCAATTTTTTTAGGTTAATATACACGCGCGCCTCTTCATTTTCTCTCACACTCACATTCTCTCCGACAGCGCGCGCGAAATCCTCTCGTCCTCACTCACACTCTCGTC
Source organism: Acacia pycnantha (assembly GCA_025563575.1). Taxonomy (NCBI): domain Eukaryota; kingdom Viridiplantae; phylum Streptophyta; class Magnoliopsida; order Fabales; family Fabaceae; genus Acacia; species Acacia pycnantha. Next base: position 373,642 of record JAMWYP010000348.1, read on the forward strand.
TCGTTCCTTCTCCAAGCCTGGTGCTCTCGTTGCCGTCTCCGCCGTCGTCTCCTCCGTCTCCGCCGCCGTCGTCACTGATCACACTCGTGGTTCTATCTCTCGCTCACTCCGCCTCTTTCCCGATCGAAGAAACCCACCAAACCCAGCAAGTAAGCTTGTTCGTTTCTTAAGTTCTTTGATTCTTAATAACCCATATATGAATGGATTTTTGCTTAAGTTAGGATTCTTAAGTTAATGTTTCTTGTTTATGGACTGGATTTTTTGTTTTTGTTTAGGATTCCTGCCTCTTTCTCTCTCACTCGCATTTTGGATTGTGCATTCTAAACATGATGAGGAAATCACGTAGGAAACTAAAACAGAAAGCATAACTACTTTACACGTTGCATAACACGTGATGACTCTCGTAACTAATAGTAGCCACGTGGCATACTTGTTCATCAACTGACTAATATTCTGTTAACAACCTAGACTGAAGTGATGAGTGGAAGCTATACATATTTTTGAATGGTTCGGTTCAAGAGAATGAATATGAAAAGTTGTTTTTTAACAAGTCATGCTAGCCCATTGATTACCCCCACCACTATTGTGCCTTTAAAATCATTGCTGTTAGGACTCTCCATTGAACGAAACAAACTGAATTGATCGTTATCCCAATGTAGTGAATTAGTTAACCCGCAATGTGGGAAATCAATATATGTCCTAGCATAATAGGATGCACTCTTTGGGTTTGACTATCTAGTTTGAGCAAAATGTCTTAAAATATTTGGAAAGGAAGAAAAGAGATGTCGCCATTTAATGCTATGAGTTTTACTTTCTTGGAAGGCCTCATGAATTAGCTAGCTTCCATAATTTTTCCCAAAAAGACCACTAGGTCATATAATTAAGACCGGAGGAATATCATGGATGAGTAATTAAAGTGGATATATATGAGAGAACTGTTGTTCAAGTATTTTGGTAATTATGCTTGATATTGGGCATGTGGTAGAATGATTATATTATGAACTTCAAGAAGTCCATGGTCCAAGCGTGTTGATTAATTATTATCTAGTTTATGAAACTTTGAGAAGAAAATATTATTCATGATAAATTTTAAATGACTGGTTTAATCTTTTCCATCATTTATAGATATTTGCGATGGTTTAAATACTTTATAACCATAGTAGTATTTCCAAATAGTTAGTTGAACATTTTCCCACCTCCATTAACTCTTTGAAAAATGATTTGTGAATTTTTTATTTTTTTATAGTAGATTTTTGGGTTCAAATTTTCTCTTTAATGTCATGGTATTGTTTATTATCCGAATATTTAATTAAGTGTATAAATAATTGAGTTTCAAGTAAATATTTTACCGTTAGAAAGTACATTCGTCTTGGTGTTTTTACCTTGATCTCCAAAGAGCTATGAATTCGGCCTATCTAACATTGATTTGTTCTTCATGAACAGGAATATGTCGAGCTCATCAGAGGAGTCATCGGGTAATAGGGTTGATCAACCCGTTAAAAGAAAGGGTAGAGGTAGCACGCATATGGGTTCGCTAATTGCACGCCGTGAAAACCAAAAGAAGCGGCTGCATGTGGAGTTTGATTCCAATATGAATCTAATTGGTCAAGAAGAGGACAATTTCATTAGCTATTTAGGCTATCTGGCTTGAAGCAAAGTTCGCATTGTCTACCCTCATTGGAGATTGGTTCCTCAAAAAGCGAAGGACTTGATCTGGGCACAAATATTGGTATATCACTTTCCAAATAATGCATTTGTTGATTTAGTCTTATTACTTTATATGTTATTTATTGATCTTCTCTTTTAATGACCTTGCAAAGAAACGTTCGATGTCCCCAACAATAAGGCGATGAACAAGCATTGGATGGGCGAAGTTCGTCTACGATGGAAGGACTTTAAGAACAAGCTGACAAGAAAGTACATTCGAGGGCCAAAGAGGAATAAGGATCCCTCAAAGATCTACGATTTCATTTCTCCAGAGGACTGGCAGGAGTTTGTGGCGTCTCGGCAAAATCCTGAATTTCTTATAATATTTCTTTCGTATCTTATCTTTTAGTTGGATGTACTTGACATCGTTTGCTAATTTTTATTTGTTTTCGTGTCACAGGAAAAGCTCAAGCCAATAGAGAGAGGCAGGCGAGAAATAAATATCCACATTGCATGTCCAGAGGTGGATATAAAAAGCTGGAACGGAAGATGATGCAAGAAGAGCTGGAGCAAATGAAGGAAGCTTCCCAGGACAATCCGTCCAGTGTTGTCAAGCCCCCTGCCCGTTTTCCTCGTCACCAAAAATGGAAAGCTGCGAGGATGAAGGGTGACAAATACGTCAATGCAGATGTAGCTGAGGTCGCATCAAAGATTGTAAGTTGTTAAATTAGACATATTTACTAGCCTCAGTTTTTTCACATTACGCAAGTTTAGACATTGTTTCTGAACAATCTTTTGATGCAGGATGCACTTGAGCAGCAGAGCTCCCAGGGTTCATTCACGCCAGCTACACGGATGGACATTTTGTCCACGGCGATTGGGAAGCCAGATTATCTTGATGCCTGTCGAGGAGCCGCGGGGAGTTATTGTCGCAAAATTTTTTGGACGGCGTTCACGTTCATATGACGACGACAACCCTAGTCCCCAGCTCGTAGAAAAAATTCGGGCGAAACTCGTAGACGAGATTATGGTACAAGTACGGGGTGAGATGATTTCCATGATAAATAAGAAGGAAAGTACGGGACCTACCACCCAGCAAGTGCCGGCCTTCCCCACCAGCCTTGAAATCGGTGGTCGGCCTCCAAAAGTTGATATCGGGGGCGAGCATACACAAGTTGATATTGGCGAGCCTTCTCACACTCCACAGGGAGGACGTCCGTGCAGACTACATTTGGATGTCCCACACCGGCGTATGGTTGCCGATGGTCTTGTTTACTTAGAGCAAACCATCCACCATAACAACCCAATTCCACAAGACCAACGTCGGGTGACTGTGACAAGTGTGCGAGAGGGGGAAGAAAGGACAGCCATACCGATCGATGATGAGGAGGTTCATGATTTAGGGGTCGCCATAGGATCGTTCATCCTCTGGCCGTCTCATCTTATTGAGATGGTGATGACACCTCCAATGGTAGGACACACATTACTGAGTGATGACTTCCGATTGATCGATTTTCATTGCTAACACACTCACATGTAAAATGTTTTGTATGTTTTCATAGGATGAAGAAGCTGCCCCCAGATTTCCGTACTTAGCACAGCTGCGACAGTTGTACAGGGACATCCCCCAGATATCCTTGCGGATGCTGTGGGCATTGTCGGTGCAGAAGACATATCTCATTGTCATTGACAATAAAGATTTGAGGGAGTTTATGAATCGGAGTGTCTGGATATAGAGTTACTTCAAGTTGCAATCTGTAAGTTTTTGTCCACTTATTAATTATTGCAATGTTTTTTTCGTTTTATATATTTAACAATACTTATCATTTTATTTTGATCATAGCGTCTGCCACGACATATGCGTCCAGAATAACCGAACGGATTCGTATGGCTTCTTATGTCCTGCAAACACCACGAGTGAGAGGAATAAGTTAGTCAGAAGGTCGCTTTATGTCGGAATAACAATGGGCGACAGAGAATTGCCTTGTTATCTAGCTCCAATAATTGAAGGGTATGTATTTTAGTTTTGTCTATATTTATTACATTTTTAGAATAAATTGCTTTCTTGTCTTAATTTAATATTAATATGTATATTTTGTAGTGGTCATTGGACCTTGGTTGTTGCCTGTCCCGCCAATAACGCATGTTATTGGTTGGATTCCTTAGGTGGCAAGCCAAACGAAGACATCAAAACTATGTTTACCGAGTAAGTAAATTTTCGTCTAAATCATTGATTCTTCTTTTAAATGAATTTTTTTCATCATGTTTGTTAATTTCCATTTTAATGATAGTGGTCTGAAGACGTATAGAGAGCTTACTGGAACAAAAGACCAGGGTGGACCGAAGTGGTATTATCCGAAGGTAAGTACGTAGTTTCAATTCAAGTTCTTTCATTGACACAGTAATTTTCGATATGCCTTTATTTGTTTTAACAAGTTGCTTTTGATTTAAAGTGCCCTCAACAACCAGGGGACACCGAGTGCGGATACTACGTTATCCACCACATGCATGCCATCGTTTCCACCGGATGTCTTACAGGTTTTCAAAATGTAGGTGATCGCTCCATGATTCTCAAATTATGATTACAATGTGATTGCACACTTGATGAGTTTTTAATTATATCATTCACTAGTGAAGTACTTCATTGGTTGATAACAAGTTTTTTTCCAATTTACAGTTTTTTGATGGTAATGTTGCTCCGTTCTCAGATGAAGAAGTCGATACGATTCGAGATGTTATGGCTAGTCATCTTCTGCAATACATATAGGTATATATGTGTGTGTGTGTGTGTGTGTGTGAATTTGACATTGTTGTTGGTAGTGACCTAGTTCAAATGTATGTGAATTTGACAATGTTCTTGTTGGTAGTGCACTAGTTCAAATGTATGTGAATTTCAAAATGTTGTTGTTGGTAGTGCACTTGCTAGCTAGTTCAATTATTGAATTTTAGTTTTCAATGCTCATGTATAAATTTCAATAATGCTCAATTGACATAATTGTTGTTGATGTCCATGTATGTATTTGAAATGTTTAGTTTTTATAGTGCACTATAGTTAGTTTGAATGTTAGTTTATATAGTTCACTATAGTTGCTGATTTGTTGGGAATTATTTGAGCACTACTGTATCTATTGGCTTGTAAATATTGTTTTCCTGTTTGCAGGCAATTTTGGAATAGTGTTCAAATTGATGTCATTTAAAAAAAAATCAAAATAAGGCGTCCTGAAATTAAATTCAGGACGCCAAATAGAAATTTAATAAGTCCTAAAACTAATTTAAGACGCCTCATATGAGGCGTCCTGAAGTTAATTCAGGACGCCAAACCATAGAAAAAACAACTACCCTGTCCGAGACGTCCCTCTAAATAAGGACGTTAATTGGGTCTTATTTAGGTCGTTTTTAGTGTTTTTGTAGTAGTGGTGGTAAAAGAAAAGGCCTTTTCTCAATTAAATAGGTTAAAAATAGTATTTATTGTGATATTAAATATAAGATTTAATTACCAGAAAGTTATTTGTTAAAATGGTAAGTGGTTATGCTCAGAAGAATGTAAATTCAAATTTTTGGAGGTACACTTATTAAAATAAATAAAAATCATTTACACTCAAACTCTCACAAAATATTAGTCTAAAGTGCAAATGCTTTTAAGTACATCAAATTAAAGAGAAACCAAACGTACTCGGACCTTAAAGTCTTGCGAGAGGATTGATAGTGTTAGAATATAAGGGAATAATTGATTAGTTAGTGAGTTAGTTAGGATTAGTGAATAAGTCAAGGCCCTAGGCTATATAAAAGGTCTTAGTCTAATGAAATTAAAGTGTGGGGTGTGGAGCCTTCACCATTACTTTTTGTAAGAGCATTATGCTCTATTGTTAATAATACATCATTCTTCATCTTTCTTCTCCTTATTATCTTCTCTAATTATACTAATTAACATGATATTATAAGTCAGGTCATCTTTTCAAGATTAACGGCCCAATAATCAAGATTCATCACTCAGTTAGCAAGCAGGAGGAGAGAAAATAAGCCTTCAGGGAAAGGAGTAAGCCCAAGAGAAATGACACACGCCCACTATTATTATCGGATATCCAAGAAGAGCCAAAATCTTAATCGGATATTTAAGATTTATCTTCCCTCACCGGTAATGCACTCTGAGAACCTGCTACGCCCCTACTATTGCACCGAGAACTAAGAACAACTCCACAACCAGCATGTCGACATATAACACTATGTCTGCTACAATAAGCTTCATGCAATCATTACTTCTCATTTTCTGCCACACTTCCTTGTGAACCCACAAAATGTTCTGGGAATGTATTTCAGCCTCAATATCAAGCAGAAAACTTGTCTCATGCCTAAACCAAAGTGCTTCCCTGGTCATTCTGCATAACACCCTGTTTCTTCTAGTCACCTTGCTTGAAGTTGTGGCATAATCTCTAACCAGATTATATGCTAAACTCATCTCTTGCTTCAACCAATCTGTCCCTGATTTATTTCACCGCCAATTTCTAACCAAATACAATTTCCAGCTGCAACAATGATGCATGGCTGGCTACTGACAACAGCTCCGTCTCCTCCCACTTTGGTAGAACTCTTGTTCAACTAATCAATTATTCCCTTATATTCTAATAGATAGTATGCATTCACGCCAGTATACATTGATTGCCCTTATTGTCATTGAAGATTGATCCCAAAAAGTGTGATTACCAAATGTACTCGGAACCTAAAGTCTTACGAGAGGATTAAAAGTATGCATTCACGCCAGTATGCATTGATTGCGCTTATTGTCATTGAAAATTGATCCCAAAAAGTGGTATTTTGGCTTCATATGAATGTCACTTAACTTGAAGAAGCCAAAGAAAATTTAAATGCAAGAAGCTTCGGCTTCAATATTTTCAACGGGAGACTTGCATTAAACGATCCAGGAGAAGGGATCCAATTAATTAAAAATGTATAGTTTCTTCTCCCGTAGTGAATTTTTCCACTTGAGAAAATTTCAACTTAATAATTAAATAATGAGCCACAGTCCACAGGAGAGGAATCATTTAGAGTTTGACTATTCATCACACAATTCCATTTAACATCCACCCATAACACTCCACACCAAATTCAACAATACGATCTCATTACTTTCCTCTTTTGCATGCAACATAAAATGTGAAATTGAATCCAATTATGACGCAAACGAGATAAAAGTTTAAATATAATTTGTACCACAAAAAACACAAAATTGGGTATGCTTCTCTCACTACAAAAGAATAGCTTATAACTGATAGAATTTCAATTACCAACAGAATTACTGACAAAATAGCGATGAAAACATATTACGGACGATGGAATGGTTTTGTCAGTAAATTCTGTTGGTAATTTTCAGGACAAATTATCAACCAAGTTTCTGTCGGTAATCTATCGGTAATTACCAACAGAAAAAATTATGTACGTAATTAGTCGGTATTTACTGATAAAAAAATTCGTCTGAAATTGTATTTTCTGACAGAATTTTTCAATACATACCTTTTGTCAGTAATTTCATATTTTTTGTGTGGTGACTATTGATAAAAACATACCCTTTTCATTTTAATTTGCATTATAAAATGAGGAATTTATCACTTTTTCTGCTGTGAAAGATGTTCATAGCTTTCGTATACGCTTCACCAATAATTAATTAAAGATATAGATGATGAAATTAAGTATAAGTTTCCCAAAACGGACACACCCACGCGGACTGGATTAGGTTGACAAAGATCAGAGATGAGTTTAAAATAAGAGTATCTTACTTTATTAGCTAGGTAGGCATTAATTTCTGGTTTGAAAAACATTTGTAAACCCTTATTTAGCTAGTGTGTGTTTAGTTAATTAATTTGTTTGTGAAAATTATGTTTATCGAAAGTTCATTTCTTAAAAGGTCAATTTGGTGAAAGTTAATTAGTTATTATGTAATGAGATTTTTATCTGAATTTATATATTTTTTTGAAAGTTATTAGTATGGTAATCTGAACTGAAGACTGTTTTAGAAAGCATAACTCAAACAAACTTTTACAATGGATAAGTAACCGAACGTTGTTTAAAAGCCAAAAGTAATAAACATCACATCTGTTTATGTGGTAAATGGATAAACATTACAAAAATTGACTGTACGATGTAAATATGATTCATGGCATCTCATCCTATTGTCCTTGGAACTCAAGATCTTGAGGTCGAGTGGTGGCACTTGATAGAAGAAGTGCCACCACTTCTAGACTGGTGGCACTTTAAATTGATCGTTCTAGACTGGTCATTGTGAAGACGGTTTAAAAATGTGACATGTAGCATTTTTATAAATACAGTAAGATTTTTATATTTTTATCATATTTTATGTATATTTCATAAAGCCAACTCCAAACAAAAGTATGAACATGTCCAGGTTGTTGAGGACGATAAATATTTTTTAAGTAACACCTTTAATTTGAGAGATAAAGCCAACACCAACTAGCTACCCGATTAGAAATTAGAATTGATAGTGTTCTGTGAAATACAGATGTTGCAGAATATATTACATGAAAGGGCAACAAAATTATTATATATGACAACAAAACAAGCATATATAAATTATAATATTTTACATACATATATTTGTATGAAACCTGTTAAACATGAAAATGAAGATGACAAGAAGTATAATGATTCATGAATATGAGTAGAGAAAAGTAGAGTGATCCAACGACTAATGTGGAAGCATATAAGATTAATTTGAAGAGTTTCTGAAGCAGCAAATATGGGAAATGAAGAAGTTGAAGATAGCAGAAAATATACGACGCTTAATGCTCCCTCTCTTGGGCGGTGGCTCTGCCGTCTTCTTCTTCTTCATTGTCATCTTCTTATGATAATCTGGAGAAGCAGCTCTGTAACATCCCATTTTCTAAAGCGGATTTTTTTTTTTTTCAATCAGAGTAGAGCAATGGAGCGAAAGAGTAACTGATCATAACAAAACATGAACCATAGTGTAACATAGTATTGATACAACATCCTATTGTTCTCATAGGTAATTACGGAAAACGATAAAGTGACATCTCTGTCTAAGAGCTCACTCGTGCTACATGCCCTCCAACTATGAGCCTACTCGTGCAGCTTGCCTCGATCTTCGATCTGTGGTCCTCCTGACCCTGAAGCTATAGCTGAGATTCAATTTATCGAATTGAATCTCGAGTAACGATTAACCTTATGCTCAAATAAAACAGTATACGGATGACAGATATTCAAAACATAACAGCAGCATATCTCTTATGCATATAGCAGATGCATGATTGCATGATTGTGACACAGACAGAACATAAGCATTAAAGCAGTACGTAAAGTCCTACACAATAATAGCCTGCACAAAAACCAGTGCCACGATGTATGGTCGTGTCCTCAGCGCTAGGAAAAACTCTAACGGTATCATTAAGTCTATAACCCGTGTGAAACTGTATGTATAATCGGTAATCCTGAACAGAGTCTCTAACCGTGAATGTATCTCGGTGACCCCTAACAGAATCTCTATCCATGAATGTACCTATCACATATATGTATATGAGCAGCACTAGATTAGTGTTACAGTACGCGTCCGTACATTCGTTGACGACGTTAGGTACTTCTGGCGGGCAAACGTACTTTTACGGGAAAAAGTGAAACAGCGGCACGTCGGCAGCGTAACGGCGAGAGATCGAGTTTCGATGTCCTATAAGAGTAATATCACTTTCATTAGTGATTTGACATCATAATCGGCATTTTAGGTAAAAATAACCATTTTGCCCTATACCCCTAATTGGCGGAATTTCACAAGACTTCGTTACTCGACAAATTTTCTTCCGAAATTTTGCCAGAACTTCGACGCCATTTCGATTTTCGAAAATAAAGACTAAAATAGCCCTCCCATATGATACCCAATCATACTTGAAAATTTAAAGGCTATTCTAGCATTATAATTCCTACTTTTGAAAATACTACCAAAGCTTCAACTTTTCGGCGACTCGATCCCTACTATGTTTATACCTCTGCATATTTTTTCAATGCAAACAAGGCTTAAAACAAGAATAGGAATCTTGTCACCTACTTCCTAAATCTAACTAACAATTCTACTATCTTTCGAACTAAAAACTAAAGCCCGAAAGACTTACCCGTTGAAGACTTCTGCAGAACTTCTGCAGAGCTTCTCTCTCTTCTTTCTCACTCAAGGATTTCGGCCAAGAGAGGAGAGGAATTTGGTGTGAAGATTTCAAGAGGGAACTTTCCTATTTATAGAATTTCTAAAGGACATGGATGGAAATACCAAGATTGTTCACAACCTTGGAAATTCAACACCATAATGGTGTAAAATCCTTGACCATGGAAGAGAGTTGGACGTTTTTGAGGGCTGGTGTGGCTGCTTCCAATTGGTCCAAAAATGATGCATAAACTTGCTTTATGCCCGCCTAGCCGAATTTCCCCGATCGGTACCCGATTCGCGTGATTTCGGAGAAATCTCAAAATTCTGGATTTACAACATTGGAAACAAGTTCTCACTTATTAGAAATGTCCAAGTTAACCTAAATATTGATCCCATATAGGGCTCCAACAGTCCCGTTGAAGTTTCCTCGAAAAACGTGTCCGATCGCGTCCGGTTTCAGAACGTATTTCTGAAATTACCAACTTCTTCAGAAAAATTCACTGATTCCAAATATGTCAAAATAAATTCAAACTCATGTCTAGATGTTGAGTTAGAATTTATTTTCTCTATATCCAAAAATATACCTATATGCATTTTTCCCTATTTTGTTTTATTAGGAAATGCACAAACGACTTCAGAATTTACTTCCGTAAGAGTCTAACGGAAGACAAAATTCCACTGATCATTATTTTTCCCTGACTTTGGAAATCTCATTCCTAGATCTCTAGATAGGATCCGTTTCCTAATTTCTAAATTACTATTCACACTTTTTACTTTAATTAAATTATAATACTATTTTAATATGCAACTTGCAACAACTATTTTTGTTCTCATTTTTCATTTTTTTTTTCTGCCCATTCTTTATTTATTTCGTTTTTTTTTTTATTTTGATTAATTATTTAATTAATTAAATAATTATTTTCACATAATTTTTTTTTACAAAATTTTCCTATTGGTCCATTCTTGCATTTAGGCTTAAAAATACCTAAACTCATATATTTTTCTTCAAAATTTCCAATTAATTAGTAAATATATTTTTACTAATTTTAAACCATTTTCCACTAATTTTTGAGCTTTACATAATTATTTCATAATTTCCTTTGCTCAGGTTTAAGTAATTAGCCAGAAATTACTTAATTACTCTTTTATCTCTTGTTGATAATTTTCTAAATTACAACACCTCATTACCTTCATATTCTTGTATTAACATTAGTATTTTCATGCCTCTTGCATTTTTATAAATTACAAGGATATTATGGTCATTTTACTTCTTTTTGAGTATCTTCCAACAATTTCTCCAAGTTCATAATTTATTAAATTACAATAATTAGAGATAATATACTCTCCTAATTCACTTGACCATTTTACTGCCTTCTGGTATTTTTTTATAATTTTTTATTAGTTACTTACCCTTTCCAGGGGTATTTTGGTCATTTTGGCACTTTGGCCCTTAATTTCCCTAATTTCAAAGAGATTTTTCCTTAGAAAGTAAGATAATCATAACCTAGTGTTTGACACCTCATATTCACCTACTTTTTATAGGTATAATTTTACCCAATTATAATACAGATTTTTAGGGTATTACAAGCTCTCATCCTTGTATCCGCCATTAATTGACCATGCCCTAATCAGAGATACTATTCTAGTATTGAATAATGACTTCTAATATGGTTGGTGTGTTTATGTAAGACACACACGTATATTTGTAGGAACGAGTAAAGGGTAACGGGCGAGCTCTTTGTGTTACTAAAGAGAGACATGTCGGATTGTGACTCAAAAGAGTGGGTCCCATCAGGTTGACTCAAAAGAGGGGGTCCCATCAGGTTGACAAAGTCGGAAAATGGATGCATGCATGGAGGAGAGACAACGTACCCGGATGCCTTACGCTTTTAGACGGCAAATTAGATGGATTTGGACTTTAATTAGAAGCAGTGGCGGAGGCACACTTGTTTTTAGGGGGTAAGTGAACCCATAAAAAATATATATTTTGTGAATGAATTTTTAATACAATAAATCTGATTAGGTTAATTGGTTAGAGCTTTGGTCTTAAATATTATAGGTCCCTGGTTCGAACGGCTGGCATCTCCTTTTTTTTGGCAAATTGCTTTCCTCAACACCTCCGCTCGTCGCCTCGTCCGCACCCCTTTTCTTCCCCAAATCAATCCGCCGACTTCGCCCCCAAATCATTCCGTCGCCTGATTGTGGTTTCCTTTTCAAGGTTCGGCCTGATTCTGCTCAACAGCTCCGCTCGTCCGCCCCCCTTTTCTTCGGCAATTTGGTTTTCTCAACCTCAACAACCCCCAAATCATTCCGTCGCCTGATCATTCTGGTTTCCTTTTCAAGGTTCGGCCTGATTCTGGTTTTCTAATTCAGGGTTTGGAAATAATTTAGGTTTCAATTTCTTTGAGTTCTGTCTTTTGTTGTTGCCGATTCGGTTATATTTTCGAACGTGCGAACCGCGAAGATTTCGCATCCGGGTTCGGGTAGCTTGTTCTGATTAATGCTTCTGGATTGGTAAGACATGTTATTAATTTTTATTCTTCTAGTTCTCTATCCATGATTTTGAGGTGGATCCTAAAAAAATCCGTGATTTAGAGCGGTATCGGTGTTTGTGTATCAGGGGTTACTTGCAAGGTTGGGGTATGCATCACTCATTCTGAAATTGAGGAAAATTGAATGGTTTTCTGAGTTGATGTTTTGGTGAGATGCCTTGATGAAATTACCCTTTAACAAGTGGATCTTAGGATTACCTCTCATGTTTGGCAATTGTTTCTTTTGTTTAATCTGTGGCATTTTAAGAAAACATGTCATTTGGATCATTATAATTTATAAGTTTCTTAAAAGAATATGAGTACCATATAACTTCCTCTTATTTATTGATGAATTGCTTTCAGAATAAGTCGGAGAAAATTGTTGCTGTGTTTAGCCAAAAAATTCTTTAATGGTTTAAACATATGTAGATATATGTTTATGAGAGTGATCTTTCATTTACTTCACTGCAATAGCTGGGTTTGAAGGCTTGGATTATGTTGTTAGGGTCTACCCTAGCTCTGCTGTTGTTAATTTAGCATTATTTGGTTCTTTTGTTAGTCTTTTGTACTGACTTCTTTGATATGAGACAGTGCATCCAAGGCCGTTGAAATTTTGGAAGCTTATGAAGGGACGTTAGAAGATGATCATCCTCCGGAAAATGAACGTTGTGAGCATGGGGAAATGCTTTTATACAAGGTTTTTCCCTACTTTTATGTTAAGCTGTTTCTTGTTTAATGACATTCCACATGATAGGCATTTGAGCTGTATTTTACATTAACCCAGCGGAAGTTTTATTTGTCTCTTATTATTTCATATTAAATTTTGTTTATTATATGCATTATGTATTTTGAAACTGTATGAGAAGATTTTGGAGTTTAAACTATCATGCCTAGAGACAAACTTAGTATTAACCTGTAAATTCTGATGGAACTCGGAATAACCTTTATTTCATTAACAAGAAAGCACTGTGTAACAAGCATCAAGGCTTAAGACACCAATCGTTCTTCTCGACCCAAACTGCAACTAGAGTTTAAAAATGTATTTTTATGGGGTGATATTTTTATCCAGATCTCCTTGTTAGAGAAATCGGGATTGCTTGAGAGAGCTCTTGAGGAGTTGCACAAGAAGGAATCAAAAATTGTATGTATGTTTTATTTACTGGTTTAGTTTTATTATATAAATTGTAAGTGCAAGAAGAATGGGGAGTTAACTTGTTTCTCTTTCGTTCTTTTTAGGTTGATAAGCTTGCATATAAAGAACAAGAGGTATCTCTTTTAGTGAAGCTTGTACCTTTTATGTTTTCCCCTTGCTTTTGTCTTGTGCACTTCTATTTTCCGTAGGAGTTTTATGTGTTTTTGCATATAAAGATTCTGTTTATATTGTTCAAGTTATGCTTTGAATTAGTTTAAAGTTAGAGATTACTTTGTGCTTGATCTGAATTATTATCTATTTGATGGCACTCAAGTGGGATGGGGAACTCTTACCCAAAAGGTGGCTATTGAGATGGAAGGACCAATTCTCTTGAATACCTCAGAGCATCTCATACTAACTCAATGTTGGACTTAGGCATCCCATGCTTGCCTTCATCTTCTCCACTATTCTTTTTTGTTACAATATTGTATCTAGATTTTATCAATAGAAGTAAGATAATTTGTTTTATGGAAACCCGTTTGTCTTTGAGGTTATATATAATCATGTTAAAATACTTCCATTCAAACCCACTTTAGATAAATGTGTTCACAACTCTCCATTCACTACGTATACGTCCAACCAAGGTTGCCTACCATATATAAAACTTTCCTTAAAAAAAAATTTTCGGGGGCAGACCCCTACACTAATTGTGCACCCATAAACTCTGATTCCTGGCTCCACCACTGATTAGAAGCATATGATTAAGTAATTTGGCTTGTATTCAACGTACAGACGCATTTGATTTTACCGAGTCTTATGTCGATAAGTAAAATAACTTGTCGTTCAGTATGGGTTATATATATATATATCGTCAACCCTAATAATGTGCAAAGTCTACTTGGATGTTAACTCATATACCAAGCTTTAAACCACGTTTTTTTTTTTCAGTTAAGGGACAAAAATACATATATATAGTTTTCTCAAATGTGCGTCCAACACTATAAATTTTATTTTTGTACAAAAATACCCATGAACTGTTTAAAATAGGGACAAATTAAAAGGACATCTTTGTTAGCTGAAGCCAGGCCAAACTCCTTTACTTTTTGTTAGGGACCGACGTTATTATTTCTTAAATGATCATACAAATTAAACTGTTATCGTTATGTCTTGAGCTATGTTACGTTGATCTATCAGTAAAAGATGTTTTAAAATACATACCATATTCATATATGTATGTGTTAGGTTGGCTAAGTTTATGCAGGGGCGGAGCCAGGAATTTTAAGGACGTGGGGCGAAAATAAAAATGTTATATCATAAATAAAAGTATTTGAAAATACAATACAGGCCTAATATATAAAAAAATTAAAAGAAATTTATCATATAATAGCTCTGCTTGCATTAGGTTTGGGCGTCCTAATCTACCAAGAATGGACTATGGTTCCAACAAATTACTCCCTCCGATCCATAATATAAGAAATATTTAGGGAGTTGATTTTTGTCTTAAATATAAGACATTGTTTTCATATTCGTTAACAATAATCAGGGAAGATGGTGAATGAAAAAATTAGGGAAGATGATGATTAGGATATTTTAGAAAATACATGTCAAATTAACTTATTTAACCAACTTCTTTAATCTATCTAAATTAGGTAAATATATCTTATATTTAAAAACAAATGAGTATTAACTAGACTTTTAAAATACAAATGATAAAAGACAATAGAATCAAACAGACTTAGATTATTAAGCTTGTATATACATGTAGATATCTCCTTATATTTTATTAAGGTATGACAATTTCAAACTCAAAAGTTAACGATCAAACGCAAGCAAGATTATGTGAAACTACTATATATTGAGATAAAAAAGTAAGCAAGTTATACCTAATAAGTTTCTCTTACATGTAGTCAAAATATTAAAACAAACCGCAAACAAAGGAAAATATCTCCTTATTTACATACATACATACATACATACACACATATAATTTTTTTTTTAAAAAAAAATATATTAGGGGGGCGGGGGCCACCCCGAGCCCCCCTAAATCCGCCATTGAGTGTATGTGTGAGTGGACTTGAATCAATGTGGGAAGTCCGACATATATAGAATAAAATCACACTTAATGAGTACTCATTCCGTCCTTATTTATAAGATCCTCTTTTTTGGAAAAGACCTGTTCCTTTTCATAAGGTTCTTTTAATATTTTTTACTTATATTTTATCCTTCATTAATATAATTTTTCCATACATTTTCTTTCATCATTTTTTTACTATTACTCTTTCATTTACCCAATCAAAAGCAAGAGCAAATTTAAAAAATAAAGTATATTTCATAAATATTTATTACTTTTAGCTAATTCTAACTATGTTCCTCAACAATACAATTAAAATGACTTTATATAAAGGGACGGAGGGGGTAATAATTCTATTTACAGGTTATTTCCAACTTGCCTGGCATAGACCAAGTACTACTTTAAATTTCAATGACTCTACTATAAAATTCAACAACTACCTTTCAACTTTACTTTTATTTAGGGCACATTTGATATGGGGAAAATTTGAGAAGGGAAAGAAACTTAGAGAATGGAAGGGAAGATTTTGAGGGATGAGGAAAGATAAGTTGTTTGGTAGGAAGAAAATAGAGGGGTGACAGTTGTAAAGAATCAGGAAATACATATTTTACCCTCAAAAGTAATTATTTCAAAATTAAAAGGAAACATATTTTTTTCCAAAATATTTTTTTAAAAAAATATCCTCTTATCAAGTTCGAATTTGTCTAAAATATTCTCCCGTCAAGTTCAGATTTGTCTAAAATATTTTTCCGCCAAGTTCGAACTTGTCCAAAATATTTTCCTACAAAGTTTGAACTTATTGCATAAGTTTGAATTTAATTCTATTTTCTTGCATTATAGAAAAAAAATATTTTATGAGAGGCAAATATGTCCGAAAGCATCACTGTTCACGTAGGAACTTGAGTTCTCACCAATTTTGGTGAGATCTTATCTTCTCACCTTCAAATGAATATTGGTAAGCCTGAGAACTTGAGTTTCCGAGAAGATTGAACACAAAAAGTATACCAAACAAGGGAACATACTCATCTTCCTTTCCCTTCCCACCTGTTCCGCATACCAAACAAACCCAATATATATTATACCACATGAGAACAAAGTCAACGCAATAATAAATAAAGTGTAAAATTGTATATTCATATGAAAACTTAATAAGTGTTTTATAAATAAGATCGAAAATTTTCCTCTCTCTACCATATATAATAAAGTGAAAATCATCTGTAGACTTCATACTCAAATTCACACACACCTGGATATACCAAGAATATACAAGTTGAATCATTTCCACTATTATCACTCCTTCATGTTCTTTTTATAAGTAGCAATATCTATCATAGATGTGGTACTAAATAAAATGAACAATTTTTTTAAGAAAAATTTTAAACTAGTTTTTTTCATTTATACCCTGTTAAATATATGCATCTTATCCCAACTTATCATCTCTCTGTAATAAATTTCTACTTTCTATATTTCATGTTCTATATTTGTAAATAAAGGTATGATTTGAAAATAATATATATGTGTGTGTCACATAATTATTATTTTAAACCAAATGATTTTAGTTGTTGTTTCTTATAAAAAGCACCAAATAAAAATATTATTATGATCATGAAGTCCGTTATCGACAATTATTGTAATGAATTAATGCTGTTTGAATATTGACTTTTCGTGTTAGTTAAACGTGGATTAACGATTCAAAGATCAAACCGCGTTATGATGTGGTCGTTGTCCTTCCAGACAATTATCTATCCGAAATACTCCATTTGGTCTTTATTATAAGACACCAACTAGTAAATTTATTTAGTCCTTTTTATAAGGCACTTACTTGTTCCCAATGAACACTGATTATTTTTTTTCATGTCTGCCCCTAATTAATAAAGGTAATGGGTAAGAGTAATAATTAATATAATATTAGAATTTAGTTCAATTAGCTAATAGGGGTAATATTGGAAACTACTTAGATTCTAGGACAACTTTATTGACTTTAACTACTTTTATTAGTTTGTGAGAAAAGTTAGTTGGTGCCTTATAATAAGGACCAGATTGAATATGTGGGGAACGACACATAATACACACAAACAAAATTATCTCGAGCTTGCAGCAATATTACCAAGTAAATTACGTTTAGAACATGAAAAACTTAAATTAAGATAGGGTTCCAAACACTACTACAAAAATTGGATACTACTACCCTAAAAAACGTCCTAAATTGAAAGCAGGTAGTAAAATATGAAGGAAGTGGCATTTTTGTAATTATATTTAAGGAAAAGGAGCCTTCAACGTCCTGAATAGTAATTTAGGACTTCTAAAATTTATTTTTGCCGTCCTGTATGTAATTCAAGACGCCTAAAATCTGATTAATTATCTTGGCGCCAAGGATAAAATATGGTGGGAAATATTTGGCGAGAAAATAAAAAAATTATCCACTATTATAGAAAATAGGCGACCTGAAGGTATATCAGGTCGCCTATTTTATAAAATAGGCGACCTGATTTACACTTCAGGTCGCCTATTTGCATCAATTTATTTAAAAATAAATAAAAAAGTGCCGATTTTAGAAAATAGGCGACCTGAAGGTATATCAGGTCGCCTATTTTATATAAGTGGCGACCTGATTTTCACTTCAGGTCGCCTATCGGCACTTTTTTATTTTTTATTTAAATAAATTGATGCAAATAGGCGACCTGAAGTGTAAATCAGGTCGCATATTTATGAAAATAGGCGACCTGAATGTATATCAGGTCGCCTATTTTCATTAATATGCGACCTGATTTAGTGTTCAGGTCGCCTTTTTAAATAATTTTAAACCTAATTCCCGTCATTCTCATTCATTCTCACCTGAGACTCCCTCGTCCTCTCGCCTTCATTCTCGGTCATTCTCACCTGGACTCGACTCAACTCCGGCTCTAGTCTCAGTCTCCCTCTTCCTCCGACTCAACTCCGCCTCTAGTCTCAGTCTCCCTCTTCCGCCGACTCCGCCGCCACCTCCACTGCGCCGCGCAAATCGACTGTGGGCTTCCAACTCCACTCCACCTCAGATTCGTTCTTCCTGTACGTCGACCTCCTCACAATCTCACGCCCGCTCTCAGCCGTCTCCTTCGTCTCCGCCGTCGTCTCTCCTTCGTTTCGCTCTTCTCCAAGTAAGCTTGTTTGTACGTTACTCTTAAATCTACTATTCCGTCTTGTTATTATGTGTGCGTATTTAAAAGGGCAATGTTAATTTGGTCATTCTATAGGTTTTTGTAACATCCCATGTTTGAAATGCGGAATTTTTTTTTTTTCAAACAAACAATCAGAGTAGAGCAATAGAGCGAAAGAGTAATTGGATTCTTAGCCAAAACATCAACCATTGTGTAACATTGCAAAGATTACAGTAATCCTAAGGTTTAGAAAGGAAATAACAGAAAGAAACAGAAGCGATAAGATAGATAAATCTTGGTGCATGCCTACTGGGTACTTGCCTCGATCCACGAACCGTGGTCCTCCCGACCACTGAAGCTACAGTGAGATTCAATTCAACGCATTGAATCTCGGGTAACAGTTAACCTCATACCCAAACAACACAAGATATGGCCATGAGATATTCAAGAGCTAATACAACAAGTATATCATAAGCATACTAGAGATGCATGATCATTATGCCGACAAAACATAAGCACGAGCAATATGTAAAACCCCATAGGGTAAATAACAACAACGACTGCACTATTCACCGGTGCCACGATAAAACTCGTGTCCTCGCCGCTAGGAAAACATAACGGCATTCCAAACATAACCCGTTTAAAACTGTCGTATAACGGTCTACGACATATCCTTGACATATATGCATTTAAGAAGCACAAGATTAGTGTTACGATGACGCGTCCGTACCTTCGTTGGCAACGTTAGGTACTACCGCGGAAAACGTACTTTCACGAAAAACGTGAACTTCAAACAAGCGTGACGGCAAGAAATCGTAGATTCGATATCCTATAAGAGTAATATCACTTCCATTAGTGATTTGACACAATATCTGGCATTTTAGGTAAAAATTACCATTTTGCCCTTCTACCCCTAATCGCATGAATTTCGCCAAACTTCGTTACTCGACAAATTTTCTTCCGAAATTTTGCCAGAACTTCGACACCATTATGATTTTTCGAAAATAATGACTAAAATAGCCCTCCCATATGATACCCAATCATACTTGAAATTTAAAGGCTATTACTAACAAATTCTACCCTTACTTTTAAAAGAGCTATAAAAACTACAACTTTTCAGCGACTCGATCCCTACTATGTTTACACCTCTGCATATTTTTTCAACGCAAACAAGGCTCTAAAACATTTGTAGGAATCTTGTCACCTACTTTCTAAATCTAACTAACAATTCTACTAACTACTAAACTAAAAACTAAAGACCGAAAGACTTACCCGTTGAAGACTTTAGGACAATTCTGAGGCTTATTTGCACAATTCCCCAGAGCTCCTTTCTCTTCTTTCTCAACCAAAAATTTCGGCCAAGAGAAGGAAGAAAAGGTGTGAGAATTATGAAGGAGGGGGGGTATTTATAGGGTTTTGAAGGGACAAGGTGGGAATTTCCAAAATTGTTACTTTATGCCCGGTCCACTAGTTTTTCCCCGATCGGTACCCGATTCGCGTGATTTCGGAGAAATCTCAAAATTCTGGATTTACAACTTTGAAGACATGTTCTCACTTAGTAGAAATATCCAAGTTAACCTAAATTTTGATTCCATATAGGCCTCCAATATTCATGTTGAAGTTTTCTCGAAAAACGTGTCCGAACACGTCCGGTGTCGGAATTCGTTTTCGGGACTATCAAACTCTTGGAAATAATTCACTGATTCCAAATATGTCTAAATAAATTCAAACCCATTCCTAAATGTTGAGTTAGAATTTATTTTCTTTATTTCCAAAAATATGCCTATAGGCATTTTCCCCTATTTTGTTTTATTAGGAAAATGCACAAACGGCCTCGGAATTAACTTAGGAAGAGGTCACTTAAAGGTAAAAACTCACTGATCAATATTTTACCTTGACCTTGGGATTCCTATTCCTAGATCTCTAGATAGGATCCGTTTCCTAATTTTAAAATTACTATTCACATATTTTACTTTAATTAATTATATTATTATTATAAGATGCAACTTGCCAACTTGATTTTTACTTCATTTTCCATTTTGTTTTTATTTTCCTCTTGGGAAAATCGGCTGGCTCTTATTTTTTTTAATAAATATTTATTTATTATTTAATTAATTAATTATTTACTTATTTATTTACTTTTTCCAAAAATTCCACAAAATTACCTAATTGGTCCATTCTTGTATTTAGGCTTAAAAATACCTAAACTCAATGATTTTTCATAGAAATTTCCAATTAATTAGTAAATACATTTTTACTAATATTCAACTAATTTTCACTAATTTTTGAGCTTCACATATTTATTACTGAATTTCATTTGCTTATGCTTAAGTAATTAGTCCAATATTACTTAATTACTTCATTATCACTTGTTGATAATTTTCTTAATCACTATGCCTCATTACCTTCATACACTTGTATTAACCTTAGTATTTTCATGCCTCTTGCATTATTCCATAATTACAATGGTATTTTGGTCTTTTACTTCTTTTTGAGTATTTTCCAACAATTTCTCCAATTTCATAATTTATAAAATTACAATAATTAGAGATTATATACTCTCCTAACTCACTTGGTCATTTAACTGTCTTTTAGGATTTTTCCATAAATTTTCTAAGTTAATTACCCTTTCTAGGGGCATTTTGGTCATTTTGGCACTTTGGCCCTCAAACTCCCTAATTTCTTACAGAAATTCTACTTATAAAATAGACTGTATTTATACAAGACCGGAGATTGAAATTTCACTTATCAGAAATATCCAACTTTTATTTATAATATTCCAGATAAATATCCGGGTATTACAGTTTTCGTATGAAAGTTGCTTATAGACTAATAAACAACCACATGATTGGGAATAACGAAACTTATACTGGAATCTGACTCCGAAGAGGTCATGCAATTGATCTTAGATGATTTTTGTAGTACATGGAGTAACCTGGTGGGCAGGATTAGGGAAATGCTAGATTGGAATTGGTAATATTCGGATTGACCATCATTACACTGGATGAACTTTAATTGAAGGGATTGATGATCCTCTGTGATGTATATGTTTTGGATACTTGTTCCCAAATCCTCTGTGATGTATACTCTGATAGCAATTAATTCAATGCAAAACACTTCTAGCTTTAGCTGTTGTAAAAAGCACGTTTACTTTAAGTAAACATTGACTCTATGGCTCTATGCTTTCTTTATCTTACATAATTGATAAATTGTTTAGCTAAAATTGCTTTAGTTAGTAAGTTTTGTTGTTGAATTAAGCTAAAATTGGTTGTTATTGAAATTTTGGGATGTCTTACTTTTAAGGGGAATCTTTTAGAAATTTACTTAAAAGAAAACATGTCGTTCTTGAAATTGACATGAACTTGACTGTTGTTGGAAATGTCGTAGGTGGTAATAAAATGGGTCATAGTTGGATGAATGCATTGAGAACTAGTGAAGAATATGAGAATGGGGTGGAAGAGTTTATTGAATTTGCTAGAAGGAATGTGGCCACAAAAAATGGGATGTATTATTGTCCATGTGTTAATTGTTTAAATGGGAGTCGAAGGGTTATTGCTTGATATAAGGGACCACCTACTTTGTGATGGAATACACCTTCGATACACAACGTGGATATGGCATGGTGAGGAAGTAAGTACCGGTGCGTCCCATGCAAATGAAGTTGAGGTAGATGATGATGATGGAATGGAGAAAATGATTAATGATGTTGAGGCGAATCTTTTGCACAATCGGGTGAATATGAAAGCGTGCGGAGTGATGCGAGAGACACCTTTGTTCCCTGGGTGTACTAAGTATACACGGTTGGCTGCGACCTTACATTTGGTCAACTTAAAGGCAACTTGTGGGTGGACCGATAGCGTTTCACGTCGCGATTGAATTGTTGTGTGATATGTTGCCGCTTGATAATGTACTTCCAAATCGTATGTATGAGGCCAAGAAAATCTTGTCTACGATGGGTATGGAGTATAAAAAGATACACAGTTGCCCTAATGACTGCATATTGTACAGAAACGAGTACGAAGGCCTCAGTAATTGTCCGAAGTGTACAACTTCACGATACAAAGTGAAGAAAGTTAGTGTTTCTGGAGAGGAGACAACAAAAACGCAACCTTTGAAGGCATTGTGGTATCTTCCAATAATTCCACGGTTTAAGTGTCTGTTTACTAGTGAAGCAACGGCGAAGAAGTTGAGATGGCATTCGATGAGAGAATATCCGATGGAAAATATCTTGGCACTCGGTGACTCTCCGCAATGGAAGAAAATAGACGAAATGTTCCCTCAATTTGGCGATGAGCCAAGAAACCTTCTACAGGACTTTGTACAGATGGCTTCAATCTGTATCGAACTCTTAGCAGCACCCATAGTGCATGGCCGGTTCTCCTTGTATTATACAACTTACCTCCCCGGCTATGTATGAAACGCAAGTATGTGATGCTTTCTATGATGATTTCGGACCAAAACAACCGGGAACAATATCGATGTGTACTTGGCGCCTTTGGTTGAGGATTTGAAGAAGTTGTGGGAGGAAGGCGTAGATGTGTTTGATGCATATAAGAAGGAGCACTTCAAGTTGCGTGCAATGATTTTTACCACGATAAACGACTTTCCTGCATACGGAAATTTGTCAGGGTACAGTGTGAAGGGGCATAAAGCATGTCCAATATGTGAAGCAGACACAAACTTCCATCAACTAAAGCACGGAAAAAAACGGTCTACCTCGGCCACAGGAGGTTTCTTCATCGGTTCCACCCATATCGTAAGTTAAGAAAGCGTTTTAACGGCTTAGGGAGAGAATACGGCTCCAAAGGCGTTAACCGGAGAGGACGTTTATAGTCGGGTGAAACATATCAATGTCATATTGGGTAAGCAGCAAAGGAAGGCGAGTGAGAAGAATATATGGAAGAAGAGATCAATTTTCTTTGATCTTCCATATTGGCGTAGTCTTGATGTGAGACACGGTCTTGATGTGATGCATGTGGAGAAAAACGTTTGTGATAGCCTTGTCAGTACTCTTTTGCCAATACCAGGGAAGACTAAGGATGGAATTAGTGCGAGACTAGATCTGGTTGACATGGGAATAAGAGAAAGGTTACATCCACGAGTAATGGAAGATGGTAAGAGGGCATACATGGAGCCAACAACTCATACACTATCAAAAGCGGAGAAGAAAAGTTTGTGTGGATGTCTATATGACATTAAGGTGCCACAAGGATATTCTTCTAATTTGAGAAAGTGTGTCTCAATGAACGATTTGAAGTTAGTGGGAATGAAGTCCCATGATTATCATGTGTTGATGCAACAACTACTACCAATAGCTATAAGAGGCATTATGAAAGATGAAGTTCGATCCACTATAACAAGATTGAGTATTTTCTTCAATGCTATCTGCAACAAAGTCATTGACATTGAAAAGTTGGATGAATTGGAGAATGAGGGTTATATTATTTTGTCCCAACTAGAGATGCATTTCCCTCCTGCCTTTTTGATATCATGGTGCACTTGATAGTGCACTTGGTAAGGGAGGTAAGGCTGTGCGGTCCGGTTTACCTAAGGTGGATGTACCCTTTCGAGCGATACATGAAGATCTTAAAAGGGTATTCTAAAAACCCTTATCGGTAGGAAGCCTCAATAGTTGAGAGATATGTAGTTGAAGAGGCTATGGAGTTCGCAAAGATTATCTATCGGGGCCGACGATACAATCTCGGCATGACGAGGGGATAAGCGAGGGAACTCGAGGAATCAAACCGAAGAATAAGCCTCGTGAAGAGGTGTTGCAAGCACACTGTACATCTTGAATAATACGGAAGAAGTTCAACCATACATTGATGAACACGAAAGAGTTTGAAGAATATGAATCCAAGGAAGAGTGACATGCGAGATAGCGAATGAGCAAAGAACTGTGCAAAATAGTGGGGTGATGGTTGAAGCTGAATCCATGCACTTTTCGAGTTCGAAAGACAAAAACCCGGTGGTAGCATCAATGGCCTATTATGGAGTGATCGAAGAAATATGGGAGATCAACTACAGCAAGTTCAAAGTTGCTTTATTTAAAAATCAGGTCGCCTTTGTTGAAATTAAGGCGACCTGATATTCTATTCAGGTCGCCTTTAAGGCGAACTCTATCTTCTTAAGGGCGACCTGATTTGAAATCAGGTCGCCTTATTTACCTATTTAAGGCGAACTCTATCTTCTTAAGGGCGACCTGATTTGAAATCAGGTCGCCTTATTTACCTATATAAGGCGACCTGATTTGAAATCAGATCGCCTTATATATCTATATAAGGCGACCTGATCCTAAATCAGGTAGCCTTATTAAGGCGACCTGATCTAATATTAGGTCGCCTTAATAAGACGACCTAATTTTGGATCAGGTCGCCATTTTGGATATTTTCCTCTACCCCCTCCAAGACGTCCCTCAGAAAAGGGTCGTTAATTGGGTCTTATTTAGGTCGTTTTTTAGCATTTTTGTTGTAGTGAGACCCCAAAAAAAAGGGTTAAGGTGCCTACAATAAGTAGTTTTTTTAGGTGCATTGAATGGACCAGTGTCCTAAAATATTTTTTCAAGTACTTCCATTACCATAAAGTATTTTTTTTTCTACAATTTTGCATACTCAACAACTTAGATAATTTAGGGTGTTGAATAAACATGAAAATAACAATTAATGGCATTGGATACACCAAAAAATAACTTAGGATTTTGAACCCACCTAAATAATTACTTGAGGGTAATGAATGCACTTGAAAAAAAAATACTTTGGAGTCCTAGATATATCACGAAATATTTTAAGGTGCTGGATAGATGCACCTTATTCAATTAAAATATATTAAAATCAAAACAATTTTAAATATTTAAATTTATTGTTTTAAATATTTTTATATTTTCTTAGGAGTATTATTAACTTGTTAGAGAACGTCTTTCCCCCTAATTTCCTTCTCTTGGTTAATTATTTTTTTCTTAAATTTTTTCAAATGACTCTGTTCTGTAATAGAACACAGATGTCCAGCCTCAAGGGGTTGGTATGGTTTGTATCGGATCGAATGCAGCGCCTGCTGATATCTACGGGGGAGATAACAGCGAGGGCTAGTGGATCACTGTGCTACACGGGGGTGGCTTTTCGCCTGTGTGTGGGGTGTGTGCACAGTGGGACGGAATGGTAAAGAATAGACTAGTGAGTCGTGATGTGTACCTGGTAGGTAATCCCTATTTATAGAGAATACCTAGGGTTTCGTCCTTCTTACAAACACTCCTTCGTCGTGCGTCTCCACTTTCCTGATCGTGTGCCCTCTATATCTGTATGATCCCTGTATTATAGGCACAGTCAAAGGTGATTGGCAGTTTACCTTTACGAAGAAAGGTTTCCCGCCTAGAACTCTTTCCATTGGGCCCTGCTCCTGCCAAGCCCATTATCCGAGTCCATAACAGTTGCCCCCAAGCTCAGAAGTTCGGGTTTCCGGGCTGCTGAGATTAGCTAATTTTAACCTCGGGATACCTCTTATTTACCTACTGATGATTGAATATTATTACACTTATTTGTATCTCTTGGTGAATAAATTTAGGAATGTTTGATTGATAAATCATGAATTTTGTTACTTAATTGGGCTTTGAGCTTTTAATTGGATTGAACTCATTTATTATGATTAAATTCCAGTTTTACAATGATTTAGTATTTTCGCCATAACTTTTGATCTAGATATCCGATTAGCCTGATTCTTCTTTCCTTTTTTAGATGATTCAGAGATCTACAATTGTTATGAAGACTTGGAAGACTGATTCGGACAACAAGATAGACGAAATTGGAGCTAAAGACAGATGCATTTTTCTGGATTTTTATTTTGCCCGAATTTTGTAATAAAAGACCAATCTTTAGAGATTTCCTATTTATTAGAGGTTTCCTATTATTAGGGGATTCCTATTTTTGTTTAGTCATCTCTCCTATATAAGGAGGATTAGATGGTGGCTACAAACACATTCTCAATATTATATATTCTTCTTCATCTTTTCTTCTGCGTTTTTCCTAGCCATGCTTGGCTAAGCTTTTGTGGTTGACCCATGGATTGGGAATCCTGTGAATCCAGAGGGCCAGCGCTTCAAGCGATAACGTAATTCGTTTCTGTTTATTTTAATCGGATCCGATTATAATTGCAGATTAGGTATTAGATTTAATACCTAGATTGATATCCCAAGGACATAGGTCGGACCAGGTTCTAAGAAAGCGTTGTGCGATCGCACAACGAGCTCGCCACGTGTTCGATCAAATGTTAGGCGATCGTCTAGTCGAGGGAATATTTGGACAAATGCAGAGATTTCGGTTTGTCTAGAATCAATCACGAGTTTGGTTATTATCTTTTTGCCCGATGAAGGTTATGGAATCCCAATGCAGGTTAATCGTTTGTTTATCTAATTAATCTCATTTTCTTATTTTCTATTTTATCTTTGCTTCATTTAAATTACATTTCTATTTTAGTTTATTAATTTAAAAATCAAAAGCCCAATCCCCCCTTGTTTTCATTTCATTTGCATGACACTTAGATTACTTAGGATTCAATAAAAGGCTCCTCGAAAAGAGAGAACGATCCTAGGTTTGCCTATACGCAATCCTTGGTTAATTGTTGATTGTGGACCCCAAGGCTAACGATAAAAGGTCTTCATCACCTACCTCGACCTTGGTTAAACTTTGGGAATTGATTCCTGAGTTACCTCTGTACCAGGTTGGTTTACCGTGGTATTTGCCGCTTTTCTTAGCTCGGGTTTTGGAAGAGAATCACGGTGGTGTCTTTATAGCGTCTGAGATTTTGTCTTTATTGGATTGTATTTATTTGACGCTTCGCATTCTTCATATGCCTCATTGCCCCCAATTTTGGATGAAATAGAGACACGTGGTTTGCGATGATTCGATGACTGTTCGGCTACACATTTGACGCCAAACTATCATCCTCTGGCGTTTATTGGGCGTTGGTCTTCGCGCGCTATTAATGCTCACGCTGTCCTTAGCAATCAGTCATGATTTCTTTTATGGGAATCTGTAACGTTCATTTTCATCTAAGAATCATTGGTTGTTGCGTGAACGTTACCATCCTCTGGGCCTATAAATTTTCTTCGTCCTTCCTTTTGCTCCCACACCACTGGACTTAGCTTCTTGTTTGCTGGGTAAACATTCTTTAAAGAACGATGAGCCTTTTTGTGAGAGTTTCGAACTCCATCATCCGCTGGCCTGTTCCCTTTTTCTCAGCCATGTGGGGAAGGAGAGAGAGATTCCGGACAAAGAAAAAACTTGCCGGCCCTGTGGCCTTTCTTCCAGAGGTAGTTACCAGTCTTCAAGCATGTCGCTCATTTCCATCTATGTATGTATGTATGCATGGGCGGATGCACATGTATGACTTGGGGGGCAAGTGCCGCCCTTAAAACCGACGTATAAAAAAAAAATTGGGTTAAATCCAAATACTAGAGAATCCTTTCGCATCGCAGAATCAAATAGCCAGCTTCTCTGAATCAAACTTTCGCCATTTGTTTAATGCCTATATTATTGAAAAAGATGTATTTCATAGCATTGATAATAGGGCAATTATGATGAAATTCCAAAAAATAAGGCTTAGAAGGATGATATTGTAATTATTTTTATTGTAATATACTTTTGTTATTAAAATATATGTGCTTGAACTTATTTAGTGCCCAGCCTTGCTATTTTTAACAGCATTTTTTCTATTTCTAATCGTACTTAGTCTTATTTTTCCCTTTATATTCTTTTGTTTTTTAATGTATTTAAAATTTTCTTTAAAAAAAAAATCGGGGGCAGCCCCCGAGTCTCCCCACAAATTGTGCCTCCCCTTCCGTAAATTTTTGGATCCGCCCCTGTATGTATGTATTATGTAATTAATTTTCTCCTATACTGGGTTATGCCTGTTTGGCCTAACTTATTTTTAGCTTATCTTCTACTTATAAGTATAAGTTAGGCCAAACAAGATTTTATATAAGCTCTTATAATTATAAGAGCTTATTTTCTAATGAAGAAAAAAGAGATTAAAAATAAGCTCATGAGCCCGTTTGGATCCTCTTATTTTTAAGCTAAAAGCTACTTTTAAGTTAAAGCTAAAAAAAAGAGCTTTTAAAAAAAAACCAAAAGCTGTTTGGTGATTATATAAATATTATAGCTTAAAAGCTGAAATAAAAAAAAGTGAACTGTGTTTTTTTTTTTAAATCAAGAACTCTCTCCGAACTAAATATAAGACAGAACTGACTCTTTTTTAAGAGATTAAATAAACTAAATAAGTTACTTAATTGTATAATATATTGTGTATCTTTGGATTAAATATCAATTTATTAGTCAAACTAATTAGTTTAGAGAAAAAATATAAATACTCTAAAGTAATTTAATTAGCTTTCCTAATCTCTCCAAAAAAATCAACTTTGTTTTATATTTAGGACTAGAGAAGATATAATTTATTTATAAAATTTAAACACCAACTTTGGGGGTAAGTCCGGCAACTTATTTGTGGTCTTTGGGGATAGTTGAATGTTTTTTTGTTTATAGCTTATCACTTGAGGAAAATAATTCACGCACACACCGTATTTATAATTTATAAATAATGTAATAATCCAACCTGAACCCTCACATTAAGATTCTTATTACTATTGTTTAATTTCATTGGTTTGATCTTGATAGTTGATATATATTACTAGATTAAATTAGGTTGAATTAAACATAATTGAATGTTAGCGACCAATTTTTATATGGTTAAAATTATAGAAATTAAATTATATTGAGTAAAATTTATGGATTGAGTTTTAATTGAATTAAAATTATAAGGATTAACGTTTAACAAATAAAAGTCCAGTATTGAAGTAAATTTTAACTGAGACTAAAGACCAAGTGATCAATTTTTCCTTTAAATGAATATTTTAAATTATTGTGTTTTAAAATGTCAGCATCTACATTTTCTTCTCCTTTTTTCCCCTTCTTTTGAACCCATATTAAGCTGATAATTATTTCATGCGTGACTTTTAAATAATCATATACCAAAAGAGAGCTGATAAGGTGAAGTGGGAGATAATTAAAAATAAGAGAAAATGACTACACTTTTTTAAGAACCAAACCCGCGTTCATAGCTCATTTCAAGGATGAGTACCATTTGTTTATTTTTGATATAAAAATTAAGTAGTTAAATTTCCAGTGTTTGGTTTTTTTTTTTTTTTTTAAAGAAAAGTGACCGTCAGAGTTTTATTTTATTTTACACTTATATATACTCCCTCCGTCCCTAATTATAGGAGCAATTTAACCGATTTTGGGAGAATTAAGGAGAGGAGTTAAATTAGTTAATTTTACTCATTTTCCTAAAATGTCCTTATATAAATTTAAAATGACACAAGTTGCCCTAATTATAAGTGTTTCTAATTTTCCTTATGTTAGATATCCATGACATATTAGTTTATTTATGTATATTAGTTGCTTTTTATATAACCATGTTTATACATATATGTGTATTCATATAGATCTATCTACATGCATAGAGACACACACCCATATATCTACACACACACACACACACACACACATATATATGTTTATATATGTGTATGTGTGTTCACACATATATATATTGACACACATAAACACAAATATACATATATATGTAAACACACATATATATAATGCTCCTAATAATAAGTATAAATAGGGGTATTATAGGAAAGAATTGATAAAAGTAAAAACTTGCTCTTATAATTAGGACCAAAACCAACTCCAAAATTTGCTCCTATAATTAGGGACGGAGGGAGTATTATCTTTGGTCTTTAATATAAGCTCTCGTTTATAGAGTTGAGTAAGTTGCCCGCAACCCGGTAAGCCCATCTAAAGTTTGGCGCACCTAAACTAACTTCATATACTTCAAAAAGTCAATTTTAGCCCAAAATTATATTTGAGATGATTTTTAAAGAAAAATACTTCTAACCCAAAAGTAACTTTAAACTTAAAACAACTTTTTGTAGTTTTTGGTTTTTCCATATAGTTGAATATTTTAAAACAGACTTTTCAATTTATCAATTAAATAAGTTTTCTGTCAAATTAACTTTCTAATAAAAACATATCCAAACAAATAAATTCTTGACCAACTCCTTTTGGTTTCTGAAATTGTTTCCAATATTTTATTACGCAAACAAAGGGTGAGCCTTAAAAGTAACGGTAAAGGTTATTGTTATGTGATATAAAGATTATAGGTTTAAATCTGAAAACAACATCTCCCCTTACTAACTAAAGATACGTACATTTGACGTTCCTCAAACCCTACCTAATAAGAGTCTTGTGCGTTGGGCTGCCTTTTTTATTTTATAATGTAAACACACACATTATTGATGTTCCACCTTCTTCGCTTCCTCTGCTACCAATCCCCATATAACCTTGGTGAATAGCCCTGCATGTTTATCTACCTCGCTAGCGACGGGTGTGACTCCCATCCTCTTCCCTTCCCATCCACTTCTCATCATCTTCTCAATCTCAGCCGTTGGATTGAAATCTGAACGGTTCAAATTTAATCTTTTATAAAAATATTATTTTTATATTAAAAAATATTAAATTATTAAAAAAAAATATAAAAATAATACTTTTATATAATATTAGATCTGAACGGTTAAGATTTCAATCCAACGACTGAGATGAGGAAGAGGATGTGAAGTGGATGGGAAGGGAAGAGGACCGTAGCTAACCCCGCTAGCGACTATCCTCATACTTTAAGTATATTAAAGCAATGCCAATTGTTTTCTATATTTTCAAGACGCTAAAATGTGCATGCATTGGATTGTATATGTGGTTGTGTGTGTATGCGAGTCCACATTACGTACACATACCTTATGCATTTCTTATGTACTCATACACACACATATGTGTGTGTATATCTTATATATTGTATTTAATTAGATTTAAATTATATGGTGCTTCTTCAAATTTATTTGTAGGACAAGTTTTAATGAATCCAACCATCAGTGCCCTAACTTCAATGGCTTCCTCGAATTCGATTCAATTGAGAACTCAAGGACTTTACACCTTGGCGGACTCACCATTGAGACCAAATATTCTAGTTTTGATGTTATTGAAGTGTGGAAATGACACTGTTACGAGATTTTTTTTTTTTTTTGATAAAGACACTGTTACGAGATGTGTGTGCAAGGATTCATCATATTTTTATGTATAAATTGTCGTTAGAATTAGGAGCAGATTGGAAAGAAACACAAAGATGATTGGGCAATGCTGGCAACGTTAAGGAGCTCCTCCTTCTTCCAGATCCTCCTTTTTCAAGATCCTCCTTCTTCAATTTTCCAAGTCAGCATCCATGTTATCATAATTGGTCAAAAACCTTTCATTTAGCAGTTAACGTTTTACATTTGACAAGGACTATGACTTTTACACCTATTTTATAATCATATAGTTATTTTTACACCTAAAAAAAAACACTTGGTGTTAAGAGCTCCTGAGAGTAAAGCACATGTGTATTTTTGCATTATTACCCTATTAAAAGTTGTCTAGTGTTAGTGAAAGTGTACAAACTTTTTATAATTTTTATTTTTATTTTTGTGTAAATAATATCTCCAACATTTAAACAAGCCATTTATCATTAGTTTTGTTTTTCATTCTTTGATGATGCTAGCACAATATATCATGGCAGAGAATTAATTAATGTAGATATTATAACAAATAAGTTGTTGGTTGAGGTGGTAAGCCGCCTTATTCTTGTAAGAAGAAAAATACATGTTTGAATCCTAGAAAATACACTTATTGAACTCTTAGCATTCTAAACTTAATAAAGGATTAGCCTCAAGTCTAATGTAATTATTTTACACTAATGCCAAGTGTGGAGAAAATAATTGTATTAGTGCAAAAATTAAAGATTAAACAGTTAACAAAATGTCCTTGATAATAGGTGTGTGCGCTTTTTTTTCTTTTTTTGATATAAACAATTGAAAGCTGGAATTTAAAATAGAGAAATAGGGGAATTGGATCCCATACGATAATTAAAAACTAAAGTCCGAAGAGTACACAAATCATAGAAGGAAGACTTGGATAGCCCGCCCTTCGCCAGCCTGCCCGCGACCTGATTTTGATCACAAGAGATATGTAAAATTTGTAAGCTCCAGCTAAGCCTCATCAACCTCTTGATCTCAAAGATAACCAGACTGTGATTATCAATATGCTCCTCAACAGATAACATCTTAACTAGAGTTTTCGAATCAAATTCACATATAACTTTCGTGTACCCTCTGTTACAGGCCAGTTGCAACCCCTTTGACAGGGCCCATTCTTCAGCTTCATGAGGACTGCAATAGCCGAGAGTCGCTGTAAACCCACTTTCCAAGTACCATGATTGTCACGAATGACACCACCGCAACCTGCTTTGTTCACAGTAGTTGACACTGCTCCATCCACGTTGAGTTTGACCTAATCAAGTGGTGGTTTGAGCCAAATTCTTGGATTTGCTAAATTCCAAGCTTCCTCGGTTTGACTTCCTTCAATCACAAAAAAGTGTCGCAAGTCTAAAATCACCAAAGCTGGATTAGATGGTTTCCCAAAATTATCGTCAAACACTGCATGATTCCTCATGACCACAACATCCAAATGCCTACACCGAAGGTCAGACTCCAACTCGAGCTTCCAGACATGTCAATCTATTTTTTGAGATTCATATGCATCCATGGACACAAAGGTTTCGCAAAGAAAGATGGTAGAAACCTGGGGATTCACTACAAAAAAAACTGTTTTTTGCGGCGGAAAAATTCCCTCGCAAAAAAGCCATTTTCCGTCACAAAAATGGTTTGCGGCGGATTAAGGTCCGTCGCAAAAATGGGCCTCGCAAATCACTTTTGCGACGGAAAAATGTCAATATTTGCGAGGGAAAAAATTTCACTCGCAAATGATGGAATTTTGTGAGGGAAAACGTTTTTCCCTCGCAAAATTCCATCATTTGCGAGGGAAATTTTTCCTCGCAAATAATGGAATTTGCGAGGAAAAGTGTTTCCTCGCAAAATTCCAATTTATTTTTAAAAAATATAAAAAATCAAAAAAGAAAATAATTACATAAAAAATATTAAAAATCAGAAAATAAAAAGGGGATGCTTCAAGATATATTTTGTGCATAAATTTACAGTCTTCATGGCATAACTGAATCATAATTGGGGCAAAGGCCAAATCAAATACAACTTGATGGGAAAAATTAACATCTAAAAATTATAACATAAACGAGAACATTTCTCATTGCCAAGATGCCACGCCACATTACTTTAAATAGCAAACTGTGGAAAATGCTTGATGCAGAATTAATACAACTCACTTTCATTACAGCATGAATATGGCGCACACAAAGCCCCTGGGAAAACTAGTGATAACAAAATCCTTCATTATAATCCTCTGATTTCAGCTCCAATTTTACCAATTAAACTCATTTTACATTAACCAGATAATTTCATACAAGCCAAATCATACCACATAACAAGAAACTATCTTTCAGTGAAAAGGAATATAGGGGCAGATTATTCTCCAAACAAAAGGGCAAGATATTACATATTTCGTAACTGTATACCAGGGGGAAAATCATATGCGCACAACATGTACAATGAAAGTAAAAAAAAAAAAAAGTACTAAAGTCTTGACAAGTTTGTTCCAACCCTATAAGCAAATTTATCTTTGTCCAGCTGTACCAGATCAGGCATCGCACAATCAATAACTACATAAAGAAAAAACAAATTACCATATCAACAGCATGACATCCTGCACACTGGCTGGAATCTTTTATTCTTAAAACACTTCAATGCAAAGTGAAATTAGACTTCAATTTGAAACAAGGCACTATCTTGACAAATTTAATACTATAAGCATAAAATCACATGTACGAGGAAAATTCAATTTGGAACAATCCGCAAGTAACAAAATATTCCAAGAGTTCCAAAGATGCCATGCCAAGAAAAAGGTTGGATGATGCAGACAAGGCAATATTCCAAGAGTTGACCGGTATTGCACTAAGAAACCACTGCCCAATATTTGAAACAATCTGCAAGTAACAAAATATTCCAAGAGTTTCAAAGATCATATACAAGTCTAAATACCTCATCATCTTTGACATAGGGCTCAAACCATTTCCACAGAGTCTTTGGATCACCAACATAACTCAAATAGAGAAATCCAATCTGTAAATGATATCAGGAACAATATAGAACATGAAATACATATAATCAGGTCTCAAGGTAAAATTGCAAAAATCTCATTGAAAATAATGTTGTGCAAAAAGCAAGAACTTTGAAAAGAAAAGGTAAGCATATCACATCTTCTTTTTTAAAAGCTAGTGTAGTTATAAAATATATCACACCAGTATCATACAGTATTGTTCCTAAGTACAGCAACTTAATACAGGAGGTAATTGTTAACTAGAAAGAGAGGAGGCCTATTGACAAAGTAATTTCTGAAAGTAAAAAAAGGAGTACCCTTTTTTAAGTCATAAATGAACAAAACCAGAAACAGAAGCTAAAGATGGACAGAGACAGAAACATTGTCAAGGAAAAAGGGTAATGGTGCAAGACCATTAACAGTTCAAATTTCAGAACAAGGCAGAAACATTGTGGGAAGAACAATTTATCCATTGCCCTTAGATTGCACCTTTCAGCACAAGACTACTGTACTCTAAGCAATGCTAATTATAAAATTACGCTTAAACCCTTGTTCAACAACTTCAAGTTTCAGGTCATGTGGCAATTTGGAAAATTTAAGAAGGCTGCCAAAGTCTCAAACTGACCAGTATTAACTTCATCACCGCCCAAGTGGAATAGCTTGAAGGGGAAAATCTTTCTCATATCTGTATAATTCAGAAAAATAAATGAAAGAAGGATATGGAGTTATTTAATTAGTGATAATGCAAGAATTAAGGAGCTCAAGGTACAACATGGTTTAGTCAACCAATCAATCAACTTAAACTAGAGGTGAACCATAACTGTGGTTAAATGCTATAATTGCACTAGAGAGAAAATGAGCAGGAGATTCAAATGGGCATGACAAAGTTAGTAGTACCAAAGACTTTGCAAAATAGAGTAAGGACCACATGAAGTGAACCAAATGAAAGAAAACATAAATAGGTTGACGCATGACCTATCTATATAATGCAACAAAAAAATCAAATGGAGAAAAACAGATTTTTTTCAGTATTAATCTCCCCTGAAAAAAATCAATCTGCTCACCACCCCATCAAGGTCCTTCTAACTTTATCTACAATTTGATTTCTAGCAACGATACTGGTTTATTGAAATTCAGAGTTTTCATCCAAAAGAAATCTGTAGACCTCCCACTGACGTTCTGATGCCAAATGCCCTCCTATTTCAGCCTAAAACAAGGGAGGGAAAAGCAATTAGTGATTTATTTACATACAAGGATATTTATTATCCATACACCTGTGTGCCCTATCAGCATGAACGGCAATTAATTTGGCGCATAAGGTTCCTTGGGTTAATGCCCACGACATGTGGACCATCCACTATGCCATATAAAGTAACCAGACAGATACTGATAAATCATGCTTCCTATTGTATATTCAATGTCCATCCTGAAATGTATATAAATTGTTGTAGCATATCAAGATGTCAAAGATCTTCTTACCGAAAAAATGCAGATTCCAATTGCTTTGAGTGCAAATGTAACATCATAAAAAACACGGGGTCTTCCTTTTCCAGATAGCTCAACTGGATTGGCGACCAATAGTTCAGTATCTGGTCCTTGGTTTACAATGCAGATTCCAATTGCTTTGAGTGCAAATGTAACATCATAAAAAACACGGGGTCTTCCTTTTCCAGATAGCTCAACTGGATTGGCGACCAATAGTTCAGTATCTGGTCCTCGGTTTACAATCGAAACAGAAAAGAAAACATTCAAACCCATAAGTTCAAAAGAGGAAACCCGGATAATAAGAAGCAGAGATGAAAAAAGAGAATCCACACCTTGCGCAAAGCAGTGGCGAGCTCGCTATGGGTGAAATTGTCGGCAGCAGCGGTGGTCAAAGGGATTCCGTTACGGAACTGATACAAGCCACGTTATTCTGAATGTACTCCGTGAATTGAACCCTGAATCAATACAAATCAGTATCACAAAACAAAAATCATTCTAAAATCGAAAAAACCCTAACATCAAACGAGAGGGAAAGTTGGAACCTGTCTCCGGGCTCACCACTAGCAGCGATGAGCTTGTGAGAATCAAGGGCCATGATCTTGTCCTTATTGGACTTGTGGACTAAGATGCTGTGGAGGGAGGAGAGTCGCCGACGGGAGATGCAGGAGGGAGGAAGAATTCGTGCATGAATGAATGAAGAAGAGGGGGGTGTTTTTTAATTGAAGTTTGCGAGGGAATTAATTTTCCCTCGCAATATCACCCTTTTTGCGAGGGGAACATAGTTCCCTCGCAAAATACCTCCCTTTTTGTGAGGGAATCATCGTTCCCTCGCAAAAAAAAAAATTCTTGGCAGCAAAATACCCTTTTTGCGAGGAAACTTAATTCCCTCGCAAAATAACAACTATTTGGCTGCCAAGAATTTTTTTTTTTTTTTTTGCGAGGGAACCATGATTCCCTCGCAAAAACTCAATTTTTGCGAGGGAAACATAGTTCCCTCGCAAAATACCTCTCAGTTTTTGCGAGGGAATATTTTGCGAGGGAATCATGTTTCCCTCGCAAAAAAAAAAAATTCCTCGCAACCAAATAGTTGCTATTTTGCGAGGGAATTAAGTTTCCCTCGCAAAAAGGGGGTATTTTGTGAGGGAATTAATTTTCCCTCGCAAAAAACACCTTTTTGCGAGGGAAATTAGTTCCCTCGCAAATTTCGTCATAAATATTGTATTTTTTAGTAGTGATTAATGATAATAATTGGCCTTCAGGAGGCTGTATTAGATAATAGGCTAACTTAACATAGAATACTCCAGTGTTTGTTGCATTCCAAATCATTATGTTGTCATCTGCTTCAACCATTGGGGGAATAGTAGCAATTAATTTATGTAAAGCCTCCTTGGAAATTAGAGCTCCAAGTCAATTGATGTCTTAGGACCTGTCAATAATCCAATCTAACATGTAGCTCATCTTCTCACCTCGTCAAGGCCCTCAAACACGAATGTTCAATTCTTTCAACCTTTAGAAGCCATTTGTCACAGAAACGTTTTACTGAATTTCCATTCCGAACATGCCAAGATACCCTTTCTTCAACAATGTCCTTCTGACGACTGATAAAACGCCAAAAAGCTGAGTCCCCAGCTCGATCATCAAGTAAATTATAGTCGTTCCTGATCATATATTTATGGAAAAGAACCTCAGTCCATAACCTTTTAGTGCCTGCAATTAAATTCCAAGCTAACTTACAACCAAATGCTTGGTTCATCGTTGTTATCCTCTTGAAGCTGAGTCCCCCATAATTCTTAGGTTGCAACAGAGTGTTCCATCCTACATTATGGTATCCACGGCTACTAGGTCTTCCCCAAATGAAGTTGCATTGTAATATTTCTACCTCTTTACAAATACAAATAGGAAGCTGAGAAACCTGCATAGGATAAAAAGGAATAAAGCTAATCACCGATTTTGCTAAAGTAATTCTTCCTGCCATTGATAATGAATTCGTCTTCCATGCCGCAAGCTTTGATTTCACCCTGTCTATGATGTATTGGAACTTCTCTCTCGGTCTTCTTTCCCTTGACAGAGGAAAACCAAGATATCTTCCCACTTTTGAAGTTATATTCATGTTTGTTATCCCCTGAATTCTCCTCTTCAATGCCTCAGGAACTCTTGTAGAGAAAAAAATGGAAGAATTAGCCAAATTGACTTTTTCTCCAGAAGCTTAGCAAAATCTATTGAGGTAGTCCATAATACTGGATGCTTGAGCTGGTGTTGCCTCCCCAAAAACAATAGATCATCCGTGAACATTAAATGGGAGATTTCATTCCCTGTTTTGGAAGTCCAGATGGGTTTCCATCTGCCTTGTCTTACTTCATCACTAATTATGTGAGAGAGACGGTCAATACATAACACGAATAAGTAAAGAAATATAGGGTCCCCTTACCTTAAGCCTCGCTTTGGGGTAAAAAATTATGTTTGCTCCCCATTCCAAAGTACATTACACTGAATACAAGAAATGCAATTCAGAAGTAAATTCACAAACCCATCATCAAATCCTGCCTCCAATAGAACTTGTTTGAGAAAGTTCCAACTAATTCGATCATAATCTTTTTCTAGATCAATTTTTAGTGCCATCAAACCTTTCTTACCCGCTTTCCCATCATATGGAGTATCTCTTGGCCAATTATGATGTCATCTTAGATTTGCCTCCCTTTGATAAATCCTGCTTGATGAGGGGAAATGAT
Organism: Acacia pycnantha; assembly: GCA_025563575.1. NCBI lineage: Eukaryota > Viridiplantae > Streptophyta > Magnoliopsida > Fabales > Fabaceae > Acacia > Acacia pycnantha. The sequence continues at coordinate 412,674 of JAMWYP010000348.1, forward strand.
CTTATCCATAATATGTCTTAGTCTACCGGTAATGATCTTGGATAAGCACTTATAATGAACAGAGCAAAGAGAAATGGGATAAAAAATGAGAGACATACTCAAGACCAATGGCGGACCCACGTTGGTGCAGTGTCTATAAGTGCATGAAGATTTTAAGATATCTATATTTTTTAGCTGAAATCTATTAGCATCAGTGGGTCCCTAGCTCAGTGGTAGAGCAATTGACCACATATCAAGAGGTCACCAGTTCGAAACCCGGGTGTGCCCCTTTTTTTTTTCCGGTTCGCCCTAATCAAATTCAATGGGTGTGCAGCTCATTTCTTTTCCTTTTTTTTCCCCATGCAGCTCATTTCTTTTTTTCATATATCCCAGTTTTCCAATTGGCTGGTTCTCCCTAATCAAATTCAATGGGTGTGGGGGACGAACCTGTCCCTTTTTTCTACTTTTTTCCTGTCCCTTTTTTCTACTTTTTTTTTCCAAGCATGCAGCTCATTTCTTTCTTCTTGTTTTTTTTTTCCAAGCATGCAACTCATTTCTTTTCTTTTTTTTTCCAAGTTTTCCTCCTTATGAAAACACATGCAACAATATTTTTATCTATAATTTCAAAACCATATTAAAAGAACCATTGATCATACAAGACAAGAGTGAAGAAATGCTATATAATACAGAAAATATTTAAAGGTCTTCATTTTTTTTATAACCTGCCACTATTTCCATTTTTTTTTATATTTTTTAAAATTATAAATTAAATACATTTGTTTGATTCGAAGTCCTAAGAAGAAATTTAATTCTCCTATCGTAGACATTTCAAACTCACCTTGCATGATCTTAGAGAACTCTTGACACACTTATGTTGAACGTAATATGTTTGATAAGATTGATGATGGAGATATAATGCAATATTTTCAAGGAATGAAGAATCGAATAATGCTTTTGTAATCATTATGTTGTAATAGCTTAATTGACTATTGATTATTATTTTCTATGTTAAATTGAATTTTTTTTTTTCTTGTCCATATTCTTTTGTTTTAAATGCATTTAAAACTTTCCTTAAAAAAAAATTTCGGGGCAGCAATTGTGCAAACATAAATATTAAAAGATGAGTCCGCCACTGCGCTCAAGACGATCTATCTTAGGAATTAATGCAATCAGAGTAGAGTTCGATTAGATTCCTTGATAGAGAAATAACCTTTGAATGCTTCCTTCACGTAATGACAAATAGAAGGACCCACTAAGTTCCAATTAGCTTGATAAAAAAGAGGAGGAAAACCATATACACTTGGAGATTTATAAGGACCCATTGAGAATAATGAATCTCTAATTTCCCCATCTGAAGGAAAAACACCCAGATTTTGATCAACTTCTACATGAAGCACTGGGAAATTCATTTTAGATTGTAACTCCGCTTCAAGACTATTATCTTCCTGGAATAGGTTTTTTAAAAAGGTTAAAACTAAACATTTTACATCCTCTTCCTGATTTACCCACCTACCATTGTCATCTTTGAGAGCTAACACTCTATTTTTTTCTTCTCGGCAGTGTAGTTTTAAGGTGATAGTAACGAGTATTTCAATACCCTCTAGAAATCCATATGGATCTAGGTTTTTGAAACCACTTCAGTTCTACAACTCTGAGAATCTCATTCAAATCACTTTGTAGCTACAATTCTAGGTCACAAAGGAACCTAGAATGAGGATAAGTCGCAGAGTTTTGTATAACGTTGAGCCATGCTAGTAAGTTGGATTTCTTCCTCTTTACTAATCCGAAGACATTTCTATTCCAACCTTCAATGCTTCCTTTTAAGTTATCCAGACTATCAAGAAGACTAACACCATTGGACCAGTTACTCTTAAGAAAATCATTAAAGGAATCATGTGGACCACATGGCTTCAAAACGAAAAGCTTCATAGTTCGAAGAAATCTCCGATTATTGGCTACAATCAATAATAAAAGGTTATGATTAGAGAATTCAGTTTGAGGCAATACCTTTGTATACAAATCTGGAATGAGCTCCAGGAATAGGAAATTGACCAGAACTCTATCTAATCACTCATAAAGTCGTGCACATCCTTGGAGATGAGGCCTTTTCCATGTCATCTTAGGTCCAGTCAAACCCATATCGTTGAGGCCACTGTAGTTTAGTCGATCGTGGAACCATTGCATTCTCCAACTACAACCCTGCTGCCTCCAATTCTCTCATTAGCGTAAAGGATATCATTGAAGTCTCCCATAACACTCCACAGACTTGAGATTCCTTTCGACAATTGCAGAATACTCTCCCAAAGCAGTTCTCTGAAGTTACAGTGAGAATAGCATAGACTACTGTTAGCAAAAAATGAGAGATTTGACCGATTCGACAATAAAGATGAAAGAATTGTCGATTTTCTTCAATCACATCCACTGAAATCTGAGAAATGATCCAGGCAACAGCTAACCTGCCAAATCTACCCACGGTTAGGATTACCCGAACTGAGTCGTAGGCCAAAGAAGCCAATCCACAAAAACAAGACGCATCTTCAGCCCGTGTCTCTGCAAGCACTGTAAAACTGGGCTTTGGCCCATTACACAATAATTATTTTAGGTTTCTGAGTAGGTCCTTACCACAAGACCTTCTTGTATTCCAATAAAATGTACAATCCATAAAAATTAAGTAAAAAATACAATGAAACTCAAAGACTCATTAAAACATCTGCAATTTAGGGACCAACATGTCATCATTGCGCATGTGTTCCTCAATATAGCCAGGCATTGGGCTAGCCAAACTTGGCTCGATAGTTTCCTGGTCATGATCTGGCGTATTGTGGGAATCAGTTCCTGGATCGTAAGGCACAGATTTAGCATCCAGTAGGCATTGAATACATTTATCCTCATTGCATTTCAGTAGATCTATATCGTTATTTTCACTTCCACATTGTGCCTCACCCATAGTTATACTTAAAATTCCACCTCTTTGTACTGTCATTGCCTCCCTACTTTCCCTTGTTCGTTTGTCCACCCGTCTACTCTTAATTGGCTTACCTTCATTAATCACCAACATCTTCCTAACACCCTCAAGCGCACTTCCACCCCTTATGTTGTATCGTAGTGCTCTTATTTAAAAATCGTGAAGCGTGATCCCATAGGCTGATGCCTGGAAATCTCTCCCTATTTTTCCTTATTCCGTCGTGGTCATGTTTTTTAACCACCTTCCAAAGGTTACCAGTCACCGTCTCCTTAATCTGATTCTCCTTGTTTTCATGGTTTTGAGTTTTAGCGGCCTGGTTAAACGACCTGGATGCTCATGATTCTATTTCTCCTAAGAACAAACTTCTTGCCGATAACCATACATTCCACAATTATAACAGAGCATATGTAAACCTTCATACTCAATGAAATACTCTTCCCCATCCATCGAAAAACCAGACATCAGCTGTTTAGTCAAATCTACCAATATGCACATTCGAGCATAGTGACCTCGGAGTTGACAAGATGTATTGATGTCAACTTTTACTGTCTCTCCAATTATGTCACCAATGAAGGATAAGGCTTCTTTATCATAGTATTCAAGAAAAAGACTAGGCAGACGAACCCAAACGACGACCTTGTCAATTTTTGCAGAGGCAAAATTAAACATTGGTTCCTGCGGCCTTACTATCAAGTAGTGATCATAAATCATCCACGGCCCTCCTCCTGTTAGAGCATTGAGATAATCATCTCTATTTGAAAGCTTCACTACATAAAACTCATTACCAATATTAATAAGTTTAGTGACTCCCCGCTTAGCCCATAACGACTAGACTCTAGCTTCAAGTGCTTTGTAGCCAATGTTCCTGCCATGTAACTTAATGATGACCGAGTTGTGCCATGCCTTATACATTTTCTTCTTCATTTTTTGTGAGAATATAAAGGTTGGAAAGTTTCGTTCAGGGTCCTCTACTATTTCACAAAGATAATCCTCATCAGCCTTAACTTGAGAACCATTATAGTCATCTGATAGGCCATCAACAACATCCTTAACTTCCTTATCAGGAATCACGTTTCTCCCCTACTAACTCCTTTTTAGAGCACGGAAATTGGGCCGAGCCCATCTGGCCTACTGTTTAAGCCATGGCCGTCAAAGGTCAGGCTTGAAAAATAGACAAGATATTTGAAATTGGCCTAGTGCCGGCTCCTGAAGGCCTCGGGCTTAAACGAGTCGGCCCTGAAGGGTGTCGGGCCAGCCCTGCAGGCCCTTTTCACTGTAGGTTTTTTTTTTCCTTTTTTAATTTATATATATATTGTATTTGTTATAGAGTTATTTATCCATTTAACTACAAATACATAATAACTATACTCTAATTTTATGATTTGGTTTATTATTTGTTGCAAATAAAGATTATGGATGTGTTTATGATGCGGGAGAAGAAATTTATGATATTCTTACTTATGAGCTAAAGGCTACTACTCAAAGTGAAGAACAATAAAATGTCGTTGAAATTGATGATAGTGGCGAAGATGACGACAATAATAGTCATCGTACTGATGTTGCTTAGTGGTATGCTTCTTATGTTTTATGTGAGTTATTTGTGAACATAGTTTGCTTTTGATTTTGAATTAGTGACGGTGCTTATTTGTTGGATGATTTATGTTGTAATTTACTAAATATATTTCTTTAAAAAAAACGGAGGAAAAATAGTTAAAATTTGGAATAGTAATTTTCAGGCCCTGGACTACTACAAAAAAGCCAATTAACGTCCTAAATTAGAGGCAATTAACGTCCTTTTTTAAAAGGACGTCTCGACGGGGGAAGTAAAAAAAAATCATATAAGGCGTCCTGATTTTATTTCAGGACGCCTTAGTTTAGGCGTCCTGATTTTATTTCAGGACGCCTTATAAGGCGTCCTGATTTTATTTCAGGACGTCTTATATGATTTTTTTTTTATATATACCTGCTTCATATTTTTACTGAGCATTTGAAGATTATCAAATGAGAATAATTGTTGTATATTCATATGAGAGCACGATTACATTTATAGACAAAATAGAGATCTAGATTTGAAATTTGAAAAACTAACATCCTAACAATAATCTCCTATAATCTCTCTCTAGGTTTAGTTAATCCCTATAATTATGGGACTAATAAAAAATTCTAATAATAACAGATAATATTCTAACAATAATCTCTAGGTTTTGTTAATCCCTATAATTATGGGACTTATAAAATATCTAATAATCACCGGACTAATAAAATATTTGTTAATATTTAGGGAGCGATGGAGAATAAAATATTATGGAAGTGAGGAATCAGAAAAAAAAAAAAATTAAGGGAAAGGAAAGACGAGATCGGACTGAAATTGAAAATGGCACCAACGGGAAGCTTTGAGATCATCATCCTCCAAACTCCGGTCTTTGTCATCTCCTCGCCGCCGTCTCCTCGCCCAGCAAGATCGAAGAGTGTTGAGGGAGTAGGAATAGACCAAAAGAGAAGATGTGGGGTGCAGAGGAGAGAAGGGGAAGGCGTATGTGCAGATCAAATGAGAAAAGAAAGGGATAAATGAAATTAAATGAGGGATGGTGTGTAGAGGAAAGAAGGGATAAATGAAATTAAATAAGAGATGAGAAGAAGTCAAGCGCGAGGGAGCGATGGTGATGATGCGTGCGAGAGAGAGAGGACGATTAACTAATGAGAAAGGTGAGAGGATATTAATAAAGGAGCGTGGAAACAAAAATACCGATTTTGGCGAACTGAATATACTTTAGGTCGCCAAAAATACTGCTTTTGACGACCTGATATTCTTTTAGGTCGCGAAAAAAAATTTCTGCCGTCAAAAAATTTTCCCAAATTTTCTAAATTGTGCCAAAAATATTGCTTGTGGCGACCTGAAATACTTTTAGGTCGCCAAAAATACTGCTTTTGGCGACCTGATTAACATTTAGGTCGCAAAAAATCTGGAGCCAAAAATTTCCCAAATTTTCAAAATGCGCCAAAAATGTTGATTTTGGCGTCCTGAAATACTTTTAGGTCGTCAAAAATACTGCTTTTAGCGACCTGATATACTTTTAGGTCGCCAAAAAAAATTCTGGCGCCAAAAAATTTCCCAAATTTTCAAAATTGCGCCAAAAATGTTGATTTTGGCGTCCTGAAATACTTTTAGGTCGCCAAAAATACTGATTTTGGCGTCCTGATATACTTTAAGGTCGCCAAAAAATTTCCACGCGTCAAAAAATATCCTAAATTGCGCCAAATATTACATTTTAGACGTCCTAAAATAAATTTAGGTAGTTAAAAAAAACTTTAGGAGTCCTAAATTAATATTTGGGTTGTCTAAAGTCTCCAAAAAATCCTAAATGGCGCCAAATATTACATTTTAGGCGTCTAAATTAATATTTAGGTTGTCTAAAAATATTTTAGGCGTCCTAAATTAATATTTAGGTTGTCTAAAGTCTCAAAATCAAGTAAATAATTACGACAATGCCACCGCCTTCACTTTTTACTTCCTTTTTTAAAATAAGGACGCCTTTTAGGGTAGTAATATCCATATTTTGTAGTAGTGTGGAGGGCCTACAGTGCTGCTCGGGTAGAGCTTTGAAAACAGATGTTTTTTCTTACCTCGAGCCCTATTAGGCCCCCGGCCCTTCACGGGCCGGCCACAGAGGCAGTCGGTCACGATCCCAGCTCTACTCCTTTTAACTTATCCACAAAAGAAGATGCGCCTTTTGAAAACATTGACTCCTTAGCATCTAGTCTTGGCCACCGAGCATCTATATTGTCTCCCAGGACAGGCAACCCATTTTTGATCTTCTTGTTAACTGGTCCTCCTCTTCCATGGAGGAGGGAATGAGCAAGGTATTGGTTCCAGAGAGCGCTTGAGAATCAGCCATCAATTAAAGAAGAGTTGTTTGAAAAGCACACTTGTTAGAAGAAAAGATAAAAATCCTTTACACTAAACCTCGAGAAGGATTTTGCCCCATGGGTGTGTGTTTTTGCCAACGATGTGTGTGTTTTTGTTTACCACGAAGCCCATAATGATCTTGTTGGAGGTGAGTTGGTGGGTAAAGAAAAAAGAGGGAGCTCAATGGGTGCTCTACAATCTACACACATATTATTTGTTTTTAAAAAAAAAAAAAATGTAGATTATGAACAAATTTTAAATGTTTTTTCATTGCTTAAATATAGCAATACACGATAAATCACCTTTCCAATT